>CM031238.1:817006240-817438475 GCA_018340775.1 Taxus wallichiana var. yunnanensis | reverse complement strand
GAGAAGTAGATGATGTATTACTAACTACCATTACTAAGTTGTCCCAACTTTACGGAAAGAACATAGGAATAATAATTCTCTAACCTCCTCATCAAATGGGATATTAACCTAATCTAACTAATTTACTGAATAGTGTGGAAATCATTAAGATGGTTAGATACGAATCCACCTTTTTCCATTTATAGATTAAAAATATTTTCATCAAATAAACTTTATTGGATGCACTAGGTGTTTTCATATAAATTAGCTAGGGTTTTATAAACTCTACTACCGTACTCTTCACTGTAAGATATTTTAAGCTATGGACGATGCTAGACTCAATCGAATCACACTAAGATCCTTCTGTCTAGAACCTTCCACTCCTCATTAGACATGATTGAGGGTTTTGCATCTTCACCTCCCAACGGTAGATATAGATCCTTTTGATACAAGTAATCTTCCACCTACATTTTCCATAGCTGGTAATTTTGGTTGTCAAAATTCTCAACTCTGAACTTATTCTCCTCTGTCATTGTTGCTTCTCCCACTCAAACAAAATCCCTCTATGAGTATACTTCCAACAAATAAATCTCAAACATGCTCTGATACCATTTGTTAGGATTATACCAGTTGTACAAATAAACAAACATGCAATGAATAATGAAGAATACGTAAAATAGAAAAGAATGCAATAAAATAGAGACATGGATTTAACGTGGTTCGCCCAAAATGGGCTATGTCCACTAGAAATAGCCAATCCTTTTATTCAGTCCAGCAAAAATCTCTCTCATAGTATAGCCATGATATAATAAACCTCATACATAATGACCCTTTAAAGATATTAGCATTTTTGTCATTTTGGGGAAACATAGAAAACCACCCGTTAGATCGCGTGACTAATAAAGGAACAGTCCAGTTTCATAATGCATAAATACATATAAAATGTGGCTTACGAGGGTGCTTACCCTTGAACCCCATCCGAGCCATCCCCAGAGACCATGCAAGGGTGAATCTCCCCTTGCAACTCTGCATCCCTATCAGGCTTCACAACTAATAATAAGAACTCTTCACCATGAACTAACAAGAAAAGAATCCAACTCTCCAACTTTTCTCACACTTTGATTTCACCTAAAAACACTTTCTTAAATCCTTGGAAATTCTTGTATTTATAGAGGCTCAACTCAGGGAGGTGTTAAAAGGTGAAACAAACTGATTGGGAAGCTCAAACATTTGCAACTGTTGATTTTCCGAGTTCTGAAGCTGCATCACACAGGACCGCCACTGCCCGAGAAGACTGGCGGTTCCGTAACCATCATGGCGATTGTGTAAGCTGTCACCCCTACACAGAATGGGAGTTACATAACCATCTGGGAAGTCACGTAATCATTGAATGAAACCCCTGAAACAATACATAAAATGGCCTAAGAATATCATTAGGAGGTTTCTGAATCACCCCAATCCTGACTAGACCATCTTGTGAAGACATAACGAGATGATATCCTGAAGAAAAAGTATCAAACATAGATAATACATAGAATTGGGATATTCCTGATCCATTTTTGGATCAAAATACTATCATGAAATTTATAGGTATGATTTATCTTTGAAAAGAAGGTATAAACACCTTGAGGCACTTAGTGTTGTCAACAATAAAGAAACTGAATAAGATCTCGATAATTTTCTCCACTACGAGGTGTTCATCCCCGACTTATTCTTGGATTCTTCTGAGGAATGTATTATCCTTAAACCCTCTATTAAAAATAAAATAAAAACCTTGGAAAATAATGAAAAATACGTGGAGGTGGAATTGTCATTCATAAATTCTTTTTTCCTTGAGGCACAACCCATTGGAGGAATAATATATTCAAGAGAGGAAGATTCTTGTTGCATGATGGATGATTCAACTTCCAAAGAATCCATCCACAATGAGGAAGTACACGATGACCAATTTGAAGTAAGCATGAATAATCTCCTTTCAAATTTTTATCTTTCAATTAATGATGAAATGGAGATATGTGAAGAAGTGCAAGAAATCCACCCAATGTCATGGACTGAAGATGATGAATTCAATATAGTCATAGATAATTTTCCCTCCTATTTTGATTCTTAAAGTGATGTAGAGATACTGCATGAAGAAATGGAGAAATTCAAGGAATAAAATTGTCTTCTGGTTCAATCATGAATGATCAAATGGAAGAAGTTGACTTCCTTTTCGAAGCCAAGGAGAACAAATAATTTGAACACTTCTACTCACTCAGGGATCGGAATCATTATCATGGTGAAAAAAGAGCCTTTCATCTTTTATATGAGTGGGGAGATTCAGTAATGAATGATCACAATGGAATTAAAAGTCCTCATATTACTACCTCAACATGGTCATATGCTTCCCATCAAGAGGATGATATGGATTTTGAGCTCAAAGGAGTACCCTTCTCACAAAGCATGGACCTCTTCTCCTTGTCAAAAGGTTTCATGAATTAAGCATGCCCGTGCTTTCAAGAAAGTGAATCTTGGATAATAAAAGCACGGAGGAAGTGAAAATAAATGTTTCAAATGAATCATGGATGCATATGGATCATATTTTCAACCATCCCTAAAACAGAGATGGTAAAATTTCCCCCATAAGAAGGAATATGAGCCTATGATGAACTCGGAAGATACATCGATGCATGACATCTTGAAGGTCGTAGAAGAAACTGAAGATACCCAAATAAGTCTTGAACTCTAGACTCAGGATATGGAGATACAAAACAAGTATAAATCAATGGTTTCTCCTCTTTTTGACACACCAATGTTTGATGAAGAGACAGAGCCATTGGATGAACTTGATTTCTTTTCTAATACCTTGGTGTGAGAGAACGAATGTGAAAGCATGTCATTTCCTTACACACAGTATAAAGAGGTTTGTGAGTATAAAAGAACGAAGTTTCTCAAATCACCTTTATAATTCCTAAATCTTATAGACAACATCTCTTCTATGGATGATGATAATAGGGAAAATTTTGAGTTGATTTGCATTGAAGTAAATTGTTCAAAACAAGGTGGAAATATGTAAGATTCTTTGGAGTGGATTTAAGATCAACTTGTTCCCACTATTTTGGAATGTTCCACCAATACATAATGAGAGTTCATGTGGCAAAATACACTCAAGGGTAAAGAATAATTCTATGAAGAAATTGAGGGTTACAATTTTGAGAATGATATCAAGATGAGCTTCGAGCATATGGATATTGATGGTAATTTCTCCCAACAACAAATCAAGGGTATGCATGGTTCTTTTGAAATAATTCAAAATTAGATTGCACTCACCATTCCACAAGATCTGATGTATCTTGATAATATTCCCATGTTGCACGATGATGGCCTTCGATTCAATTATGTAGCCTTTATCTTAGAAAGCACTTTCTTAGAGCAGCAAAGTGAGACGCCCAGAGAAGCTGTCAAATGTGGGGAAAATTAGTTTTTACCCACTACCTCCAAGTGCCTATTTGATTCAAGAGATGTCCCAATGCTAAAATTCAAGGATGGAGATTTTTTCCATAATGAGGTCAACATTTCTAATTTTGAAAATATGGAGAAATGGTGTCTCATGATCATAAGACATCAAGAAGAAGCCTCAAGAGGAAGAGTTTCAAGAAGGTGACCAAGTTTTCAATGGATGTAAGAACATTCTCAATGAAGTGTGAATACAAGGATGGAATCATGGTTTATCAAGAAAGTTGTGTATCATATCTTTCTAAGTGATGTCATAAAGCCCAACGGATAAAGCACTCATCCAAGAAATAAATTGAGATTTTGAGATTATCATGTCATTTCCTCACTATGCTCAATCCATTTTGTGTCCCCAAGATAGAGCCAATTGTTATCCTATGTTTTTGCATGGGAAACATTCACCTAAAAATAGGACAACTATACCCCCAGTGTCATATTTTTTATGTCATACCTTTCCAAACACCCCCAAATAAACCGAACCCTCGGTGTCAAGTCCATTATTATCCTCCAAGGGTCTATCTTATATCTCATCACTTCCCCCTAGGTTATTTAGGAATAAGAAAATGCATTCAAGTATGTTGGAGCATTGGATTTCAAGGCAAGTTTGCAACAAACTTAGAAAGGGCTCCCATCATCCTTTATAAGCCAAACATATCATCACCAAAGTGGTACAAGAGGATCATTTTCATCGTAGGATGTATCTAGGAGCTAGGAACACTAAGGAATTGGTTAAGAAAAAATTAGGGAAGTTTCACGTGTTTAGGATCCAATTCACCGAAAGCAGGTTTTTGGGCCTAAAGGAACTTACACAAAAAAAAGCACCTGATCTTCAAGGAAGGATTCCGAGAGCTTCGGAATGAGTTGAGACTCAAAAAATATATCACTGAAATATATTTCATTTTCCCACATGGTGAAAAAAACATATCATCTTCAAGCACCATGCATTTCTCACGCAAACTTGTTCTTTCCATACACATTGAGAAATACTGAGAAAAAGGATATTTTTAGGGTGTTTCAACCATAATAAAGTCTTATTACCCTCACAATTCTTCTCAAAATGTCATTTTCATGTAAAATCATATAAATAAGCACCTGAAAACTCATCCAAGAGCTCACGTTATGACCTTCACAAGTCGGCTTTCAACGTGCACTCTTAAGTACTTAACAATTTTCATACCTGGACATGTGTCAAACTGGGGTTAATATGCAATTTCATGTCCCTATTACACCTTGTGAAAGGGAAATGAAGTGTAAAAAAATTATCCCTCCCCCCATAAAGCCTTCTGGTCAGCCATATGACCCAGTGCTCACCTTCTAGCCCCCGTTGACTAGTTTGACCTACTCACCTACCTACCCCTGCATGTGTGACACTTGTCATTACCAAGGAAAGGTATATTTTCTTGCACCTATTGTACCCTTTCCAAAGGTACATGAGGTGCACAAAAATGTGCCCCACCCTCTTTTTTCCTCTTGGACTCAAATGCGGTCATCTCCCATCCCCTAGGTGCTCCATTTTAGCCCCCTCCACTTGCACATAACAATAATCATTTGTCACTTGTCGTCATGAGGGCAAGGAAAAGTTTTATGTCCCTAATGAACCTTTTAAAAGGGACATGAGGTTATTAAAAATGTTCCCCTCATATATCCTTCCATTTCCAAAGCTATAAATACCGAAGGAAATTGCACTTTTTCTCATTCTCACCCCCAAATCCTCCACATGCTGCCGAAATACTACCGTATTTTTTCCAAAGATCTCTCTAACATTTTTTCTTCAACAAACAATATTTTTCATGCTAAATGATCTAATAAGAAAGAAAAATAAACAAAAAAGGATTTATGAAGAGAAAAAATGAAGAAATATTGTCAGAAAACCTTGAAGTCCATGAAGGAGATCCGATCATATCTCACAAACTACTAAATGGATTGAGATGTCATTTTTTGACAGCATCTAGTTTCCTAGCGTCTTGAATCTCCTAGAGGAATTTATCACATGCATGGGCTGGATTTTTTACAGTGATGAAACCCTAAGTTTCCCTTGGTAAAAAATTATAATTTTAAAATCTCTTAATCTGACAACGGGTTTGTCTTCAAATTCTTGAAGTTCACTGTAGAGCAAAAACCCATATCAAGAAAGATTTTTTGTTGCAAACCAAGGCCCAAAAACCCACTTCCAAAAAATAGTAATCCTTCCTACATGGGAACTTACTATTTTTGGTAAGTTATCACCAGAGGAGATTGCAACAAAGAAAGTGTGCACTAAGAACATCTAGAGGTTTGGAGTGATTGATCAGTGTCAAAAGTGGTAAAAATTACCACTTACTAAAACTAGTAAGTTTCTTACATGGACACTTTCCATTATGAGTAAGTCACACAAAAAATCAGCCTAGGTGGAGCAGTGCACACATGGGTGATCTAGAAAGATAATCTCACTAGTGGAGCTAAAAAGGGTGGGAATTTCCACTTACTAAAAATAGTAAATTCACTCTCTAAGTGTGGAAAGCACTGTGTCAATGCCCAATGAGCCATTCCCATGGATTCTAGAAATGATAAATAATGAGCCAAGAAAAATGCAATAGGTGGTCATACCAAGTCTCAAAGAGATCTCAAAGATATGGAATCACAAATGAAAGAATAAATCTTAGACTAAATCTCGTTTCTTTAGTAAGACCTCGTAATCGGTATGTTGAAATTGCCATACCAAAATTTGAAAAGTATGTTGAGGAAATGACTCCTTTAGATTATGAGATGAACCACATATCATTAGGCTAAGCTTCACATGATGGTGACTTTCACTTATTCCAGAATCCACCTCTCACCTCCTTACCTGAAACAAAGAATACAGGCATACCATTGTATAATTGGAGGAACAAGTAAAAATTCTCAATACCTACATTTAACCCTTCTCAGGACCTAAATCAACTGCTACCCTTCCAATCAAAGGCATTCTTCCAATCAACAATGTTTACCCCAAGGAAATCAGAAAATCCCAAAGCTATATGGTACAATGGAAGGCTAGTGAGATATGGGTTGAGAAAATCATTCATCAAGGAAAAGCATTGTTTCCAGAAGTCATCTCTCTCATTAAATATGCTCTTACAACCTTGTCAGAGGTGGAAAAAACAAAGGAGGAGTTTTAAAATAATCCAATCACTTAGAGGAGATATTCCCACTAGTGTATGAAATGATTTTCTTGTATTCTCACTCTGATGAGAACTTGTCTAAAGTAAATATAAATTTTAATCACATTCAAATTATTAAAAGACTGACTCTTGTATTAAAAATACCCTCATTTCAAGTACCCAAATTTCAAATACGTAGATTTCCAAGTAATGTTCTAATGGTGTACTTCTTGTTTATTGACCATATATAATAAATCCTTCATATATATCACATATAATCAAATTCCATTTGTGTCATGCAATGCACCATACACATTCTAATGGAATTTTTTTATATCTAAATGTCACCTAAGGATCTGCAAGTACTAACGTAATGTATGAAGTAGCCAGGGACTCATGGACTATAATAATCACAAAATATGCAAAAATATCCTCATAGAACATGATAATTGTAACCTAATAGAAGACAATGACATCTAACCAAACCTCAAATTTTTTGCACAACCAAAACATTCTTGAATTAATCTTAGTTAAATTTATAAGCACAAGCTCCCCTAAGAGACAAGGCTAATTTAGAAAGCTAAAAATAATCTGACTAAAGAGTCTACTAAATTTTGGCTTCTTAAGCTACATCTTACATAAACATGAGGACAAAGATAAGTTCCAAAATGTAGGTGCTTACAAATTACAATGAGTACTACAAAAAAATTGTTTTCAAGTGAAATCTTACTTGACAAAAATTGATTAAGATAAATATGTAAATAAGAGCCTAATATGAATGCAAGATTGCAGTAAATGAATAAAATTAAGTACAACAAAGATACACAAGCAAACTAAGAAATAAATAATTAAATCCTAATTACAAAGAGAGGGTAAAAAGGCTTAGTTGATTCATACTAAAGTCTAGACTAGACCAAAGCTTAGACCAACTAAATAGAGAGGAAGAAACATCACACAAAAGCCCTAGAAAATGTAGATCTAGAGGAACGGGCTGAATGGGGCACTGGAGAAGGACAGAGGCACTCGTGGGATCCCCGGACCCGATTTCTCGACACCCGACTCTACGGAAATTCTTAGAAAACCTCCTCTGAGGTGTTGCAAGGTGTTTTCCTTTAGTCACCTTTGATCACTCCAAGGTCACATCAAGATCGTCGAGGTCACTGAAACCTACAATGAAGAATGAACTTGCAAAACCCTCAAATAGACATCAAATCCCAAAAAAGAAAGATGCAAATGAGGGGTTGGACTGTCCTCAACTATCACAATGGTGAACTTACAAATGATTTATGTAATACATCTCAGACCCAATGTAGTTCTATGTGTGTATATAAATTGTGCCTTAGGCTACTCTTGTGCTAGTCACACTTGGATAACAAGAAAATAGCTAGATGTAGAATGTAGTAAATGTGTGCATGGAATAGAATGAACTTCCCTCCTATGAAGTGTGATGTAGAAAAACCAGCCCTTGTGTCCCTTGTGATGGAGCTAGATGGATGTAATGGAGCTCTTAGATGCCTTGATGGATGTAACCTTAGGTGGTGATAGCTAATGCTTAGTGTTTGGTCCTTTATTATGATCACATAACTTTATATTTATATGATTCCTTTTCTTGAATTTTGTAATTAACCCGAAAATGTGACTACCAAAAAAGATAAGATGCTCAAATGGCTAGAAAGGACCCAAAAATGTGTGAGTAAAGTACAAAGGGACATGGGCACCCAGAGGGGACGAGGGCACCGCTAACGGTACTAACATCCTAGTTGGGTGTTGGTGTCCAAGATGACAAATGTCAAAGACTAAAAAGGCATACTGAGCAAGTAAGGGTGTAAGACCAAAAGAAAAATAAATAGAAAAAGAAAGAAAGGTGGCCAAAGACATGGGTTAATTAGTACTTTTCTTACTTAGGAATCATATGAATAGTAGTATGTAATCAAGACTAGATAATTACCCAAAGTGTGTGATTTTGTGTCTACATTTTCCCCCTTTTATGTTGGTGAGTGAAATTCGTAACATAAAGTAGATAGAGATGTGTACCTGATAACCATGTAGATCGATGATGCAAAGCATGTGTTGAGGGACTAGACAAAGCGTGGAGTGATAAAAATGTGAAGTGTGGATGCTAAGGAGGAGAAAGTGTAAAAAGTGATGAAAATGAACCTAGGGTGGAAACACATGTGTAGATGTCATGATGTACCTATTGTTGTGTGTGTGTGTGTGTGTGTGTGTGTTTTTTTGTTGATGATGTGACTACCACTTCCCATACGGATGGACCTATAAAAGAGAAAGTGAAAAGTAGTCAAATACACATGTATATGATCAAAATATGTAAAAGTATGTAAGAAAATATGTAAAAAGGAAAATGTGAAAAAGGAACATGTGCACCTGATCCATGATGAGGAAAGAGTGTAGAAAGGATCTTGTAGATGATGTCAATGATGCAGTTTTTTTTGGGCGATCTCATGCCAATGAAATGGAAGAAGTGTAGGGAGAATAGTCTGGTGTCATCCTCCAACCTTTAACTGCTTCTTATGTGTGTAAACACCACTACATATGGTGTGTATAAAACATGTGTTAAGGACTATCTACCCTATAAAATCCATGTGTATGGAGTTTTGTATAGACTGTGTGCTGAAACTACCAATCATTGTGTAACTGTCCCCCTAGTTTTAGGTATCTAAGAAAGGTCATTGTATTACCTCTAGTTTCAGGGAATCTAGAAAGGTCAATGTGCTAAGGACCCAAGTCTGATTTTGAGCCCTGTCTAAAACTAAAAACTGTGTTGTACCAGTATTGTGTTTGTATATAACATTGTATGGGGTGATTGATTCACCCAAATGATGCCCCCTCATTTGGGGTGCATGTGACATCACTGAAGGAGTATGTGGCCCAAAAGAGGACCACACATTGTTGTGTTGAAACTATGCCCTATAGGGGAAGGGAATGTTCTTGGTAGAAACCAAGGCACACAAAACAAGTGGCTAGGAAAAAAGTGTTAGTACAAGAAAAGAAAACACTCATGTATAAGATGAAATGTAAGATAGATAGAAAATGTGTAAGCTAAGAAGTAAACATACAAAAGACAATGTAGACCATGAAAAGTGGGTTGCAAACATGGGACATCACTCACAATGTCATAAGACAATCAAGGCCATATGGCCAAAGAAATCGTGCAACAATTAAGACATAGGGTAAAAAATCCACAAACAATATCAAGCAAAGTAAAACAATGTATGTAATGAACAACATGGAAGCAAATAGTCCTGCAAAAAAATGTTGCACATGAAGCACCCATAACATGTTAGAAAGATAAAAAGTATGTCAAAGTGTGTATAATCGATAATGTAAGTGCTATGAAACAAATGAAATAATAACACCTGTAGTGTACAAAAGTGGATGCCCCTAGGAGCCACTATGGGACTAGTAATAGGTATTGTGCCAAACATCCATGTTGCATGTAATGGATTTGTAAAATATGTGATCACAACTAGAAAGGAAGTGAACATGCATGTGTGTATGATAAATATAATGACATACAAGATATATATCTAGCATGTGTAATAAGATGAACATGTAACAAGTAAATGTAAAGCAAGAGTAAATGCAACCAAGATATGTAGTATGTTGTGGATGAGGTATGGAATGGAATGCAATGTGAATGATAGGAGAAACGTGCCCCCAGTGGATGTGTATGTATGTATGTAATGAGGTTCATTTATTTATGCCCCCTCAACAGTCAAGAATGAACCATAAACAAGAGTGCGTCATTAGGAAATGGTTTGAGCAATGTGTTGTATGTAGAAAGGGTTGATGAATAGAGTGATGATTGTGGAATGGTAATGCATTGATGATATTGTATGCAACATAGGGAATGAGTTTTGTGTGATGATTTAGCCTAAAGTGTATATCATTAGATGGGTGAGTAAGATGTTAGTACGTGTGATGATGTAGCACAAGGTGTATATCATGAAATAGATGAATGTGATGATGGTAGAAAACATGATGATGTAGCACAAAGTGTATATCATGAGATGTATGGATAAGATGCTAGAAAGTGTGATGATGTAGCACAAAGTGTATATCACAAAATGATGAATAAGATGCTAGAAAGGGGTGATAAGTTAGCCTAAGAGTGTATGTCACAATATGTGTTAAGAAGGTATTAGCTAGGAATATCGTATGAGAAGAGGATTGAATGATTTAATGTGTATGATGAGGTCCATTTGATATGTATACCCTCAGTAGTTGATTATGGACCGTGGGACTAGAGTGTGTCGTCGGGTAGTGAGTGCAACATGTATAAGTAGATGAGTAAGATGTGAAATATGTGTTATAGATGTCATAGGTATGTGATGTACAAATGGTGTGTGTAGTGTGTGTGTAGTATGCAATGCAAGATGCGTAGATTATATAAGTGTAGAAGTATAAATGTGTACATTATGTCTAAAATGTGCAAAATATAAATTGTAGAATAATGTAGTTTGTAGAATGTGTATGATGTATAGGTGTATGAAGTAGAAAGTGTGGATGATGTAGAGAGTAGATGGAAGATGTATGTGTAGAAAAGTGTGTGAAGTGAAAATGTGATGTGTATTTTCTGATGTGTAGTGTGTGTGAGGTTCATGTATATAGGATTCCCTCAACAATCAAGTGTGAACCATAGCACAAGAGTGTGTCATAGGGTAATGATGATATGAGTGTGTGAAGATGGATATGCTAGAAGTTAGGTGTATAATAAGGTGAATGTAAGATGTGTGTTGATGCTAGGGGGAGAGAAATAAGTGTAATGCCCCCAAGTGTGTGTTGATGAATGAGCTATCCAATAAAAGTAAAGGATGAAGGTCCTCTACCTAATGTTTGTGGTAATGAAGGCATGTGTGACCATGCTCTAAGAGTGGTGGTATATAGATAGACACTATGCAGGTGAGTGAAGTTTATATGCATGCGATTGATGAGTATATGGTGGGAACCTTGGTGTAAAAAAATTGTAGGTGATAGAGACCTATGTGAAGAGAATGCGGTCGATATGGACACCTATATGAAATAAAACGAGGTGGTGATGTGTACATCTAGATGTAGG
Source organism: Taxus wallichiana var. yunnanensis (assembly GCA_018340775.1). Classification (NCBI taxonomy): domain Eukaryota; kingdom Viridiplantae; phylum Streptophyta; class Pinopsida; order Cupressales; family Taxaceae; genus Taxus; species Taxus wallichiana. The sequence continues at coordinate 817,426,808 of CM031238.1, read as the reverse complement.
AGTTATCCTAGCGAGGGATCTAGACTGATTTACTTGATTAGAAGAGCGATGAGACCGCTTAGGTCATGTGTGAGAAGGTGAGATAAGAGCATAATGTGTTTTAGGTGCTAGAGGTTGTGGCATACTAGATATACTAGGAGATGCATTGGCAACAATGAGAGGAGATTGCGTCCATGGAGTAGATGGAGGCACACCTTTGATAGAAATGACCTGATTTTGTGAATGAATTTTAGATGCAAATGATTCATGGAGATCATATACTAAGACCTACAAATCCAATTGAGTCCTAAGAGCATGTCACACCCTTCAACTGCTTGTCCCACAAGAAAGGGCACTAACATAGTAAGAGGAGCAACTATAACATGAATCTTGACAACACCATAGGAATTGTTCATTGGATATGAGATTTATGAAAGTGAATAGATGATAGTAGTGAGAAGTGGAATAGAACATGTGTTGATGGGCCATGACGGATCAACCTTGGTGTTATTGATAGGGATAGATCCGATAGATGCATTAATATGTAAATGATTAGATGAAAATGCCACATGATAATCATGGTCAGAGAAAGAGATAATTGGAGGATACATATTTGTATTAGCAACTAAGGAATCAAGAGCCTCTGATGTAGGAGGAGGCGATATATGATACACATGATTAGACGAGCATTCCATTTCTTTATTTTCATGTTTTGGAAGTGGATTGTTAAAGATCTTGAGCTTAGGTACATAATTCGTAGGAGGATCTAGAAGTCAATTTTATGATTGTTGATCAGATCTTGAATGACATTTCAAAGATTGAAACAATGATTTGTATAATTCCCTACGCATTGATGATAGTCGTAATGTAAGTTTTCATCATAATTACGACATTTTTGACAATATGGATCTAAGTGAAGAGGAGGAGGAAGTGTGATGAGATTACTTTTGAGAATTTTTGGAAGCAAAACATGTGGAAGGACAATTAACTTCATGTATGGGCACCTAGGAGGTTGTAATTGAAGCTCTTTGATGGTGGATACCATGTTGATAATGATGTTTATGTCAGTTGGTTTGGTTGTTGATGGTTTAAATGTTGGATTAATTTGAAAATGTGTAGAACATAATGCTTTCTCTTGATATTTAAGATTTCCTATAGATAAGAGTTTAGTTTCGCGAAGCTTAAGAGTATGGCATAGTTGATCGAATGAGGGAGATATCTTAAAGAGAACACTCTCATGGAGAGGTGGTAAGAGACTTTGAATGAATAAGTCTTAAAGCTCAGAGTCCGCAAGAACATTTGACATCTTAGCTAGGTTGTTTTTGTATTGTAAGACATAATATGCTAAGTGTTCATTAGAGCCTTGTTTAAGTTGTGCGAGTTGAGCATAGGAGATCTTAGAGCCAATGTTGATAGAGAATTGAATGAGAAAATCATTGGCCAAATGAGTGAAAGATGTTACCAAGTGGACATGTGGGTCATAGAACCAATACATCTAGGGTTCATTTTAAGAACCCTCCCAAAAAAAAATTCTATAGATTCCTTGGTGAATCTATGAAAATGACTTTCTAAATGATGGTGACTATGAAGAAAACCAGTTTTGAATAGTTTAATAATGGTGTTGGTCGTAGCATTTTTCATGAACAATATATGCTCTCAGCTAACAGTATATGATGTTAGCTAAAAACATATATAAAGTTTTGAAAAATCATTTTTGACAATAGTAGTTAAAATGACTAGCTCGACGAGAATTTGTCCTCCCAAAATATGGCGCAATGAAAATAATTCAAAAAAGTGATTTTTTTTGCAAAAAATGCAAATTTTGCTGATTTTGTATGGGATTTTTTTAACTTTTTTTTATTTTAGCAGTTAAAATGATCATCTCTATGAAAAATATGTCCTCCCAAAATATGGCATAAGAAAAAAATCCCATACTCATATTTTTGTAACGACATCGTTACCAGCCAGTAATAAGGAAAAATGCTACCGACCGGTAATGCACAAAAATGTTTCCTCACGACAACTCAGAAATGCTATCGCAAGACAACATTTTTTTTGAAACCATGCAAAAACACAAAAAATGTTGTCGTACGGTAACAAAAAAATGTTGTCTTATGACATCATTTTTGTGTTACTGTGTGGTAACACAAAAAATGTTGTCATACGAAAGTAGTTTTGTGTTACCGTGCGGTAACACAAAAAAAATTGTCACACGGTAATGCAAGAATGTTGTTACATGACAACATTTTTGTGTTAGCATCTAATAGCATTTTTGCATTACTGCACGGTAGTAGTTTTTCATTGATGCATAGCTTGTACTATCTTCTTTTCACTAGAATACTCACTTTTACCTTTATCTTCAACTCCAAATCTCAAACTTGATGAGCTTTGGAATTATATTGTATTAGTGCATTATAGAGAATTAATCATATATATAATAATATATTATAACATAATGGTGAATATACCAACATTGGTTGGCCCTTAGTGAAACAGACAGGCAAAACTAGGGGCAAATTTATTTATGACCCATAAAATTTTGGCAAACCTACTACCGTACGGTAATGAAAAAATCACCAAATTAAAAATTAAAAATTCCTAATATTCACCTATTCACGAATATTCACCCCTAAAATAAACCCTGAACACATCACACAATCTTGTAAATTGTGGGAAAAGAGCTTTGCTAATATGGTGTGGTCATCCGCATAGTCGATGCATGCCACATGAAAAGCTCAAAGGTGCTCTTATGGGTCACCATGGCCTTTAAAGATGGGTAATCTGGGTGAGATGAAGTTAGGTGGTAATGGATATGTGGAAATGGTGGGTGCAAAAGGAGTGTGTAAAATCAAAGTGGAGTCCGAAGATGGTGATACACAAGAGGTAGCAAGTTGGATCTGGTGAATTTGTGTCAGTAGATCCTGATATAAAGAAGTTAAATCAGGATTATTTGAAGAAGAGTTAGGTTGTGTATTGGGAGTGCTAGGGTGAATGATGGGAGTGGTAGTGGTAGGAATGGGAGCTGAAATATAAAGGGGTTGAGTGGAGACCGGGGATCCAAAGAGTGAGCAACAAGGGGTGCCAAATTAATGCGGGTGTTCTTAGCAGTAATCAAAGCATTTAGAATATGCAAAAGATGAGTGGGATTAATTCACAAAGCTTGTCAAATATTAGTGAGCGTGTTTAATTATTGTTGGTCAATGTTAGTATCTTCATCGTATTATTTTTCGTTATCAGATGCTTTTATTTCACTTAGAGAAACATTGCGAGAGGTATCCAATCAATTTTTAGGCATGGCCATTGAGGTGGATATATCAGCCATTGATTTGGAAAGTATACGGACAAATGAAGAAAGCTCACAATATTGAAAAGACCCAAAACAACCACTATGGGTGACGGGCATAAGAAGAATAAATCCATAGAGAAGGTAGAGTTGAAGGTTGGGTTCACCAAAATGATTAAGCTAAATATGTAAATAAGTGCCTAATATGAATGCAAGATTGTAGTAAATGAATAACAATTAAGTACAACAAAGATACACAAGCAAACTAAGCAATAAATAATGAAACCCTAATTACACGGAGAGGATAGAAAGGATTTTTTTATTCACAGTAAATTTTGGAATAGACTAAAGATATAACCATCTGAACAGAAAGGAAGAAGCATTGCAAAAAAGTCCTATAAAATGCAGATCTGGAGGAGTAGACTGAACTAGGGCGCTTGGAGAGGGATAGAGGTGCCCGTGGGCACCCTAGACCTATTTTTGGATGCCTGGTTTTACGGAAATGCTTTAAAAACCTCCTTTGAGGTGTCACAAGGTGTTTACCTGTAGTTTCCTTTGATCACTCTGAGGCCGCACCAAGATCGCCGAGGTCACTAGAAACTTGCAATGAAGAATGAACCTACAAAACCCTCAAATAGACATCTAATCCCAAAAAAGAAAGATGTAGAATGAGGGGTCAAACTATCTTCAATTGTCATAATGGTGAACTTACGATTGATCATTGCACTACATCTTAGACCCAATGTAGTTATGTGTGTGTGGAATTGTGCCATAGGTTGCTCTTGTGTTAGTCGCACTTGGATAGCGATAAAATAACTAGATGTAGAATGTAGTAAATGTGTGCATGGAATAGAATAAACTTCCCTCCTATGAATTGTGATGCAAAAAACTATCCCTTGTGTCCCTTATGATAGATCTAGATGGATGCAATGGTGCTCTTAGATGCCTTGATGGATGCAACCTTAGGTGGTGATAGCTAATGCTTAGTGCTTAGTCCTTTATTATGATCACATAACTTTATATTTATATGATTCCTTTTCTTAAGTTTAGCAATCAACCCTAAAAGGGGTGACAAACAAAAATATAATATTCTCAAATGGATAGAAAGGACCCAAAAAGTGTGAGTAAAGTACAAATATGAAAGGGGTGCCCAGAGGGGACGAGGGCACCTGGCGTTGGTGCCTATGGTGAAAAATTCTAAAGACTAAAAAGGAAAACTGAGCAAGTAAGGGTGTAAGACCAAAAACAACAATAGAAAGTAAAGTAAGGTGGCCAAAGCCATGGGTTGATTAGTACTTTTCTTACTTATGAATCATATGAATAGTAGTATGTGATCAAGACTAGATAATTACCCAAAGTGTGTGATTGTTTGTCTACATAAATATGTTGAAAGTCTATTTTAAGGCATTTATTCATGGAAAAAGATTGCAATCGGGGGTAAAGTGGACATAAATTATATAATTGTTTTCTTAACATTGTAGCATGTAATTATGATATAATCATGTATGTCAATTGAAGAGGAAGAAATGTTTGAGAAATGGAAACAAGAAAAAAATTTGTATAGAAATGTATCTCTCTGCCCCTTGTTTCCTACTATTATTGGGAGGCTCAACATAGATATTCAATACAATCAACTTTTTTTAATGTTGTTGCATATTTTATCATGTTGCTTTTAAAATTACCTGTATGTGTAAGAAGCCAATTCAATAATCAATACCCACTTTTTCCGGTCATGGAGATGGACAAGAATGTGAAAGTTTTTGCCATTCACTTCAATATGGATGTTTGATTAAGTTTCATAATTTCTAAATTCAGGAAAAAAAGGAATTTCTCATTTCACATTAGCAACAAATATTCTAGTAATTTGCATGCCTATGTGAATGATGTATCAACGAAAGACTTTTTATTTTGTTAGTAATCGAATCATATAAATTATGACACATACTAATTGAACAATCCAAAGCTTAGTAATAATGACAAGTCGAATGATCAATCCAAAAAAGATAAAATAAATTTTTTAAAACTTTACTCATTCAATTCATCTTATAGCCATGAATGCAAAAACAAATTGGTAAAAGTGATAAAAGGACAACACTTTGATGTATTCTTGTGTGACAAGTTTAGTCCTATTTATAATAACATAGTTTATAATGGAAATAAAAGATGATACAAGATCTATAAAGTGATACAATGTGAAAGAATGAAAATATACAAGCCCAAGGCCATGGATTTTATAGCATAAGTTTAGGAGAGAAGAACAATATGCTCTAAATACAAGACAATGGAAAAATATTGAGAAATATTCACACCATCGGAGAAAGGAAAAGAGCCATAGAAAATCCCAAATTACCCACCATTGGGAGAGGAAGATACTTGGGCACAAGGCATATTCCAACTGCTGACATTTGAAAAAATATAGGATTTGATTCAACCCACTTTTCTAGTGTTTAGTAACCAATAAATACAACCATCAATATCTTTTCACATATATTCCCTTTCACACAATCACAAACATATTTTCACCTAACCACAAAGAATCACCAGTTTTTGAAAAAAATTCTAGATTGTCAAAACAAAGTGCATTGTGTGTCTAATCACAGTTAACTTCCCAACACCCAAATATCGAATAACCAAAAATTCTATTTGTGTTAGGATCTAAACATAAATGAGCAATAAAATAGAAATAAAACAAAAATAATATAAGCATGCAATCACAAGATAAACCCAATATTTAATGTGGTTCACCCAATGTGGGCTACATCCACCAGAAACAAGCCAACCTTCTCCTTTATTCAGTCCAGAGGAATACAATACAATTCTCTCTTTTTCATATTATAAAGAGTAAATCCATGCACATATATATAACTTGTGTACCTCTTTGAAAAGTTTTTCTTCAACCACAAGCAACCTAAACATAACATGATTATAAATAAGACATACATATAAATAAGATAAACATAAAAATAACAACTCCCGTCTATTAATAAGACAATGCTATTTTTATTCATGGCCATTCTTTCCTCCCCAAATCAAGGAAAAAGAAAACTTCCACTTCATCTATTAGTTACACTCCACATCTTCAACAATCTCCCACTTGGAGACTAACTGTTGCAACCCACTATTACATCTCATCCTCGGACTCTTCTCTAACTTGTTTCTCTTCTTCAAGATCAATTTTGAAGACCTATCGAAGCCAAACAACCTTCCAGCTTCTCTTTTCACCTCCTTTGTCAACATATCAGTAGGATTTTGACTTGTATGGATCTTCTCCAACATCAGTTGTCCATCCTCCAAAACTAATCTAATGAAGTGATACCTAAGTTATATATGTTTGGTTCTTGAATGGAATGTTGAGTTCTTTGTAAGATGAATTGCACTCTGGCTATCACTAAATAATCTGTAATCCTCCTGCTTCTTTCCCAACTCTTCCATGAACCACTGCATCCATATCATCTCTTTTCTTGCTTCTGTAGCAGTAACATACCCTGCCTCTATAGTAGACAAGGCAACAATCTTCTGCAATTTATAAATCCAACTAACTTCCATGCCACTAAGAGTGAATACATAACATGTGGTGCTCCTCCTACCATCCAAATCTCCAGCCATGTCTGCATCAACATATCCATGTAAGGAAACCTCTGACCCTCCATAGCACAACTTCATGTTACTGGTCCCTCTCAAGTATATGAGAATCCACTGGATTGCATTTCAGTGCTCCTTTCCTGGATTACTCATGTATCTGCTGACAACTCCCACTACATGGGAAATGTCTGGTCTTGTGCATACCATAACATACATCAAAATTCCAACTACTAAAGCATATGGAACTCTAGACATATATTCAATCTCTTCATGTGTTTTAGGACATTGTTCTTTACTTAACTTGAAGTGCCCTGCCAATGGTGTACTCACTAGTTTTGCATCCTGCATCCTAAACTTTGTCCAACACCTTGTTCACATACTCTTCTTGAGACAAAGTCAATATTTTACTCTTTCTGTCTCTATTGATTCTCATGCCAAGAATTTTCTTTGTTGCACCTAAATCCTTCATGGAAAATGTATTGGCTAACTGTCTCTTTAGCTCATTTATATCCTGCAAGTTTGACCCTGCCACAATCATGTCATCCACATATAATAACAAGATAATATAGGTGTTATTATCTAGTATTTTAAAATAAACACAGTGATCAGAATGACATCTAGAGTAACCTTGTTCTATCATGAACTTGTCAAATCTCAAATACCACTACCTTGGAGCTTCCTTAAGGCCATATAATCTCTTCTTCAATTTGCACACCAAATTATCCTTCCCCCTGACTTCATATCCCTGTGGTTGCTCCATATATATTTCTTCCTCCAAATCACCATGAAGAAAAGTAGTCTTTACATATAATTGTTCAAGATGCAAATCTTCCACAGCTACCAAACTTAAAATAGTTCTAATGGAAGTCATTTTAACAATAGGAGAGAAAATTTCATCAAATTCTATACCTTTTTCTTATGCAAATCCCTTCACAACAAGTCTTTCCTTGTACCTCTTTTTGTCACCTTCTTCTTCCTTCAACTTGTAAACCCACTTGTTCTACAATGCTCTCTTTCCTACAGAAATTGAACCAAATCCCAAGTTTGGTTGTGATCCAAGGAGTCCATCTCCTCATCCATACCCTGCTCCCACTTTTCCGTGTTTCTACCTACATTGCTTCTTCAAAAATTTATGGTTCTCCACCATCTATCAATAAACAATAATAAATCTCATACGAAGATAATCTTGCAGGAGGTTTACTTACCCTAGTAGAATGTCTCACAAGATTTTCTAGATTTTGAGGCTCTTGTTGTTCTTGTTGATTTTGATCTACATAATCAACATCGATTATGCTAGGATTGATTCTAACTTGTTGATTTTCTAGCCCTTTGAGCACTTCTCTATCTTTTATCTCATCAAGTGCTACATACTCATACTTTTCCATCTTCTTATCTTGTAGTTGTTCCCTGTACATAACCCTTTCATTGAAAATAACATCCCTACTCCTAATGATTTTCTTATCATCCAAACTCCACAACCGAATCCAAAATCATCAGTGTCATATCCAATGAAAGTACATTTCTTTGACTTAGCTTCTAGCTTGGTCCTATTATCTTTATCAATGTGCACAAATGCTTCACAACAACAAAAAAAAAAAAATAGTTTACCTCCTTACCGGTCAAGGCCTCCTCGGATACTCCACCTTCTAAAGCACTTGAACGTCATCTCTGCTTTATCAAGTAAACAACAATATCTACAAGATCCGCCAAAACTGTAAGGCTAATCCAACATGTAATCTCATAATCCTTACATGTTCCATGATATTCCTATTCATTCTATATGACACACCATTCTCGTATGGTGTTCTAAGAACTGTCTTCACCCTACAGATTCCATTCTGTGAACAATAATTTTTAAATTCATTGTTGTAGTACTCTCCACCATTATCTGATCTATGACACTTCAAATTCAAACATGTTTCATTCTCAACCAAAGCTTTCCACTTCTTTAAAGTATTAAATACATCAAATTTCTTCTTTATACAGTAAACCCAAACCTTTATAGTAGCATCATCAATAAAAGTAACATAATACCATGAACCACTAAGAGAAGATACCTGAGATGGTTCACACACATCCGTATGAACAAGCTCTAACTTGTGCTCCTTCTTGGTTGATCCAACCTTGAGAAATCTCACATGCTTTTGTTTCCCATACACACAATGCTCACAAAAATCCAGGTCTATGTTTTTCAAACCTGATAACTTTCCCTGTGAATATAAAATCGTCATCCCCTTCTCACTTATATGGCTAATTATGTGATGCCACAAAGTTGTGTTTATACCTGTAGTAGCTAAAATAGAAGATGGATCAGTACTAACAATGGATAAATACAAAGTACCTACTTTCTTACCTCTTGCTACCACAAGAGAACCCTTGGTAACTTTCCAAGAATATGTTGTAAATATAACCATACAACCTTCATCTCATAATTGCCCTACAGAAATTAGAGTCCTCCTCAAACTAGGAACACGCCTGACATTCTTCAACAACTAAGTGTTACCGTTCTGCAATATAACATGAACTCTACCTTTTCCAACAATGTTACATGGCTCATCATCACCAAGATATACATGCCAAAAATTCCCCTTAACATAATATTGAAAATATTGTCTATGAGGAGTTGCATGAAATGAAGCACCAGAATCTAAAACCCAAAATTCTGATTTACTATCTAAAGAAAGAATAAGAGCATCTTGTAACATGTCACCTGCTATGTTTGCCTCTTTGTTCCCTTCTTGTTGATCTTTCCCTAATTTTAAAGACCAACAATATTTCTTTGCATGTCCTACTTTTCCACAATTCTAGCATACCATCCTGCTTCTAGATTTAGATCTACCCTTCTTATACTTTCCATGGTGTCCAAGACCTTTTGCTTTTTCCTTCTGTCTTCCCCTATTCTCTACACTCAAAGCATTACCAGATGACTCCCTGTGTGTTTTTCTTCTCATCTCTTCACTAAGAATCACACCAATAACATCATCAAACTTTAAAGTGTTTGAACCAGAAATAGAATTACTCACAACCATAACCAAAGTATTTCAACTTTCAGGAAATGAGCACAAAATCAAAATTCCATCCCATTATTCATCTTTCATAGCTGACGGCTTCAAATCTTTCACTTTCAATAGTAGAACCCCATAACATCTTTCATAGCTAAAAGTTCTGGTCATTAAACTTCTCAACCCTAAACTTGTTATCTTCTATCATTGCTCCCACTCAAACAAGAAACCCTCCTGTGAGTTTTTTCTGCCAAAACAAAATCCTACTCTACTACCAGTTGTTAGGATCTAAACATAGATGAACAATAAAATAGAAATAATATAAGCATGCAATCACAAGATAACCCCAAGATTTAACATGTTTCACCCAATGTGAGCTACATCCACCAGAAATAAGCCAACCTTCTCCTTTATTCAGTCCAGAGGAATAAACTACAATTCTCTCTTTTTCATATTACAAAGAGTAAATCCATGCACATATATATAACTTGTGCACCTCTTTGAAAAGTTTGCTTCAACCACAAGCAACCTAAATATAGCATGCTTATAAATAAGACATACATATAAATAAGATAAACAGAAAAAAAACTCCCGTCTATTAGTAAGAGAATTCTATTTTTATTCATGGCCATGCTTTCCTCCCCAAATCAAGGAAAAGGAAAACTGCCACTTCATCTATTAGTTAGACTCCACATCTTCAACAATTTCCTCCAAAGCACGAATGGTTTAGTAAAATTCTCACATAAGTGTGGGAAAAACTAAATTTTCTCTAGATTAAAAGTTCCAATAAAATTGTACACAAATTTCTATTTTGCAAGCTAAATGGTTGATGATGTATACCCCAAAAATGACAATTTTCAACAAAGAAATAGTTGTCTTTGAGAAGAAGTCTACTAGAAAAGCACGCCTAAGGATCTCCAAACCTTTTTGGATAATTTTTGTACTTTTGGATAGCATCTAATTATTTGATGGAATGTCTGAAGAAGATAAGAAACTTCAAAAAATTGTCAAACACTTGGCGAACTTTATTTCCTTCCTATCACATTTTGTACATCTACATGCATCTATTTACCTTGCTAGTGCTATTGCAAAAATCCATGAAATAAGTGAAATCATACATCAGGCAGGGGAGTACTATGGAAACAATTGGGGTTGGAAAATTACTAAGGGCATTCGAATAGACCCATTTTTTGGCATATCTGAAATTAGTTCATAGTTTGCTAAAATCATCTAGAACAGATACACAAATTGAAGAAAATGTCTAAACCAATTCGAATCAAGTAAAACTAGCAGATAATAAGGACAAAAAGATAAACCCTACAAGTTTCGTAGAAATTTGAGTAAGCTAAAAGAGAGATTGCATACAAATGCACAAGAAAACATTCACCAATAAGCCTCAACAACTCCAAGTAAGAAATAATAGGTAACAAGGAGAGAAAATATATCCCGCTAAATTTGAAAGAAAGCATTGCCAAGAAACACACTTTTTTCATAAATCCCTAGGGATACCTACAATCTCAAATAAAGTTTTCTCTACTCTACATGAGACCTCCACACAAATGAACACACCAACATGATCTCACTTGGTACAAATCCAAATTTGAAGACATACTCTCTCACCACAACCTCGCAAACAACAACATTAAACCTAGTATGGGTTAAGCATGGGGTGCAGTTATTTTGTAGCCTACCAGTCGACCCTTGAGCCCCATGAATGAACATTACAAACCCATTACCATGAGAAACACACCCCCATAAGCACAAAAAAATGAAATAGAGGAGAATGTGTCACCGATGAGCTTCACACAGAAAAGGTAGGTGAAAGCATTAAAGATAAAAATTTAAAAATGTCATTTTGTTGAAGTTTTCATATGACATGCTATCAAACATGAAATCTACTATAACTAGGGCCACCCACTAAACCAAATTCATTATACTTTGATCGATGGTTCTCACTTTCCCAATGGTCTTGTAAGGCCAAAAATCAATTTCCACCATTGATTGAAACAAAGGCAAAAAGATCTACGCCTATCAACATAATAATCATATTTTAATATTGCGGTTTAATGGTTACTTAGGTAGGAAAATGTATTTTATCTCCTTAAATTATAATCTTGAAGTCATATAAATTAAGATTAAGTTTGGTGACAACTACAAGATGGACGTATCCATTCATTAGTGAACCATAATAATATCATAGTTTTCTCCGTATGGAGATTATCTTTTAAAGACTAGTTATCTGTGTAGAGAGAGACTTGTTTTTTAGAGATAACATTACAGGATAATTTTTTTTGGTTTTTCTTTCTTAATGTATCCATTTATATTTTGTCTATGTGGTGTATATTGTTACGGATTGAATTAGGAGATATTATATTCCCGTTTATATTCTTCCACGAATAATGTGGTTTTTTTCCTCCTCGTTTCTCCTCTTAATTTAGTTTAGAATTGACCCTTATTTTTTTCCTCTCACTTTATTTGTTTGGAGAGAGGGGGTGAAACCGAGTCAATTTTATGTATATTGTGAGCATTCCCATACGTAAGAAAGACCAAAAAAATGTGCCATCACAAAGATGAGGTTATACCCTCAAATTTTGCCAAGAAAAATCTGCCAGAAAACTAACGTATCGGTAAAGTTGCCGAGAAAATGAAGAGCCACCGGAAAACGGATGTTTTCCAGCAATGGGGGTGCTAATTATGTATTTACTAGCAATTGTACATGAGTTGCAAACTAGACTAGAGAGAATGACAATGTAAAGGTTGTTGTAAAAGCATTCTACTTCTAAAATTTAAACGTTTCCATGCATTTCATAACATAAGAATATATTGGTTGTTGAGTAATAGGAAAATATCCTTCTCTAAATCTCCCATTTTGATACTCATTGTAAGGAGGCTGAAAAAATTGTAACTTCTGGATTTACACCTATCCATTACATTTTCTTGAAAAGTTTTAAAACCATTGTAATATTTTTTTGTATATCCCCTAATCATTTCATTCCTTAAGACCACAAATGTTTGAAGAATTTTGTCAAACAATTCACGTGTCCATGTTGGTAGTTTGCTAGCAAAGGTGAGGTGATCAGATTAGACACATGTTGGTGTTATACAGAGTCAAAGCTCCATGACGAACTGAGAAGGTTGTACACCTGTTGATTGCATTTGGTGAAACAATGTCAATGCTGCATGAGGATGCCCATGTCTTTCCTAAAATTTGGGGATCCAAGGGGCCACATTTCATTTAGGCATTTAGATGATAGTTCATTTCCCTTGCATATGCACCACATTTTGCATACATATTTACCTAGGTTCTTGTAACAAAACACAAATTAATTTCTTCCATGATTTAATGGATGAAAAAACCCTTCACATGGGTGGGGAACAACAACGTAGGTCTTCTGGAAAGGGAAAAAAGAAAACCACTTTATATTGTGCCTTCTTGGATGCCTAACCTTTATATACATAATCATGGGCAGCACAGATGGATTCCTACTAGATAAGCTTTAAATATATCATACCGCAAATCTAAATCTGCAATTATAGCATATACACTCCAATATAAACACCAAAGTATAGTTATACAGATTGGAAAAGTAGGGAAGAATTCATATCGACCATAATATGAGAAAAAATCATGCAAAATCTTAAAGCATGCCCAATCTCTCTTATCCACTTTTACCCATCGAGCTCATCTCCTTGCCAAAGTTGCTAAGTAGAATCCAATTGTTCCTCATTGCGGTTGTTGAAAAATGGAGTTTCGGAGGGTGAAAACCTGACCATGTAAAATCAAATAGGTGGCTCCTATTTTCCTTCTGTAAACTTGCCAATTACATTTTCTGGAAAGGAGCCAATGCCTTTCCAACACACCCAGTTTGTGCATACCCTGTAGTCATTGTAATCAGTGAAACCAAAGTGGTTTCAGGAATTTTTTCAAACAACTCATGATATGCCCATTTTGGCACAGGCTAGGAGTACAAGGAAACATGTTGAGGAGTATAGTTTTAATTCTCCCACGATCTGTGTTAAAGCTCCAATTTCTGGATAGGCTGGTAGTATGTCAGCAAAGTGAAACAAGGTCAATACCTTGTGAGGATTCTCACACCTTCTATTAGCTAAAACAAAAGAAGGAAAATCATATCCCTCCCTTTAACCTGCTTTCCACCAAATACATTTGCATATTCTAGACTCAATTAAGTCATATCTACTTGTTAAGATTTTCCTGCCGAAAATATTTTTGTGAAAAGGCCCGCCGTATTTTTACATTTCCTAGCAAAGACAACTTCAAAGGTGGATGCCTACCGGTGAATAACCTCCCTCACTCCATCCCAACAATACACATTCTTTTTTGATTAGTTGTCAAATTTTCATTTGAATGCATGTGGTAATCGCGTGTAGGGTTTTGTGACAGTATACTAAATACATAACAGGTTGTAACTTGTAGTGGAGTGTGCAAGAAGATCAAACCTCCAAAAAAATAGCAAGGAGTGAATAAGTTGAGTACTTAAAAAAAAAAGTTGAACATGGGTGAAAATATAGCAATAAACGATGGGAAAACACCATTGTTACTTGTGCACTCTACGTTTTTGTTTTACATGCGCTCCCCGAATCTATAGTGCCCACAATTAAACATCATTTATTTATTTACCCTTTTTACAAGACAAACATCATTATTTGTTTCGATCATTTGAACATGGCAAAACCGCGCAACCCATATTTATTTTTCTTCTGATGTTAAGCATCAATTCTTACAATGCCCTTCCATCATCTTTAGTGATAGAGCCACCCGATGGGAACAGGAAGGTTATGCTCCACTCTTTTTAGCTCCATTAGTTTTGTGTTGTTTTGGTTTTAACTTATGAACATCATTAATGGGTTATTTATTCTACTTTGATTCTTGTTACCCTAAAGATTAAAAGTAGGATGCAGAAGGGGGAGTATGTATATAAATGCAAAGAACAGGAAGTGGGTTCTGTCTTATCCCATGCGATTCTCATTAACCTTACGAATTCCACACTATTGTGGGTGATTTACTCTCTATCTTTATTGAGGAAAAAACAAGAATGGATATGCGGGTGTGTGGTCTCTCCACAACGACGACGCTGATTCTGCAGAATCGGGATCACCCACAAGCATTGTGGCAGGTATTTTCATTCCAAATCACTCCTCTCTGATTTCATGAACTCAAAAAGCAAATACCCGAATGGTGTGTATGGTAAAATAATAAGTTTTTTTGTACTCATAAATGGTTTAATCATGTACAAGAATAGAGGTAGAAATAGACTCATAGGGTGTAAGCATTCCAAAAGTTTTGGCAGAGGCTTCCTTCCACGAACACTATGGCCCGCTGGAAATATTTCCGTGAAGAGGCCCACTGGATTTTGACGTTTTCCCGTAGGACTCTCTTCATAAAGAACACCTCCGGTGAATGATGAACCTAAAACAATAATAATAATATTTTTAATATCATTGTTGATGTATTTATTTAAATCTATGTAATAATACTATATATAAATATTATATTAATTATTAATTATTAATTTAAATATCCGCATTATAATTATTAACCAGTTTGTTTGACCATTTAGTAGCCAACAAAGATTCATCACTCTCAATATTTGAGTCAAATGAACATATTTAAATCCAAACATTATCAACCCAATTATTATCGATAATTTATAAAAATCTTCCGTTCATATCACTTTTCCACCTCATACATCAATATTATTTGGACCCATGAATCGTCCAGTCAATAATAAAAAACCACATTCTCATGGCTACAGACAAAATTATTGCTATCTAAAATAGAAATATGGAAATATGAAAATGAAATACAAAAAGAGTAACACACACTTTATATGTTTTAAGACATTTTTTCTCCGAATGCAAGAATTACTTTGATATTTTCTTTTCTTTTAAGTTAGTTTCTTATGTTTCTTTTTGACATGCTTTTGACACTCTTGTTGTGTACTTAATCATGTATTAGAAAAACTAGTTAAATTTAATTTTTTTATATGGTTGTAGGTTCTTTCGCACCTTTACGTTAGAGCATTCTTCAATCACTTTGGATGGAATTCTATCTTAGAGGAAATAAGTTTGGGGCTTTTATGATTGGATGGCCTTATTTTTCAGACCAATTATTTAATTGTCGATTTGTTAAGGATATTTGGAAGGTTGGTTTGGACTTTGAGGGAATTGATGTAGATGAATACAAGTTGGTGATAAATGAGGAGTTGAATAAAAAATTAAGATGTATAATGGAAGGTTTTATGAGCAAGGAACTATGAAAAAGTATTTTGGGACTCAAAAGTTAGCCTGTAAGGCATTGATGGAAGGAGGCAAGGTAAATTTTAAGACCCCCTACTAAAATCCAACTTGGATTTTTTTGGCGAATTTGTAAAAATGGATTTTGTTTTGATGGCGAATATGAGAAAAAATTATTTCATGATGTAGGCGAATAACTTATCCGAGAAAATTCATGTTGGGGAAGGTTGGAGGGGAGCGACCACAAAAAAGGCACAAATGCGTTGGCTGTATAGAAGCCCAATAAGCATGTGTCTGCAAGTGCAGACGATTCATCTAACGGAATCACTACCGAGAAACCATTGCATATCGACGGGTGATGCATATATTCTTTGGGTGAATGTATATACTTCCAAGCAACTACATATACTATCGGGTGACTGCATATACTACCAAGTGATAGTCAACAAAAATAAATCTAAAATTGAAACTTCCCAAATATGAACAAGGGTACCATCCAATCACCATATCAAATGATATAAGACTTCGCAAAGAAAATAAATATGAGCCTAAACTAGGCATGATAGATCTAACATTACATTAATTTCATACTATAATGAAAACAACACAACTAAGATAAAGTGTTTTCATGGATGAAGAAATAATGCTAACCATTTTGCTTGCACCTGCACTTCTTTGCAACTCACTTGAATGTGCTCACTTGAAGTTTCGGTCTTCCAACTTATGCTCTCCTCTTGACTTCTTTTATCCTTAAAAGCTCGATCACCATCCATGAGCTCTCCTTATAACCCAATCAATAATGGTTTTAATGTGAGTGTGGTGAATCAGTAATCACCATCTTGGGTTTAGTTCACACCATCGACTCGTCCAAGCATGAAATTTTCTTTAAACAATAGGTGATCTGACCCACAAAAGTAACTTGATTTTAGTAACTAATAAAAACAACCCATGTATCTCTGTGTCAGCCTGACTGTACCTTGCGAAAGTCAAGACAATCAAATAGCTCCATGAATCCTTTGCAAATCAGACCTCGACTGCCTTCACTTGCAAAACTCAGGCCAATAGAAATGGCCCATGCATCTGGGTGTCAGTACTAGATTGACAATTATGAAATCCAAGCCAATAGAAACAACCCACGTGTCTTTTGTCTTTTGCTTAACTGACCATTGTGAACTGCGAATGAATAAAATAGTTCCACGCATTCACTAATTTACTCGACTGAGTTTTGTGAAATGTAAACCAATAAAAAGGTTCCACAAACCCCATGGTGCCAGTTTGTCCTTTTGAAATGTGAGCCAATACAATATCACCGAGTATCCTTCTCCATTCACTTCACCGACCATTGCAAAATGTGAACAAATCCGAAAGCTCAATATACTTGCTAATTAGCTCGATTGAGTTCTTCAAAATGCAAAAAAATAGGAAAATTCCATGTCTTTTGCAAACTAGATCTTTGATTGTCAACTACAAATCTCCAACCAGTAAAATAGATCCATGCCCTTCGCAAATCATTTCCTTGTTTAAAACTTGTGAAATGCGAATCTAATAGGAAAGCTCCACGAAAACATCGTGCCATCCTATCCTTTTGATCGTTGACTCTATAAGACGCCAACACATAGTTTTGACTTTAATGACCTACAACAAACCCAAAAAATTGTAAATTAGAGCTCATTCAGCGGGCTTAGGTCTATCGGAGTTAGAAAAATGAAGAGAAACCTAGAATGGTTCCACGTAGCCTACGCCTTAAGCCGTTGATCCACCGAAACTTAGCCCTTGTCTTCTAGAGTAAAATTTGATGACCAAATCAACGTCACATGGATTTTATAAAATCCGCCAATGATTTAAACTTGCTCCATGTGGATTTTTGAATGCTAATGGCCGGTGCTTTTAAGACATGGAAATTGACAACCATTTGGACGTATTTTGCTCTTAAAAATGGTTAAGTCCATTTTTAAAGACTGATTTGTACTATTTCATTATGATGTTTCTACCTTCGATGTTTTCAACTAAACCTTAGCAATTATAGTCCTCAACTCATGCAAAACATTCATAAGTCATTCCCAGAACTCATTCTTCCATTCAAAGTTTGCAAGCCTTTCCAAAATCTTTGTCAAGTCGAGAACAAAGTTTTGAGTTGCCTTCTTACATGTGTGTAAGAAATGGTAACAATTATGGAGATTCTGTGGGGTCATCTACCTGCTAGCTATAATGATCTAGTGTTTTGATGTATCCATTGGGCATGGAGTCAAGCATTCAAATTTTAGAACTTGTTTGAGTTATAAGGACACTAAAAATACCTTCTAACAAAAGGGAAAACACGTTCTTGCAAGCACTTATTAGATAACACAAAAGAAAAGTGCATGAGGAACACAAGGAAAAGAAACCTACAAAAAAAATGTGCATGAAGCACTTATTGAAAAGTAAACACAACAATCTACTACAAAGGAAGAACACCCTAGTAATAAGGATTTGAGATACATCCCATTAATTGGGATGGGAAGTTCATCACCATTCATTCTAGAGAGCTGGAAAGCATTGTGTTGCTTGCAACCTATAATCAAGTATGGTCCACTCCAAAAAGCATCAAACTTTGTGTGTCTTCTAGGTTTTATTTGTCTTCATCCCACTTAAGCACAATGTCTCCCTCTTTGAATGTTCTAGCAGATGATTTCTTATCAAAATGACTCTTGACTTGTGCTTGATGAATTTCCATCATTTTCATTTCCTTGTTCCTTATTTCTTCCAACTCCATCAATTCTACAAATCTGATTTCCATTGAATCTACCTCCATCATCTCCATTTGTTTAATGAGGTCTAGGGCTGGTAATTCATTAGAAATAGGAAACCTTGCTTCTCTGCCATAGAAAAACATGAAAGGAGAATTTTAATGGACATTTTAGGAGTAATCCTATCAGCCCATAAAGCTGACTTTCAGTTTTGTATGCCATGTTCTCTGGTTTTCCATTCCATAGTATGCTTGATGATTCTGAGAAGATTCTTGTTTTTTGATTCAACCAAGCCATTCCCTTGAGGATAATAATTGGAAGAAGTTGATAGATGAATGCCAAGCTTGACTACCCATGCATTAATTCTTTCTCCAAGGAAATAAAATGCATTATCTAAGATGATTGTTGTTGGAACACCAAACCTTATGACAAGACTTTCATAAAAATCTAAAATTAATGTCTCATTTGCTTCTTTTAAAACCACTTGCTTTTATCCATCTTGTGAAGTAGTATGTAGTTGTGAGAATCCATTTATGACCTGCACTAGAAGGTGGGTTAATCATGCTAATAAAATCCAATCCCCATTGCATGAAAGGTTGATTTACCTAGATGGGTTGAAGAGGGAGAGCTGCTAGCTTTTGTTTTTCTACAAAAATTACACACTTTGCACACTTCCTTACCCATGTATGAGCATCTTTGAATAATTTTGGCCAGTAATAACCAACTCTCATGATCTTCAAGGTTGTAGCTATCTTGGTGTAAAATGGCCACCAGATGAACCATCATGAAATTCCTCCAAAACATGCTCAATTTGATCTAATTCAATGCATCTTAAAATAACTCCATTCACATCTTTTCTAAAAAGTATATTATCAACAAGAACATAAGGAATGGATTGTAACCTTGAAATACCTCCTTTTTTCTTTTTCCAATCCCTGTGGGCATTGTCTAGTCCTAAGAAAATGAATCATCTCTTGGATCCAACTTTGAGGCAATGCAAAACTATTGGATCTTGAACCATCTTGAATGGCTAAAACTTGATCTTTATCATCATGAAAATATAAAGCTAACTACTCACACAGTCCTCTTCCTCTGATCAACTTAGTAACTTTAATATCAACATCATATTCCATTACCTTTGTGATCCACCCTACTCTCTTCTCATTCAAATATTTTCTCAAAATAAATTCCTTGACACTTGGATGAGAAACCATCGATGAATCTTGTTATTAGAAAGCAAGTGTCTAAATTTCTTAAGGCTCCTAATTACTAAAAGAAATTGTTTCTCAACAAAGGAATACTTCACCTCATAATCATGTATCCCTTGACTGAAAAAAGCAATTGGTTTCTCCATTCCCTCATCATTTTTTGCACCAACATAGTTGAGATTGTATCAATTGACCCAAAAGCATAAAGAATGAAGTCTTTACTAAAATATGGATTAGTGAGAGTTGGAGCTTGTGAGATGACATGCTTGATTTCTTCAAATGCTTTCTTTCCTTTGTTCCCCAATTGAAAATATTTTCTTCTTGAGCATTGAGGTTAGTGGCTTTACAAGATTTGTAAAATATGGAATGAATCTTCTGATAAAATTAATCCTACCTAAAAACTTTGTAATGCCTTCTTATGATTTGGAAAAGATAAGGACAAAATTGCACTTACTCATTCTGGATCAATTGTGAGACCTTTCTTGGAAACAATGTGACCAAGTAACTTACCCTCATGGACTAAAAATACACACTTCTTTGGATTAAGTGAAACACCATATTCCCTACACCTCAAAAAATGTCTAAGATGTATGATATGATCTGCAACATGTTTTGAAAAAATAGTTATATCATCTAGGTAAACAAGAACACAAGTATTGATTAATCCTTGAAAGGCCAAGTCCATTGCATGTTGAAAAGTGGCTCCTATTTTGAAAATTCCAAATGGCATCTTCCTATATGCATAGGTGCCCCATTTTGTGGTGAATGTTGTCTTAAATTGATCTGACTCTTGTACCAAAATCTGATTATAGCCTGAATAACCATCAAGTAAGGAGAAATGTTCTAACCACTTACCCTTTGCAAAATTTTCTCCATAGATGGTAGAGGGTAATGATCTTTCAAAGAAGCTTTGTTCAGATCTCTTGAAATCTACACACAACCATATTTCTCCACTCTTTTTCCTTACAGGAACCAAATTGGTGACCCATGATGAGTGTTTAACAGGAAAAATGATATTAGCCTTGATTAATTTGTCCAACTCTTGTTTCATCAATGGTTCAATCTTGGGATTGATTGGTCTTTGCTTTTTTCTAACTAGTTTGGATTTTTGATCCAATTCTATGGTGTGTTGGCTAGATTTGGATTAAAAACTTTAAATCACCATAGTTCCATGCAAAAACATCATCAAATTCTTGAGCAAGTTGAAACAAAAGCAATCCTTTCATCATCATTACATACCTTACCCACTTTGAGTGCTTTTCATTTCCAATATTGATTGCTTCATAATCCTCTTGCTTGATCATCATATTGGATTTTTCTTTTCTGACCTGATCATCTATGTTGAAAATAGACTTGAGAGTAATCAATCCTTGAGGAATTTTGTTAGATTTTAGCTTGAATAATTTGATTATCATACTGTTGTTGCAACCTTTCCTGATTTCTAATTGAAAACTCAACTTCATCTTGTAAGAAATTAACAATTTGTCTCATCTGATTCAAACACTTGCCAATTAATGTTGTTATCTAGAATAGAAGGCCTTACCACTATTTTGACATACTTATATCTTTTTTTCTTTTTCTGATCTAGGAATATCAACTTGAGCACCAATGGCAAAACCAACCTATCTGCATGTTTTTTCTTCACTCTGGGAATAGACTGAATATTAAAAGCATCAAAGTCCTCAATTAAATCCCATACCTATTTTTTTGTAAGATCTCAATAAATTGTTCTTAGTGGCAACTTGTTCTCTAATTTGGTTGACCACCAACTCACTATCACCAAAAAATTGCAATTTTTTTCTCCTCTCTTTCTTTCCCATTGAGACCATGCACAAGAGCTTCATACTCTGTTGTATTGTTTGTGCAAGAAAAATGAAATCTCAGAGATGAAAAATACTTTGTCTTTGTTGGGGAAATCAACATGATTCCTCCACCTACTCCATTTTTTCTCCTTGATCCATCAAAGTATAATTCCCACAAACCTTCTTCTTGATGATCTGTTTTGAACAAGGTTAGGAACCATAAAATATTCTTCATGCAAACAATATATCCCAAACTCAACTTCTTCCATTTGGTGGTATGGATCATGTGCATATTTCTTAAAAGCCCACTCATCTAGTAATAAATCAAGAATTTCCTCTATAAGTGTGGTTGGATGATGGTCAACTGACTGGTCTTCTTCATCTATGATCATGCAATTTGAGTTACTGTCACTAGGAACATAAGGCTCAATGTGGTGTTCTGATATTGGTTCAGATTTTATGGTAACCTTAGTGTCATACCTTGTTCTAAATAACATATGAGACCAGTATGATGATAAATAACCTCCAATTTTGGTCATGAAATCTCTAGAAAGGCATAAGGAAAAAGAGGAGGAAGATCAATAATGAAGACATCTTGAGGAATGGAGAAGTGGGGCATGCATGCAAGGTTAAGATCATATTTATAATGACTCCAATAGTGGTTACTAGTGTTCCATCAAGATAAAATACTCCCTTAGAAAGAGGCTCATAATCTAAACCAAGTTTTCAACAACTTTTTTGGGCATAACTGAGCTAGAGGCTCCAAAATCAATCATGCAGTTGTGAACTAGATTCTGACCTATGATCAATGAAACATAGAAGGGAGGTGGCTTGACACTCTTATTTGCTTGAGATTCCTTTGGATCAGATGTATTTGTGAGCACAACCTTAGATGGTTCTTTGGATGGTTGGCTAGAAAGATTAAGATTTGACAAGGCTTCTTGCAAAAGGTCCTTTTGTCTAGGAAGTGACAATGTATCCCATAATGACATACTAACTTTAGTTTTCTTCATATGCTCAAGGATATTAAAATATGGGGTACTAACCTTTTGTATGACTTGTTAACAACAACACCTTCTTGTGTTGGAAGAATGAGAATTGGAATCTCTTGCTGATTTGAAGACTTTGTAGGCTGATTTTTTTGATTGCCTTGCTGATTTGAGACTGAAAAATCAGCATGCAAAAATGGAGAAGACTGAGAACTTATCTTACCAATAGGTTTTCCACTTCTAATGCCTTTTCTTAGACCTTGTGTTGGCTTCCACAGAAAGTAGAATTCTGATTATCAAGTTGATTTATTCCATAGAATTCATCCTCTTTCCAATTAAGGAAAGTAACATCACTTGGCACTAACTCTTTTGAAACTTCTTGTTGTGGTGTAGCCTCAACTATTGGACCTTGTGACATAGTAGTTACTTACACCATAAGTTCCTAATTCTAAGTACCATTAACACATGATTTTTGATTATGAGGATGACTACATGGATAACACCACTCATATTCTTGGATCAGATTATTTTGAACTAGGACAAGTGCTTTGGATGTGCTAGCAACATTGGGATTAATTGTTTGAATAGGCTTTGGATTAGCAATCTGATTTGAGCCTTGTGAATTTGGTTGGAAAGAAGGTCTATTCTATTTGATTGGGAGGATAGTAAGGTTTAAAACTTTGATTTTGTTTCCTTTTGAGAGGCAATCTATCTCATTCCCATAATCTTTTAAAAGTCCTTTTATCTCTTGCAAATCACTTGATTGGACTTGGGTAGCATTGGCTTGGATCAAAGGATGAGAATTAGATGCTGGAATTGGGGCTATTGTAGGTACTTGTTGAGAAGTGGGAGAGGAAATATCTCTACAAATATGGGCATAGGAGGCCTTGGAGATATATTTCCTACTTGTATAAGACTATTTTCATCTTTAACTGCTATATCATAAGCATCAGGGAGTGTCTCTCCACCCATTGATTGTATCATTACTAAAATATCAGAATTCAAAGCTCTTAGATAATACAAGAAATCATTTTGAGGAGTAGGCCTTACCACTTCTAGAATTCTATCCCAAGTCTTTGGAATCTGTAGTTGAAATCAAGTCATGAACTCTTGTGGTGCTCTCTTGATAGTAGTCAATTTCTCAACTAATGAAAGATGATCTAATTTATCTTCAAAGTGCTTGCAAAATACTTCTCCCAGTTGATCCCAAGTAGTAATAGAATTTAGTGCAAGTCCTCTGTACCACTACAATGTTTTTCCCTTGAAAGAAGTTGCTAACAATCTAACTACAACATTATCTTGAGTTATGTGATAAATAGAGCATATATTGGCAACATCCTTTACATGTTCTATGGGTGTGATATGATTTTCTCTAGTAAAAAATGGAATGCTCTTAAGGGCATTAGCTGGAATATCATTATGTTGAGCTAGCAACAATGGGATACCAACATTGAAGGGAACAAAAACTTGATTTCTTGGATTGGCCATGTTCAGAATAAAACTAGTTATGGAAGCTTTGGGAGATAATATTGATTTTGTGGAGTGGGAGGAGGTTTAAAATATGGTTTGGAACTTGAAAATCTACCCTCTTAGCTGAATTCAAAGGTAATTCAATGAAATCAAAAGGAATACCTTTTGTAGATGATATTGTTGTTACCTTTGGCATGAAATATGTGTTGATCTTACTACCAGGATGTGCTTTTACTAGTGGAGTCACCAGATGCTGATGATTAATGTCTGAAACACTAATTTTTGTCAAAAATAACATCAAATTATTGACAAATTCTTTGTTGGTCCCACCAGCATGCCCAAAAATTATTGTCACTTTGAAATGCACCCTTTGGAGAATGGTGTGATAACTCTCCTTTCAATTGAAAAAATGGAAACACTCCTAGGTTGTGGGTGACCTGTATGTTGGAGTGAATCTCCAGAGAGGGATGGTTCCCCTAGTGCAACACCTAAACTAATTCTATCTCCTAAAACTGGAAAAAGGGAGAAGGAAAGGAAAGAAAAAAACTAAAAAGGGAGGTGATACACCAAAATGTTTTGAGAACTTCAGACTTATTTGGATCACACAGATGAAGCAAAGAAGCCACACACACCATACAAAAACTACAAGTAATTGATTCAAATTGAAGGTGATTCACAAAAAGGGTTTGGAATGAATTGTCACAAGATAAGAAGGGGCAACAAAGATGGCTCCACAAAAAAATCTTGTAAACAACCTATCAAACACAATCTATGACCTAAAATTGACACAAGACTACATAAAAGGCATGAGATATTTAACTAATAAAACAAGGATAAACAAGTATCACAAAATAAAATATCTAAAACAAAGTATGCACTAAATACATATTGTAGAAGGTAAAACACAACTCCTTTATTGCTCCAAGAGGTGGAATAAGCATAGATAGTCACTCATGACCCTTGATTTCTCACTCAAAAGATGAATTGCTCCAAAAATATGAATGAAGAAGTTAGAATGATTTTACAATGTTTTCTAAAAAATTTATAGAAATATGAGAGAGAAAAGAAAGAAAGGAAAAACCTAGACATGCAAGTTTGACTTAAAAATAGAATAAAAGTAGTCTGTTTGATTTCTTGCCCCGAAAGAAATTCCTTCTATGTGAAAGCATGTGTTTATCTTAATCTTTTGCTCAAAGATAAGTTTTGCATTTATCAAAATAGCTTATCATTTGCTTTGCATGCTTTTATCTACTTTATTTATCTTATAGATGATAAAACAAGCTTTTCTTGCATGTCCTCATTTATTTGTAACTCTCCATGCTTCGTTTTTGACAAACCGTGCTAAAAATAACATCCTCGTGTTTGAAAAAAAT
The DNA here is from genome assembly GCA_018340775.1 of Taxus wallichiana var. yunnanensis. NCBI lineage: Eukaryota > Viridiplantae > Streptophyta > Pinopsida > Cupressales > Taxaceae > Taxus > Taxus wallichiana. The sequence goes on along the minus strand of CM031238.1, from coordinate 817,401,139 downwards.
AAAAAATGTCTTTTATGGTTAGAATGGTTTCCCCCTTTTTGGATGCTCCAATAATGGTATTTCACCTATTTTTAACCTTCTCATGATTTTACAAACTCTAATTTTTCCTTTTGGATGGATTTGAGAAGTTAAAAATGAAATCTAAGCCATTTCTAGGTCGTGCAAAAAAATTATGTTTTCCTTTGTTCTGTAGCTATTCCTTTGTACTGCGGATTTTCGGGGCTTTTCCTTTGTTCTACGGATTTTCCTTTGTACTGTAGATTTTTGGGGCTTTTCTGGGCTGAGTTTTCATAGGTGTCTATGGCCTTGACTAGTTGTCAAGTGTCCTTCTTTGATTTTCACAAAATTGGGCTTTGTTTTCCCTTAAAACGCTAGCCAATAAAAATACGCCACATATACACAATGTTGGGCTTATAAAAGCTTAACTGTGAAGTACAAACCATTCATAGCACTCCATGTACCTCTGTGAATCCATTCCTTTGACTGGTTTTGACTATGCTATGTGAAATATTAAACCAATAAAAACATCCCATGTATCTATGTGTTAGCTCGACCATACCTTGTGAAAGTCAAGCCAATTAAACATCACCATGAATCTTTTACAAATCAGACATCGACTGCCTTCGCTTGTGAAACTACGACCAATAGAAATGGACCATGCGTGCAGGTGTCGGTCTTAGATTGACAACTACGAAATTCAAGCCAATAGAAACAACCCACGCGTCTTTTGCCTTTCACATAACCCGACCATTAAGAATGGTGAATGAATTAGAAAGCTCCACACATTTGCTAATTAGCTCTGATGAGTTCTGCAAAATTCAAACAAATAGAAAAATGCCACGTCTTTCGTAAAATAGATCTTTGACTGTCAACTGCAAAGCTCTAACCAATAAAATATCTCCATGCCCTTCACAAATCGTTTCCTTGATTGAAACTTTTGAAATGCGAACAAATAGGAAAGCTCCACAAAACATTGGTGTCAGCCTATCCTTTTGATCGTTGGCTCTATAAGATGCCGACAAATAGATTTGACTTCACTGACCTACAACGGACCCAAAAATTTGTAAATTAGAGCTCATTCCATGGGATTAGGTCCACTGGAGTTAGAAAAATGAAGAGAGGCCTGAAATGGTGCCACGTAGCCCTTCCTGAGCCGTTGATCCACTGACACGTAGCCGTTCTCTGCTAGAGTAAAATTTGACGTCAAAATGAATGTCACATAGATTTTATAAAATCCACCAACAATTTAAACTTACTCCATGTGGATTTTTGAATGCTAATAGCCGGTGCTTTTAAGATATGGAAATTGATGGCCGTTTGGACGTATTTTTCTCTTAAAATCGGTTAAGTCCATTTTTAAAGACTGGTTTGTACTCTGTCATTTTGATGTTTCTGCCTTCGATGTTTTCAACTGAACCTTAGAAATTATAGTCCTCAACTCGTGAAAAACATTCATAAGTCATTCCCAGGAACTCGTTCTTCAATTCAAAGTCTGGAAGCCTTTCGAAAAGCTCTGTTAAGCTGAGAATGAATTTTTGAGTTGCCTTCTTGCAGGTGTGCAAGAAATGGTAACATGAGGGAAAATACGACCTAGGTGAGGAAGACAAAGTGGATTAAGGGCATAAAAAGGAAGCTGGGGATGATTTCAAAATTTTTAAGAAGGTTATAGAGCATGTATGCAAGGGTTTGAAGTCAAAGAAGTCCATGAAAGAAGATGATAGAGCGAGTTGAAGGAGAGAGAAGTTGATGAGGGTTTGAAGGTGTTATGAGCTAAATTTTGGGATCACAATCAAATGTGAGAACATAATATTTTCAGTGGTCATACTTCTAAAAATCTCTTATGATTAGTCATATTCATAAGAGTCTCTTGTTGTGAGTAATATCAACAAGGGTTTATGAGTTGGTGTTCCTTGTGGGGTTGGTGCTTCACTAAAGAAATCTCTTGTGATGAGTAATATTCACTTGAGTGTTTGTTGTGAGTAATATCATAAAAAAATTTAGTGGGTTTTCTTCACCATGAGGGTTTCCCACTTACATATTGTGTTTATGTGTTCTATCTTATGTGTTTTTTCATTTGAATGTATGGTGCACACTTAATAAGATCTTATTGAATGTATATGATTGAATTTATGTTAATGAATGTTGCAACTAATGGTAAAAGAAGTAAGAAATTTGTAGGATTTATTCACCCCTTTTCAGTCCATTGTGCTTCTAACAACATCTTTTATCTACTTTATTCTATCGAGTATTCACTCAACAACATAAAGTGGGGAAAATGTAGACACAAAATATATGCACTTGGGCACATTTCTAGGTCCTAAATCATACTAATGTATACATGATTCCTAAAAAGAAAAATAGTGGTTGAAAACTCCTTTTGACTTTTTGGTTACTTTATCTCTTGCACTTTTTTTGCTTTACACATCTTACAACTCTTCCGACACTTGATTGATTTATCTTTTGATGGCCTCAAACACTAGCACCTAGTTATGATAGAAGTGCCTAGTCAATTTTGTCCCTCCTAGGCGCTCTTGTCCATCTCTTTCTTCTTCTTACTCTTTTGGATCCTTTTCACTTCTTGGTCACTTGTTTAACAATTTGGGTCAGCCTTTTAGTTGTCAATTACAAAATTAAAACAAAGGAATCATATATATACTTAGTTACGTCTTCTAAATAATGGGTCAAACACTATAAACATTATCTATCACCACCTAAGCTTGAAAAAAGGCACAAGAGCACTACAAGGCATACATCTAGCACATTCATAAAAGGGACAAGGGCTGCATTGATTTTCATACACTGAATAGGAGGGGATTTCATTCTATTCCATCACACACACTCTGCATACTCGGGACAATCTAGATCTAGCCCGCTATCATCGCACAACTTGCACAAGGTCAATCTAGGGCACATATGCACACACACGTGCGCAAAGAACTACATGGAGTCTAAGATGTAGTGTAACACTTGGACACAAGTTCACTCTTTGGGTGACCATCGTGGTCATCTCGACTCACCATTCTGCATCTTTTTATGAGATTTGATTTAGTTTGTGGGTATGTGTAAGTAGACATTTGTTTTTTAGGTTATACTTGTGATCGAAACTGTAACGATGAAACTAGAGAGACAAAGAGTGAGTAACAATGAATACCTTTCGACTAAAAAGACCAAATTCCAAGCATCTGAGCAGAAACATGAGCCTAGATTAGTCACTAGCACCTGGGGCACTCCTTTCCTCCTACGGACTCTGTCTTGTATAGTCTGACTTCCTAAACCCTCGGCGAGCCTTATCAATAATATTTACATCCATATCCAACACTCAAATAGTCCCAATGACTTCTAGATCAATCAAAATTAGCTATGTCCTCTTTCTCCATTCATTTTCTTAGATTTTTATATCTTTGAATGCTTATTCCTTGCACACTATTGTTCTTAATTATCTGAATATCATTAATTACTGTAAGTTACTCTAAAAATAAATTTAGTTCCATTTAGATTAAATCGATTACATTACATCATTTCTTATTTGAACATTTTTATTATTTTAGGAAGAACATAGTTTCACTTTATGTTATTTACCAGGAAAATACTATATTTGTAAAAACAATGTGCATTTATTTTCCTTGTGGATTGACAAGTAATGAGCTCAAAATCCATCTTTACAAATTATCTTAAATAGACATACAAAATATGTAGTGACTTTCCATCTTTTCCTATTAAACTTGCACTCATGACTGACATACTTATGCCACAAGTGTGACCCTTTTCTTTGAAATATTTCATGTGGGTAAATGGGTTTTTCTATATGAATTTTATATTCAAAGTAATTATTTGTTCCTAATTATGACATGTGATTTACATGTCGATATGCTATGAAGGGCTATGTATGTAATAGCTATAAGAGATTGTGTGTGATTGATCACTAATTTTTTTAGTTTGGCTATGTTATTAATATATGTGGGATTTAATCGTTTTTGTTTTGAGTCATTTTAGGATAACATAATAATATTGTTTTCTTATATATTTATGATAATAATTAGAAAGTAATATTAATTATTACTTTAGGCATCATGATTTTTTAATCCAATTTTAAAAAATGATTTTATATGATACAAGTTATATTACTATCAATCGTATGTGAAGTGTATGATGGAAACGCCGAAGGAGATGGGAAAAGATTTGAAAATTGAGGAAGCGAAAAGGAGGGAGAGGATGAGCGGCGATTAAAAAGAGGTTTGAGGGAGGGGAAAGGCATTGTGGTTCACTATATCATCTATATATTGAATGCATAATTCACGTGAGTGTGAATTACATTTAAAGGGGACAAACCAAAAAAGGGGAAAATCTAAAACATTCATAAGTAAAAATAATTTATAAAAAGAATCCAACCAAATCTACAAGAACATAACATCAACATTTTCATCACAACTCAGTTAGTTTTTTTAAAGGGGCCAAAAAAAATGTTATTACATCAAGATATAATATATTTTTAGATATTTAATAGAGAGAGTCAAATAAATAGAATAAATAGGAACATGGTCATTTCTCAACCATATATATTTAATTGTTGTTTAATCAAAAGAAGGTTATCGACAGATATAATCAACTATACATTCAAAGACAAATAAGTTTGTCTATGTAAAATTGTTCCTCAACAAGACATTAAACAAAACCCACACTGAAACGGAGTTGCAAATGCAGTTGATCTAATTTATAATTACTCATAGTTACCTTCTACTGCCTGTTATATTAAATTAGATACGTAGGCACGGAAAACATAGAAGTAACAGTCGATTTTCTTCTCTCCTTCCACCAGAAATGGTTGTTTAGATCCCCCTTGACGAGGAGGATCCCGGAAAGGAAAAAGCAGAGCTTAATTCATACGACCCTAAATAAAAACCTTCTCATGGGAGTAGGTATGTGTAGGAGTGAAATGGGGAGAGGACCTCCCGAGTGAGGCACAGGGCGATTGGGGGAGGCTCATCAACTACTGCACCATGGCCTTGAAATTGGCAATGTTGATGGTGGGTGTCAAATCAGTGACGCTCTTGATTGTTTCTTCCCCACTTTATCTTGTCACCCCACCCACAAACAAATGGCCATTTGTTGCCTCCAATGTCTCTTCTGAGTTGAGGAGACACGAAGCTCTAGCTGTATTTTACGGATAAAAACATTAAAAACGTCTAAAAAGCCGTCAAATTTTACCGCTTGATGTGAACGACCCAAGGGTCTTTCTCATAGGGGCAGCACCTTTTGGCGTACTTAAAAATGTCTTTAAAATCTGTAAAATAATAGCTAGGAAAATAATAACCCCCCAATAAAAAAATTGAATTGTAAAAAAAATCTTGTGAAGTATTATTAATGTTCCGTGTTCTCAAGGGACACATAATCGGTGTGCACGAGATAGAGTTGTATTAGATACAACCTCATTTCTCTATTTTCAACTCAAGTGTTGGCATCAACATCACCATACGACGAACATGCTTGGTGATGCGGTATACATACATCTTTGAATTGCTTCTATGACTCTAAAAATCGGTATTCAATCAAAAAATCAATCTTTCCTTGGTCGGACGACGCATCATCCATAATAATAAATTACAATTCGTATGTCAATATGGGTGAAATCGTATAGGAGACGATCGTTAGCATAATGGCCGATTGGTTGTGAGATATGTATGTTTCTTAACTTATTACCCAGGGTGTATATGCCTATTCACTACATCTTAGAATTTCTTGGACAATTCTGTAAATCTTGCATGCCTTACTACCCAAGCAAATATAGCTCTTTAGTGCATCTTGAAATTGTTTCAATGACTCAATAAATATGCATATTTAACTATATTATTATGGACCGGACCTACTGACCCAAACGAGATTGATTTTTGACCTGAATTTGAATTTTTAGAGTCATGGAAGCAATTCCAAGATACACCAAATCTATATCACCAAGTATGTTTGCTAGCGACAAAAATTCACTCAAACCGAAAAGGAAAAAGTGGAAATTGTATCTTCTTACTAGTGTATATTAACTATGTGTTCACGAGAAACATGAAAAAATAATAATATTTATATTTATTTAAGTATAAATATTTAAAAAATACTATACATGAATATAATCATTCATTAATTGTTATTTTAAATATCCTCACTATAATTATTAACAGGCTGCTATTAATTAATTGAAATATAATTGAATGGTTTGTTTAACCATTTACTAGCTGTCAAAGATTCATCCTCTTAATATTTGAGTCTTATCAACCCACTGGAGAATAATTTAAAACAAAAACCTTGGGTGATTCGGTTCATAATTTTCTACGCATGTGAAAAAACCATACTTCTATATTATTTTGGACTCACGATTTAACAATAATAATAAAATCACATTAATGTCGTCTACCCTTGTAACTGCACGAACACTGTTATTTTATAAATTGCGGATAAACAGCCCTGAAAAATTGCTATGTTAATATTTATTAATTGTTTATATAATTTTATTTTGAATATTCTGATTATATAATCTATAAAATGTTTTTCTTTCTAATGATTAAATTGACACGAACTTTAAAGGTTTATGAAACAACATTATTTTTATTTAGCTATGGTTATTTAACGTTGTTTGCGGTAGAGAATTAATTTTTCCACATAAAAATCTAAAAGAATTTGATCTCGATTGGTAATGGAGAAAAGGGACCACATTAGCTGTTTGAAGCGTTTAAAAGCTAATGAAGGCCTCCAACCATTCTACCAACAATTTTGTGGCATAAAAACATTACAAAATTCATAATCTGAAACATTGTAATTGTTTAAAATATAAAGAACATTGTAGATGTTGACCAAATTTTCTATATTAATATTGAATTTTAATATTTGAAAATTTAAATTAGTGTGTGTTATAATAAACCACTAAAAGATATGTGTATAATTTGTTAAGTATCTAGCCATTAAAATGAATATATTTTCTTATAATAGAATGAATGCATCTATGAGTCTCAAGTTAACAATTTTAACACGCAATTTATTATTGTTATTATAAAAATAGAAAAACTAGGATCTTTCCCAACAACAATGATATATAGTCCATCAAGTGTATTTATTGTGTGTGCCACACACCTCTCTCTCTCTCTCTCTCTCTCTCTCTCTCTCTCTCTCTCTCTCTCTCTCTCTCTCTCTATATATATATATATATATATATATATATATATATATATATATCTATCTATTTATATCAATGTCATAATGTTTGCGACGAAATGGTCGCTTTTGTTCGAGTTGTTGGGACCACAACAAACTAGCTCGAAGTGGTTGATTAATTGAAATGTGATTGAAGGGTTTGTTTGATGACAAAGATTCACCCCTCTCAATATTTGAGTCAAATGAACATATTTAAATCCATTTTTTATCAACTCAATCGAGAATAATTTATTAAAAACTTTGGATGATTTAATTTATTTTAATTTTCCACCAATGTAAAAGAATCATACATCTATAATTTAATTGAGATGTCATTGAATGGTTTTTTGACCATCTAGTATCCAACAAATCCCTCTCAAATGAACATATTTATATCCAAAACTTTATCAACCCAATCTAGAATAATTTATAAAAAAACCTTTTGATTCGGTTCAAAAGACCCGTATGAAAAGAATTATACATCTACAATTTAATTGAGATGTCATCTACCATCTAGTGGCCGGCAAATCCCTCTCAAATAAACATATTTATATCCAAACTTTCAGAAAATAATTTATAAAAAACCTTTGGGTGATTCAATTTTACACTAATTTCTTTAAAAAAAAAAAAAAAAAAAAAAAGACCTATGCATGATTCAATTTTCCACTAATGCTTTTTATTAAAAAAATGGAAAAAAACACCCTTTGGATGATTCATACTTCCACCCACGTGAAAGATTCATACAAATCTATATTATTTGGACCCACGATTTAACCTGCATCTGCCAGTCAATAACAAAAAACCACATCGCCGTCGAGCCCGCGAAAGCTATCCTATAATAAGCTGCCCTGGAAAACAGGTATGCAAGGAGAAGTAATAATGGCTCCCTTACACGCAGTAGTCGTGCCATTTCCTGCACAGGGCCATATCAATCCTCTTATGAATTTCGCGGAACAACTGGCCATGCGAGGTTTTTTCATTACTTTTGTCACTACTGAATGGATGGACGAACGCCTTTTAAAGGCAGCTTCAAAAGATGCAGCAGAACGTGACCGTGAAATGGCAGAGAGGGGCTTCAATTTCCAGTTTCTGTCCATTCCGGATGGCTTGCCGCCAGAACACGGTCGGACTGCTGAGTCTGACGTACGTGACCTTTGTTTGGCAGTCCAACGTTTGGGCCCTGTTTTGGAAGGTGTCTTAACTGCACATATTAAATCTGCTCCACTTCCACCCATTACCTGTATTGTTTCCGACAGTTTCATGTCTTGCACCACACAGGTGACTGCTAATTTGGGGATTCCCAGAGTTGTTTTCTGGACTTGCTCTACTGCCAATTCAATAGTTCAGGCCAATGCTAACTTTCTGCTTGCTCAAGGCCATATTCCTGTCACAGGTAACCCTTGATTCTCCTATTTCTCTCAGCATTGGATTTGAAATCTGAATATGATTGACGCGCCTGACGTTTGTTGTTGCAGAGGAGGATTTGAAATCGAAGGATAAAGTGATCACATGTCTTCCTGGAAAACTCCCACCGATTCGCCCAACCGACATAGTCTCCTTCTACCGGGAACAGCACGTCTTAGAGGCAACGTACTCTGCCTTTCTCAACGAATCCCGCAGCCAAAACGTAGGAGACTACGTGTTGGTGAACACGTTTGAGGAGCTTGAAGGAGGAAAAGAAGCAATTCAAGGTCTCACCATCAATGGCTGCCCTGCTCTGGCAATAGGCCCTGTTTTTCTTCCAAATTTTTTGGAGGGCAGGAAGTCCATGTACAGCATGCGGGAAGAGGATAAAACGTGCCTTCGATGGCTAGATGCCCAGAAAAAGGGATCTGTGTTATATGTTTCCTTCGGCAGCCATGCGGTCAGATCCCAGAGGCAATTGCAGGAGCTGGCGCTTGGACTAGAGGCTTCTGGATACCCTTTCTTGTGGGTTCTCAGAGCTGATATAGCAGAAGGCAAGTCTGTCCTGGAATTACCAGAGGGCTTTATGGAAAGAAACAGGGATCGAGCTCTCCTTGTCAGTGGGACGCACCAGTTGCAGGTTCGTTTTTATTTTATCTTATGCGCTCTTGTTTTTAAAAAGAATGTTTATCATTGTTTTTAGTTACGTTGAATTGTGTTCAATGTAAAAAATCATTGCTTTGTTCAACCGTGTCAACTCTTGTAAAGAGGCACATCTATCTACTCTTGATTAGGCATTGCTATCCTCCACCTTATGAGATACTCCTCGACTTTTAATGTGCGACAAAGGATATAAAAGTTGCGATCATACAGGGTTAATCTTTATTTACAATTTTTTCATTAATATATTGATACAAATAGAGGTAGTACACAATTAAAAGGGTTGTAGTTTAATAATGAGGATGGTGGCTTGTTATGCCATTCACAGGGGTATAAATCCCTCTAGATATTCAACACGGATAAGGTCAAGATTGTTCCCTAGGTGACTTTGATGGATTGGATGTCCTTAGTAGTTAATGCTACTTGGGCAAATGAGGGCTTCAATATAGATATACACTTATCCAACAATTGTAATCAGCTACATGTTAACTCCATTCATCATGGGATAAAGATGCAAAAATTAACTTCAATTTTTTTTTTTTTAATATGGTTGCAGGTTCTTTCACACCCTTCTCTTGGAGCATTCCTCACTCATAGTGGATGGAACTCTATCATAGAGGCAATAAGTTTTGGGGTTCCTATGATTGGATGGCCTTATTTTTCAGACCAATTTATTAATTGTCGATTTGTTAAGGATATTTGGAGAGTTGGCTTGGACTTTGAGGGCGTTGATGCAGATGAATACAAATTGGTGACAAAGGAGGAGGTGAATAACAAAGTGAGATGTATAATGGAAGGTTCTACAAGCAATGAACTACGAAAAAATGTTTTAACCCTGAAAGAGTTGGCATCTAAAGCAGTGATGGACGAAGGGTCTTCGTATGTTAACATAAACAAGTTTATTGAAGATATGGGAAAGATAAACAAATCAACGAGTATAAATAATTCCAAAATCTATGGAATTTATATAACTAAGGTATTGTTCTATTTATCAAAAAAGTCATACTAGAGATGACCTCTTCCATTGGTGAGAATCAAAATGTCTTTTCACCCATTCATGGGAATGTTCAACGGTTTCTAACTTTCTAATTAATCGTGGTGATTTGATTTCATTTTATCATCCAATATTTTTATCATATATTCTAACTAACAAGATTCATAATGTGACTAATTCATTTTTAGCTTGAAGTAAAGTCGATTAAACAAAAATAAAGTGGATATATTTAAACATATATATTTTTATTTTATAGCAAATACAATATAGAACTTTATAGGATGAAACAATAAATTACGATTAACAATACTACATGAAAACATATGACACATAATTTATATTATTAGAGGGGGTCTCATGCAAAATTAAGTTTTAAATTGATTAAGATTAAATTGTAAAAATATAAGACCGTGATTTAGTAGTGGTATTTAATTTTTTAGTAACATCACAAAGAAAAATATAAGTCGAGGTTTCATTTTTTGTTTTTGTTTTAAAAGCAGAGGTTGAAATTATGTTGTATTAAAGTATTTAGTAATTTTATGTTGTAGATTACATTATAATAGTTATTATAAGATTAAATTGTAAAAACATAAGACCGTGATTTAGCAATGGTATTTAATTTTTTAGTAACATCACAACTAGAAATATAAGTTGAGGTTTCATTTTTGTTTTTGTTTTAAAAGTAGAGGTTGAAATTATGTTGTATTAAAGTATTTAGTAATTCAATGTTGTAGATTAGATTATAATAATAATTATAAATTGAGTTGTCTTTTGCTAATATTAATGATATCACTTGACTATTTGTATAGGTTTAAGTATCATTTAATGAGTTTTTAATTTACTTATGTTTGTAAATCTATGTTGATATTTCAAGTTGTACTAAATTCTATACTAGTTCAATGTTGTATGTCACATCATAATAATGCCAAAAGGTGTTTTCACCTTGGTGGAATCCTCCTTAGTATCTAACAAGTGACAAGACATCAATGTTTATGATTTTTTGGTCGGCAAAGCACAAACATGCATCACATACACGTGGCACGTGCAGATTGGAGATTCCCTTATCAAATGTAAGAGGTTTGGATGGTAGAGATAATGAAACAGAGCACATTGAATACGGCTTAATTGGAGCCATTGAACTCGAGAAACCTTGATTTACCAACCCTTGTATTTTTCAAGAAACCCTATATTTAGGCAATGAAGGACTACGCCAAGAAAACTTGTTAGGGGCATGTATTCAAAAATTCCATCCAACTTGAGCAAGGCTTCCATTTTCGGAAACCTTGAACTATTTTAGGGCTGCGAGGAGAGGATTGTAAGGGTGATGTATATTCAAATTGAACCCTAATGTGACCAGACCAGCCATTCCACATCCATAATGGATTTCCTCTATTACTCGTGCAGGGCATGGGAATTTTCTATTCTCACGATGGGAGACGGGTCTTTTTTTTTGCGGACTTGATATGAAATGATGGTGAGATCTCGCAGAGATCTGGGTCTAGGGTTGTCATCGGCTTTTGCATCCAGAAATAGGCGGTTATGCTTTCATTCTTCTGTTGTTCTTCGCGTGGGATTGTCAGTGGAAAAAAATGGCAAAAAAATGTGGTTGTTGTGATTGTTAACTGAGGCACATTCACCTTCATGCCCACATCCTGCACAAACACTGTGTAGGATCTTCGGAGATGGGTTTATTTCTTCAAATCGATGTCGTCTTCTCTCGATGGAGAATTCTCCTCTATTTCTTGTCTGGAAAATACCATTGAGTTGCAGCTCCGGCTCTGTGTATGAGGGTATTACAGGTGAAATTTTGTAAAATGTTGAAAATCGTAGGCCAAGAAATGAAATAGCAATAGAGTGGTGGACAATGGTTTAGCGGTGGCTGCAGATCAGTGAAATTTCTAAAAAACCGGGTATGAAATTTTTTTATTGTTACAGGTAAGGAAAAATTTCTTCTCCATTTTGTTTAGGGTAAATAAATTTCCAAAAACTGTAAAAGAATCATGCGAATAAAGGTATTTCAATTACTGAAATTAATTTCTTTCACTTCCAGTATGCTTAAAATACCCCAACTTCGTTATTTTTTGCTAAATGTTAAGGTCATTGTTATGTGGGTTTGGGACACTCCATTTTGGGTATTGGATGGTAGGGTTTCTATGCCTCATTCACTAGACAATGATATATGTGAAATAGAGAGGCTAAGATGTACAACGAGGGTTTTATTTTTTTATTCTGGGTATACCTCATTTTTTCCCTAACATTTGTTGTATTTTCATCGGTTTTGGTCGAAAATGCGCTGTGGTTGTTTTAAAATTTTATGGTAGGTAGGAAGTGATAGTTCAAGAACCGACATGACACGAGGCTATGGAAATGGGTGATGGCCAGAGGAAGGTGCATGATGAGGATTGTATAGTGTAGTCTTTCTTTGTGCATGTACAAAATGATTTACATTGCTAACATGCTACCTATCCTTCTCTGTTGATTTATTAAGCATACATTCGAAGAGGATTTCCAATGATGTTGTTTTATTGGGGAGAAGCGTGTCTATAGTTTGGTGAGCGGGACCCGAGATATTCTATGCATTTGGCTCTAAAAAAGCATCAACAACTCATATAGTAGATTTCTTAGAAGAAATTCCTCAATGTATACTATCCCTTGTAATTATAAATTAATCATTGCCTTCATGGCGAGTTTATTGAATAAAGCTCATGTGGCAATATGACAAGGCTTCCATTTAATCTGGTTGTCCAGAGTTATACCAAAGATTAAAAGTTGTTTCCTAAATGTATCTTTATAAAAGTGAGTATGCAAAAAGGCCACAAAATAAGTAGAAATTTAATTCATGTTGTACGAAAGATATTGATCAAGATGTGACTTACAAAATTTTTGGGTTCTTTGTGCCCATGTGGAAAGAAAATTATTGGTAAGAATGTTCATAACAAGAGTTGTTAGTTGAGAAATAAGGGAAATTGGCTTTGATTCCACAATCAACTATCTCTCCTGTGCATCTCACTATATTTTCGGTGCCGCTTATAAGGTGAAGTCGGAGACAATCTAGCAATTTTACATGTATGCAACAAACCACAAAAATTGAAATATCACTCGTGGAAATGTTCAAATCAAATGTATTATTGAAACACAAATCAATTCAAAATTTAGGTCTATATTTTTTACTTGAACCCAATATATTTTCTTCACTCTTGTACTTTAATGAAGATCACCTTGTAGTTCATAGTAATCTTGATATTTCATTGAAGTGGGTGGTGTTCTTGGATTTTATTTTTATGAAAATGCAAAAGTTTCTTGATTTTCATGGTTGATGTTCTTGGTTTTCCTTTCTATGTAATGCGAAAAAACCCTAATTGTCATGGTTGGTGTTTTTATATACATGTAACGAGTCCATTGTAAGACATTTGTGCTTATCACATGATTCATGGTATGAAATATTGCATCTTGTGTTTGATATCATTAGTGCAGATTACATGGCAAAGGAATCTGAAGATCTAGTTTCAAACCCATTATAAAAGTTATATGATGAGTTTAAAAAGATCAAATTTAATTTTTTATCATGTTCTTATAGACTTGAGCATATTGTGTTATATAATAATACTTTTTAATTGCATATTGATGGGATTCCAATATATGAATGCTTATAAATACTAAATCCTTAAAGTGTTGATATTAGTGCTTATGATTTTAATAAAAACCAAAAAGCCATTACTTTAAAATCATTCACATTTTAGGAAAAAATGACTTGGTTATGTAGTAAATTATTGTTCAGAAAAGATGTACTTTTAGATATGGTGGAAATTTTTGAAGGGAAATTATTTCTTTTGTTATCTAAGTAGATATTTTAGACTCCACTCGCAAAAAAAAATAGGTCCAGCTTATAAAACTACATTGAAGATTTGGTATTATATATGTAATTTAAAGGAGAATAGAAAACTCTTCAATACATTAATATTTGTGTCTTCAATGAAAACAATTGCCTCAAGTCGTGCATTTACCATGTTGAACGCTCCACTCTGCATGCAAAAGGTAAATACATATTTTGAAGAAGCTTGTGATTTATAATTTTTTAGTTGTACAACCAACTGTTAAAACATCATTGTTGCAACACGTGCACTAAAGCATGTCTACAAATTCTTGATTTTTTTGTTCTAACCACCAAATTAAGATTGCTTGTGTATAAAACATATATTCTTTTTTATTTTGTAAATAGTTTTTTTTTTTTAAATTGAATTCGATTAGTTAATATTTTTTGCTATGCAACTTTTGGTTTAGATGTTCTTATCAAGGGATTTTTCTCTTGAATGTATTATTAGGATTTACATTCACGGAACACCATAGTTTTTGGGGATATGTCAATAACATTGAATTTAATAAATAAAAATTGGTTCTTCTTTAAAATTTGATATTAATACATTATAATTTGATTAATTAAAATTTGATTAGTGACTTGGGATTTAAATTGTACAAATATGCATGATTGATCAAGAAAAAAATTTAAAAAGATGCATATTTTCTTGTAAGGTTTGAAAGATTTTACAATGGTTACAATTAAAATGATGTGTTTATGTGTTAACATGGTATGAATTTTCATTTTCCATCCCTTATGAATTATTTGCATTGTTCATATGGATGAATGACATCTCTTGTCCATCTACCTCCTCAACTACAAGTCCTTTGTCCCTAGGTTAAAACTCTCTTTGATATTGTTCTTGAACACTTCATATATCAAGAAAATCTCTAACCTTTGATATTGAACCATCAAATCATGCCTTAAATAATATATTTATATCTCATTGTTATTATCGAATGTGCACTTAGTTCTGCACCAAGTGCAAAATAACCATCTTGTTGTTATTGGTGCCAAATTATGTTGCTCTCTTCAAAATTTACGAGCCCTTATAGTTTAACTTCTTAAATGCATCCCTTTTGGCATCTTCATTACACAACCCATGTGCATTTACTACTTGAAAATAGGAAAACCCTAAGCGATGACATGAGGGATTAACAATTTTTTTATCTTTGTAAACTTATAATGCGAACATGTTTTTGCAGAAATTTTATTATTATTATGCCAATACGTCCTACCAAATGGGATGTATCTCGATTAGCTCTCGTGTGTTATCGGTTAGTGGACGATTTGCAATTTTTCATGGTGTGTTGTTGATGCATGACACGATTTGGGTCATTCGTGTGGTAAACCTACCATAATATATAAGTATGGAGAGTTTTAGATTTTATATTTGTTTACTTCTAAATGGATTTGGAATTTATTTTATATTTCAAAGACATGGTACATGTAACAAGTGACTTGAATGAAATTCTGAAACTTTGATTGAATGGTTCTAAAAGATATTATAAAATCTCCAACTTCTTATTTTTTCCATTTCCAAGACCATTTGGTCCCTTTTTTTGGAAGTCTTTTGAGATGGCATCTTCACTTCATGTTGTTGCCCCATAAGGTTCTCACTCAATGTATCTCTATACAATATTTTTTTATTTCTATGAAGAATATATATATATATATTCAACAAACATTGTCTTAAATAAATAATGTAGCAATGGTAAGAAAAATTAACATGGTCCATACGTGACTTGTTGGAGATAAACAAATTGTATATGTTCTCTCGATAAAATTCCCAACTTAGAAAATCTCATCCCACATTCGAATTCTTCCTCATGAGTTCCCCCTTTTCCTCTGATCAATCCTTCATCAATGTTTTTCTATTGGTAGATATTTTCCCCTCATTTTTCCACAAGTAGTCATTGCGGTCAGGTTTTGAAGTTGGTACATGTTGGATTTCCCCTTTTATATTTATCTCCTTTAGATGTAAATTGCACTCGCATGAATACTACACTACCCTAATCGTTAACCTGATAGTTAGACAAAAACACCACTCTAAATTTTGCATGATATCCCTACCTAGGAATTCTAAGTACACTCAGTGTCTTCCTCCACCTAACGTGTCTGTTAAACATGCTTTAATATTCCTATTACATTTACATTGTTCTGATTACCTAATAAATTTAGGAGCTGCAAATTCTAACAAGTATTCTCCTTATCAACATTTTCCATTTGTTGCTTGAATTTTGAGATATCTCCCTCTACACTTTCATCGTCATCTTCCACAACTCGGGTTTTCTCCTTACGATTAACAAACATGCCATGTTCTTAGATTAGGGTATATTGTCACATTAGCTCCTCAATTCCTCCTTCCTTTCCCATGCACTTATCCAACCTCAGACATCATTTTCTACACCCATATTCCTTTCCCTTTATTCCTCTTCATCCAGTTTCGCTCCTTCACTATATCCCTTTTGGCGTTCATATAGTACATATCACGTATGATTGCTAGTTAATAATATAGGTTGAAGTGCCATTTGGTAGTATTTTTAATTTTATAGGTTGATAGGTCATTTGTCATTATATTAATAAGTAATTCAAAGTAATATGTCATATCATAGCTTCTTTTTTTGATATAGGTAAAAGAAGGGTTTTAGAAGGGCCCTAACATTTGTATAGACCAAAAATGGAGAGATATAACATTACACAAACCTAAAAAAGAAAAAAAGGGTATACAATACCACATATTAATAAAATAAATAAACTTATAACTTCTACGCCCTTAGCACTAGGTCATATATTGGGATATGGGTAGCTGAATTATGGCTAACATAATCTCTTATCATGTCATATCATGTTTATGTGTGCTTTCATATGCTTAGTGGGCTGGCCTTAGGGCTTTGGATAGTATAGTAGGGTATGTATAGGAGTTAGAGAGTAGGAATTATCATCATATTCAGCACTTGAGTCTTATTGTATGGTTTTTGCCCCCTTGAAGTGGATAAGTCATTCCACTTTCATATTGAGATCATTTCTCTATATTTAGATGTTCTTTGGTTATATATTACTACTGATATCAAGATCTATATAAGTAATTTAATTACAAAAAATCCTAATTATTTGTTTAAATCATATCTTGAAAATAGTTGAGAATTTTTTAGTAACATCAAAACTAGAAATATAGGATGAGGTTTCATTTTTAATTTTAAAAACATAGGTTGAAATTATGTTTTTTAAAAGTATTTAATAATTCAATGTTGTAGACAACATTATAATTATTATTATAAGTTGAGTTGTCTTTTGCTAATATTAATGACTTCACAACTATTTGTATAGGTTGAAGTGTCATTTAATGGCTTTTTAATTTATTTTTGTAAATCTATATTGATATTTCAAGTTGTACTAAATTCTATACTAGTTCAATGTTGTATGTGACATTAAAATTATTAATATAGGTGAAGTTTCATTTGGTGGAAATTTTAAAATATAGATTAATATGTCATTTTTCTTTATATTAATTAGTAATTCAAAGTTCTAACATCATATCTGTTGACATGAAAAAATCGGCACTTAGCGAAAAAACATACATAAGGATCACGTAAAGAAGCGAGCACATTCAAAAAAGCACGGGAGGATAAAAAGGATAACACGTGAAGAAGAGAGATAGATTCAGGACTTAGCCATTTTCACAATGAGGATCTATTTTTTTGAATAGCGTGTGGAGCACACAAATTAGTTTGATACTTGCGTGACATGCACGATAAAGCATGAGATCAAATAATGATTATTCAATGTGTGAAACAAATGAAATATAAATCCTGCGGGAGGAAGGAGGACAGTTATAACTGTCCATCAAATACATAACAAACAACAATGTATTAAAACTAAACTAATGCTAACATTCCCCCTTATTACATTGTTCGTAAAAACATACATTTCCTGATACTGGATGTCCCCCTTAATGAGAACACCGCAAAGAGGGTCTTCACACGAGCATGTGCCTACATGGTCTCGATACACATGGTTTTTCTAAGGTTGACCATAAACCTAGAGGGACAGGAGCACTTTCCGACTGTTCACCTCGGTGGTTTTACAGGATTACCACGAACCAAGAGGATGATTCCTTGGTGGTTTTATAGGTTTACCACGAACCAAGAGGATTTTACCTCGGTGGTTTTATAGGTTTACCATGAACCTAGTGCGAGTACCATGCACTGCTTTCAGTGCTTTTCTATTCCCACAATGCTTTTCAATTTAGGAGATCTCAAACAGGAAACTATGCAACATCTGCACTTTATTGAAAAACAACAGAACAACCAACACAACAACTGAAATAAACAAACCAAAATTGAGGAATTGGTCCTCAATACCTTATTCACCACAATATCTATCGGCGGCCTCGTCGCTTGTGGCTTGCAAGAGGTCGTTGGATTTCCTCCAACCTCCATTTTCCTCTATCCTCTTGTGTTGCTGCTTATAGTACTAGAGATGATGTGAATCCAATCTCATCAACAACTTCCTCACTCTCGTCAGAATCTTGTGGATCTTCTATATGAGCAATATTAGCTCCATTATGTTTTATATTTCCTTGTAGAACATCTCTTGCTCAGCTATATGACAGTTCCACATTGTATGACCTTTCTTCTGACAATAGTGGCATTCAATCTCTTGTTTAGGCCCTTGTTTATTTTTATCTGATCGCCTGTGAAATTTTCTGTTTGTGGAATAAAGTGCACTTACTTGTTGAGTATCACCTTCTGCAGCATTGTCAGTTATGCATTTTTCCTCTGCGAGAAGAGCCGCGATCATGTCATCTAAAGATTTAGACTATATTTGACTGAGAGTAAAAACAACATTGTTGTATTTGGAAGATAGACTGTTTAATAGGATAGCTTTGGCATCCTCGTCTTCTATCACAGCTTTGACTTATGCTAGTTGTCAGAGTAGAGACCAAAGATTATTAATGTGGCTAGACATAGAAACACTTTCTTCCATTTTGAATCTATATAACTGAATTTTTAGGGAAAACTTCGCATTCACTACTTTTGCTCCAAATAATTGATATAAATTATCCCACATGTCCTTGGAAGATTTATTAAGATCAACATGATGGAGTTCAAAATCAGAGAGAGAAAGGCCAATAATGGCTTTTTCTTTATCATCTCTGCACTGCCATTCTACTAATTTGGCGGTGTTGGTGGGTATTTTCTCTTTCCCATCTACTATGCCCCATAAGTTTTTATGCATAAGTTACATTTGGATCTTCACCTTCCATGTATGAAATTTTAACCCTGAGTATTTTTCCAAGTGAATGTCCATAATAACTACTAAAGAAATGAAAAAAATGGTGAAGTAGGAAGTAAATTACCAGTCAGGACTCTTTGTCATATGTTCCGCACTTCTCCATTGTCTACTTTCTTGACACCCTTTTCTGTTGGCAAAGGCATGGTCTTATCTTTCACAACATTCTTTTTCGATGACGAGCCTCCCCTTAACTTTTGTGAGGAGAGAAGGATAATCAGTTATGCAACCGCTCTCTGTGGAATAGACCACATCATCCCCATTAGCGTTGATCACTCCAATCTACGTCCTTCTTCACTCCATTGTTCTCCTCCTATCTCGTGGCTCTGGAGGTGAAGGATGGAGGTCCTTGTGGTGGCAGCAGTGGCAGCGAGGGCCGTGGATGTGGTGGTAGAGTTCACACTGCTCCTGCACACATGCTTCTTCTATACCCGAGCCTTCCCCAAATTAGGTGCTTCTTTTATTTCCCTTTCCCACACTAAATGCTTTACCAAATTACAAAACAACAGACTAGACAAAAAATAAAACTATATTATTTAATCTGAATCATACTTCTTACTAAAAAAACCCATGCCAAGGATACGCCAAAACACAAATTGCTGCTCCAAACACTATATACAAGGATTATATAACCACTTTCAAACACACAGGTATAATTTCATGCCACTCACCACGCTTGACCATGAGCAAACAGCGCCTATCACTCCAATCTTCCATGTAGGCAGAGATAAGATACTCTTTAACACCAAAACAGAACTTCTACAGGTCACTTTATTCTCCACGTAGGCAGAGGAATGGAGAGATCTCTGATACCAATGATAGCAGGAGATCAAATAATGATTATTCAATGTGTGAAACAAATGAGCAGAGCCTCAAATATAAAGCCTGCGGGAGGAAGGAGGACAGTTATAACTGTCCATCAAATACATAACAAACAACAATGTATTAAAACTAAACTAATGCTAACAATGCCTTGGCTATTTTTGGATGATTGGATATGAAGCACTTTGCATGAATACAGTGAGAATAGATCTACTATTGATAGTTAACTAAAAGAAGTCTATTGTTAGCGCATTTGCATGTGTGGATATTTTTGTAACGACACGTGGCTAATAATAGCATGCAACCTATTTTGGGGTTAGATAAGTGGTGAAGGGAAAGTCCCCACCCTTATAAATATGTAGTGAGCCATGTAGCATAGGAGAGAGGTGTGAGAACTGTGTTATAGTGAGATTATGCTACAAAATTTGATATGTGCATGAGCGTATACTAATGTTATTGTAAGGAATCTTCTATGTATTACTGAATTTAATATAATGGAGATTATGGGCTGAATCAAGGTGTTATCATGGTTATAGTTTAGTGTTGCATTCTTGATTTCATCATGGTTATCTTTTAAGTCTGTTATTCTCTAGATCTAGATCTAAACATGCATTGTAGAATGATATATTAGTCATAGATATGAATGCTTTAAGTCTTCATCATGCTAACATCTTCCAATAACAACCCTAAAGAGGGGACAGTTACCTTTGTATGCTTCGGTGAGCACTCGATCTAGGCTTGAGTGATGTGCCAAAGCACATCCGGGCTTTCTTGGTGAATTCTAGGATGCATCAATATCATAACTTTTTTTTATATAGGTAAAATGAGGGCTTTTGAAGGACCCTAACCTTTGTATAGACCAAAAATGGAGATATATATCATTACATGGACCTAAAATAGAGGAAAAACAAAATAGGGTATCAATACCACATATTAATAACATGAATATAACTTATAATTGTTACACCCTTAACACTAGGTTATATATTAGGATATGGATAGGCACTGTACCGTGGCTAACATAATATCTTATCATATCATATAATGTTTATGTATGCTTTCATATGCTTAGTGGGTCAGCCTTAGTGCTTTGGATAATATAGTAGGATAGTATATATATATATATATATATATATATATATATATATATATATATATATATATATATATATATATATATATATATATATATATATATATATATATATATATATATATATATAAAAGTTAGAGAATAATATTATCATCATATTGAGCACTTGATTCTTATTCTATGGTTTGGAGGTTACCTCCACAAGTGGCTAAGTCATTCCACTTGCATATTGTGATCATTTCTCTATATTTTGGTGTTCTTTGGTGATATAGTGTTGTTGATATTGGAGATATGTGTGTGTGTGTGTGTGTGTGTGTGTGTGTGTGTGTGTGTGTGTGTGTGTGTGTGTGTGTGTGTGTGTGTGTGTGTGTGTGTGTGTGTGTGTGTAATTTCATTCTAAATGGTATTAGAGCTGTAATCTCGACTAAAATTAAGTTTAAAACCCTAATTTTTGTTTCATCCATATCTTGCAAACAATTGTGAATTTTTAAGAAATTTTTTGACTAGAGTTTTTAAATCAAAGGATATATCGATCCTCCACATTTCATAATATTTGGATTCTTTTTGTGGAATTTATTATAATATTATTGTTTTCTAAAAATTCACTCCGAGGCCATAAATTTTTGAGTTTATTTTAAAATTTTACATTTTTGGAAATATCTCTACATTTAAGTCAGGATATCTTCTTTTAGGTTTTGTTTATCTAGTCAAAATCATCTATAAAAATTAAACCCTACTTTCAATGATGGGAGATCAACTTATTTAACAAATATTGAAATTTGTGAAATCATAATTACAGAGTCACAACACAATGATAATGCAATAATGTATAGATTTGACCTAAGAAATAAACAGTTAAATTTTGAAACCCTAAGTGCAATAGAAGGGATAACATACTTAGCTGATTTCTTAATTATTCTTGGACTTTTCCAAATTGGAAAACTAACAAACAAGAGGAGGGAAATGCCATAAAAAACCCAAAAAATTGTGCGAAGATAGAGAAGAGAAAGTGACCATAGGGGTGAAAAGTGTATGTCTATATGTTGCGTTGTATATGTTGCCGATGTCACTTGATTCTTGATGATGTGATTGCTTCTCCCCATAAGGACGAAGCTGTAAAAGAGAGGAGAAAAATAGTGGTCAAATAAGTGTATATGAAAAATTTGATCCAAACGTGTAAAAAGTTTGTAAAGAGTATGTAAAAATGTGAACAGGAACATGTGCACCTGATCCATGATGAGTGAAAAGGATAGAAAGGATCTTGAAAATGCTGTAGAAAAATGATTTTTTGTGTGATCTCACACCAAGGCTCGAGTTTTTCAAGTGATATCACACTAAGTGCAAGTTTTTTGGGTGATCTCACGCCATGGTAGAATAAGTGTAGGGAGAGAGGTCTAGTGTTATTCTCCAACCTTTGACTACTTCCCAAAATCTATATACCACTACAAATGGTGTGATCCTATATTTTTCAAGTTCGATCCAACATGAATAGAAAAATGAGATAACATGCATGATGATTTCTAGAGAACTATGCCTATTTTGTGAAAACCGTTGTGTAAACTGTTGCAAACTATGTTGATCTGAGAAAAATTATGTAACTAGGCCCCCTTGTCATAGGCACCCCAAAAGGGTTAGGAGTGCCCACTCTCTCATGTTTGTATCTAGGTGCTTGCATCTGTACTTTGATAAAGAACCTAGTCAGATTATGAGACCTTTCTATAATTGTATATTGTTATGTTTCTATGTTGAATTGTGTTATACTATAACTATGAACTATTGTATGGGGTGACTGATTCACCCAATGTATACCCCCTCGTTTGGGGTCCATGCGGTGTCGCTAAGAGTATGTGGCCCAAAGGAGAGGACTAGATGCTGATCTGGCCCGATGGCCTCCGGGGAGGGAATGTGCTTGGTAGAAACCAAGGCACATGCAAACAAAGTGGCTGAAAACATGTGTTAGTGCAAATAAGATAAATACGTAAGCAAAGTGTACATACGAGTATGAGTAAGAAAGAATAATGTGCAACTATATATGTAGTATGTTGTGAGTTTGAATGGAATGGAATGTAAAGTGAGTGTGATAGGAGCCGCAAGAGTTTGTGTTGTCAAAAATTTTGAGTTGGTGCCTTTGAGAGATGTTTGAGTAGATTGAGAAGTCTGGAGAGATAGAAAAATTCGTGTGCTTTGAAGAAGTTGGTGCTCATTTGTAATCTCACCCTATTAATTTAAAATCTTGCAGTCCGCATGGTTTGATAAAATTTTGTCTTCCCATGCTTGAAAATTGTTTCTTTCATTCGAATGAAATTGTCAAATCCTTTTCTTTTATGCCATGGATCACATCGAGAGCCTTGTATTGTTTATAGTTTCTCTTTCCATGGAGAAAATTTGAAATTCGGGCGTAAATGGTGGAGTTTCCCCTCTCTATATTTTTCTTCTACAAATCGTGAATGACGGGTGTATCTTCCCTGTCATTTTTGGCCCCAACATCCATGATACATGGTCATCTCTAATTGGATATGGCGTGGCGGATTATTATTTGTAAACTTATCATTTTTTGTTATTTTTGCAAAAGTGTCAAATTGGCTCCATGGCCCCGAAGGATCTGATTGGTCGAATCGAGCTAAGGTGGGAAGGTGGGCACTTTGAAGATTTTGGCTTTATTGCCAAAAGGAGTAAAGTTACAAAAATGAGTTGTAACTCCGCTGAAGCCATGTATTGAATATCCATTGAAAATTCAAAGTGAAGAGGTGGGTTTTCGGGACACTTTAGGAATTTTGGCTTTGTTTCCATAAAAGGCATAAAGTGATAAAGTGAACAGCAGCCCCTCTCATGTCAAGGGATAAAGTCAAATCTTGAGCCCGCATCGAAAGTCAAAGAAAAGAGGTGGGTTGTCGAAACACTTTAGGAATTTTGGTGTTCCACATTTCCATTCAAAAACCTTAAAGTGATAAAGTGAACCACAGACCCCCTCATGCCAGGATAAAGTCAAATGTTGAGCCTTGAAAAGAAAGTCAAAGTGGAGAGGCGAGGTTGTGTCGGGACACTTTAGGAATTTGGCTTTGTTTCCAAAAGGTGTAAAGTGATAAAGTGAACCGTGGCCCCACTCATGCCAAGGGATAAATTCAAATGTTGAGTCCACATCAAAAGTCAAAATGGAGAAAGGTAGTGTTCAATCGAGGCTCGAATCGGCTAAGTATAGAAGGACCACGGAAGGTGCCATGTGTCTCTTCGGCACACTTTTGGTATGGTGCACAAATGTGGAGACCCCAAATGTGTGCATGCCCTCCACGTGTCGAGTTCGAAAAGACAAAGCCAACCATTGAATCGGCTAAGTATAAAGAAACAAGCGGAAGAAGCCTCCACAGTGTCTCTTGGCACACCTCCAAAGGCCAAGTTCAAAGTAGGATCCTAAGTGAGCGCAAACTCTCCACGTGCCTCATCGATGTAACTTCAAAGGTGTGGCCCAAAGAGACCCTGAACTAGTGCTAGCCCTCCATGTGTCCCAATTCTGAAAAGGGGACAAATGTTAAGCCCATGAAAAGTCAAGCTCGAGATAGGCAAAGGAAGCTTCCACGAGTCAACTCAGCAGTATCTTCAAGGTTAAAATATGGAGGTGGTCCCCAAACAAGTGCAACTCACCACATGAGCCTGCCAAAAGAGGGGAAAAGTCAAATGTTGAGCCCGTTGAAAATTCAAAGTGGAAAGAGCCTCCACGCGAACTCTTTGAGATTTTGAGCCTTGTTTCCAAAAAAGGAAGTAAAATTTAAAGTGTCTAGTTCTCAACTTCGCCACCCTAAACCACATGTCGGGTCAGCAAATGTCTCCAAATGTGAAGGATTTAGGTAGAATACAAAGGAAATTCCTACACTTTGCATCTTTTGCGCTAAAGGTGTAATTTCAATTTCGGGCCCATGGATCCATTTTTGAAAATTGCATTTTCACCATTTTTGTATGGATTCGATTCAAATATTCAAATGAGCATAACTTTTGCTCTAGTGCTCAAAATTTGACAAATTTTATACTGTTGGAAAGATCTTGGTCTCCTCTATGCCATGGAAGCATAAAATATTGTTTTCAATAGGATTTGATGGTTGGAAATCTGGAAAACATCTTTCACACCATTAATACATGATCTGATTGCTTCAAACAGATCAGATTTGATCCGATCTTCCATCCTTCCTTCTCCAACATGCCAAACAAACATGGAGAACCAATTGGATATCTTGATTTGGGTGAAAATCTGAAAACATCTTTCATGCCATTAATATGTGATCGAACTACTTCAACTAGATCAAATTTGATCTGATCTTCCATCCTTCCTTCTTTAACATGCCAAAGACATGCAAAACTAGATTTGACAGATTATAGGTGGATTTGCAGGGGCATTGATGGTTGGTGGTTGAGCTTCCAAATCAGATTTTCTTCCTTCTCTTCTTCTCCTCTTTTTGCTTCATCTATAAATGTAAGAGCTTGGCTCATTGTAAATGTTGGACTCTGATACTTTTGAAGTGTAATTATAGTCAAAAGTAAATCAATACAGAAGGATTTTCCCCTTTTCTCTATCTTCCTCCATTGTCCCTTCTTGCTTACCTGAAATTCATGGATCATTTATCTTCTATGATAAGAAACTTTGTGTTCTTATTGATATGATTTCTAGAACTTTGTGTCTATGGAATGATATCTTATGTTGTGAATGTGAATGATTTTGTTCTATATCACTCTTTCTCAGTATGTATAGGGTTATACTCTACTATCTATATTTCTTGAAAAGTACTGTTATATTCTACTCTTTCCTTTCTTTAGTTCTTCCATTCATTTGTATTGATAATCTATTTTGGTATAAAAGCATTTCAAGATGTCGAGTCCAGCCTTAAGATGAAAGTTGTACATTTGTATATAAGCTTTGTTGTTTGCTTTCAATAAGGGAACCTCTCCCATAAAGAGGAGGGACTTGTTGTCCCCTGACTATGGTTTTGTTAAAGTACCATTTTAAAACCCAATAGTTTTTGGTGACTCTTATTGGGGATTTTGTTTCAAACGTATCCCTTTCTAAAAAACAACTTCAAGATCATTTTTGATCTGCGACTCTACGGTATACACCGGGGATCAAACTTTTGTCATGTTCATTCTCTTCTCTTGATCTAGGAACCTTCCCAAGAATGAAGGTAAAATGAAAAAACACTTTTTGGCCCACATCACCAATGAGTGATAGTGACAGTGATGAGGATGATGATGGAGATCTCCCTATTAAAAGTTTTCAAGCTCTAGTCAGTCCAGAACAGGCTCGATTTCTACGTAGAACTTCTACAGAGGTGTAAATCCAAGATTGTTTCCACAAACATTACAACAACTTCTCAAACAAGCTGAAGAACACTCAGTCAATGAATTTGAGACACCTTGTAACAAAGAGGAGAACATTCAAGTTCTAGAAGATGCTCATGATCAGGTATTCATTCCTCAACATTATCTCAATTCCACCAATGAATGTCTTCTTATTGCTCCACCTAATGCATGTCAATTTAATATTCCTTCAAATAATGAAGAAGACAAACAACTTGAGGCTTTCTTTCAACCTGAAATAGAGTCTATAGAAGATATGTCATGTACCAAGGTTGAATGTTCTTGTTTTGAAAAAAGTGATCCTATGCTTGGTGGAAGTGGATGTTCATCATAACAAAATGGACAAGATTCCTCTCTCTCCTATGATTGAAGAATTTCAATGCACTGAGATGAAGATCATTGTAGACCATCCCCTTGTTGTTTTAAGTTCTCTCAAAGATGAACAAGTTCCTGTACCTAAAGAAGAAGAAATTAATGAGATCACTAGTTCCCTATTATATTTATGGATGAGATGAGCACACATGAGCCTTTTTGCAGTCCTTCAAAACAAATAGAAAATGGAGAGCCATGCCTGGAATATTTTCTTCACAACTATGACAGTCCTGTCTCAGCTCACCCTTCAGAATGCAAACAAAAGGAAGAGGATGATGTTATTGATCAATCTTTACTTAGTCTGACAACATTTCAATTCCTACTAATCATGAAGACAAATCAGCAATGCAACTTGTACCTAAGAGTCATGATCTTCTAGAATCAAGTGCTGATTTTGTAAAAACAACGGTATGTTTTTCAAAACATGGTCAAGATTACACCTAATGGTAAACCATCCAGTACCTTTTTCCAAATTCCTCTTGAAGATGGTTACAAGGAAAATTCAATGGAAGTTTATGTTTCTCATGAGATGTGCCATGGTGATAATTGCAATCTTCATTCATATGCTAGCATCATTCCATCAAAATAGGGAGTTGACACTATTGGGATTGGATTTTCTCATGGATCCAGTTGTCGAGTTTGGTGATGTGTAGAAATCAGTATGAAGGTAGTTGAGGGTCGTACAAGTCTTTGTATGGCACTATTCATCCACAGAAGAGGAGCCTCAGGAAGATATTCAGTTCTTCACAAGGACTGAATGTTTTTAGTATGGAGTATCACTATCTGGATGGTCTTCTTTCCTCAATTTTTCTTTTCAAGCCACATAGTGTTCCCATGATATTTTGGTACGCCCAACTACTCATCTTCAATTCACGGGTGCCTCATACTTTCACCATGTTGTTCCACAAAGGTACTTATTTTTCTTAGCCTTTGTCTCTGGAGTTGTGTAAGTTTCATGCAGTCCTCCTTCTTTCCCCTATAAA
This sequence comes from Taxus wallichiana var. yunnanensis, assembly GCA_018340775.1. Classification (NCBI taxonomy): domain Eukaryota; kingdom Viridiplantae; phylum Streptophyta; class Pinopsida; order Cupressales; family Taxaceae; genus Taxus; species Taxus wallichiana. The sequence goes on along the minus strand of CM031238.1, from coordinate 817,373,147 downwards.
TATCCTCTTCTTTCTTTGTATATACTTTCCTTGTTTTGGCTTGTTTCCTTTCTTGTTCCTCATGTGTTGTGTTTTTTTTTTTCTTTTTCCTTTTGGTTTGTTTCCTTCTGTGTGTGTTGTCTTCTATATTGGTTTTGACCTTTGACTCTATTTTCCCAATGGATAAGGCACTGGTCTACTTTCCCATAGAGTTTTTCTATGGTTCTTGATCTTGCCTCGTTCCTCTATCCCAGCCAAGTCATCCCTAAAAAGAGCCAGTTGTTGTCACCCTCAAAATCCCCCTCATTTTTCAAGTCAAGTTTCAAAATTTTTGAGTTGGTGCCTTTGAGAGATGTTTGAGTAGATTGAGAAGTCTGGAGAGATAGAAAAATTCATGCTTTGAAGAAGTTGGTGCTCATTTGCAATCTCACCTGTTAATTTAAAATCTTGCAGTCTACATGGTTTGATAAAATTTCTGTCTTCCCATCTGGATGCTTGAAAATTGTTTCCTCCATTCGAATGAAATTGTCAAATCCTTTTTCTATGGTGTGGATCGCATCGAGCCTGGTATTGTTTATAGTTCTTCTTTCCATGAGGAACAATTTGTTTTCAGGCGTAAATGGTGGAGTTTCCCTCTATATTTTTTTCTACAATCGTGAATGATGGGCATATCTTCCCTGTCAATTTTTTTCAACATCCATGAGTACGTGGACATCTCTAATTGGATGCGGTGTGGAAGATTATTTTGTGAACTTATCATTTTTTGTTATTTTTATAAAAAGTGTCAAATTAGCTCCATGGCCTCAAGGATCTTGATTGGTCAGATCCCCAAAAGGCGGGAAGGCGGATCGTCGTCGAGAAATTTTGAAGATTTTGGCTTTATTTCCAAAATAGTAAAGTTACAAATGAGCCACGTGTCTCAGTTGAAGCACATGTATTGAATATCCATTGAAAAGTCAAAGTGGAGAGGCCCTAACATGTCGGGACACTTTAGGAATTTTGGATTTGTTTACATAAAAGGCATAAAGTGATAAAGTGAGACCCCGCTGCAGCCCCCTCATGTGTTTCAAGGGATAAATTCAAATGTTAAGCCCAAATCAAAAGTCAAAGCGGAGAGGCTCCACATGTCCCAGACACTTTAGGAATTTTGGCTTTGTTTAGATAAAAGGTGTAAAGTGATAAAGTGAACCACAGCCCCACTCATGCTAAGGGCTAAAGTCAAAAGGTTGAGGCCACATCGAAATTCAAAGTGGAGAGGTGGGTTGTTGGGACACTTTAGGAATTTTGACTTTGTTTCCATAAAAGGCGTCCCGTGATAAAATGAACCATGACTCCCACAAGTGTCATGCCAAGGAATAAAGTAAATTGTTGAGCCCCATCAAAAGTCAAAATGGAGAAAGGAAATGTTCAAATCGAGGCCCAATCCAGCTAAGTATAGAAGAATGTGGAAGGTGCCACATGTCTCTTTGGCACTTTTTGGTATGGTGCAAAATGGAGGCAAGTCCCAAATGTGGTAAGCCCTCCACATGGTCCAAGTCGAAAGAAAAAGCCAACCGTTTGAATCGGCTAAGTATAAAGAGTTATGGAAGCCTCCACACCCAATGGCAACCTCCAAAGGCCAAGTTCAAAGTAGCATCCTCAGTGAGCGTGTCTCTTCCACGTGCCTCTTTTCAAGAGGCAACTTCAAAGGCGCGGTCCCAAAGAGACCCTAACCCTCAAACTAGCGTCAGGCCCTCCACGTGTCCCAGTTCGAAAAGGGGACAACCCAAATGGCATGGCCATTTTCAAAATTCAAGCTCAAAGGACAGTCGAAGGAAGCTTCCACGGCAATTTAGGTTTTGTTTCCATAAGGAAAAAAGTCAAAGTTAAAATCCCATGTGGAGGTCCCCCAAACAAGTGCCAGATTTTGCCATGTGGTCGAAATCAAGAGGGTGAAAATAAAGTGAAAGAAAAGTATAGAGTTTACGGGAAAAGTCAAATGTCCAATCCCGGCGTGCTCTTTCAAGAGAAAAGTTCAAAAGTTGGGGAGAAGTTAGAGATTTTGAGCCTTGTTCCACATGTCTCGGAAAATTATAAAGTGATCTCTGACTCAAACCACTCGGAAGCCACTTAAGTGTAGACCCATATGCAAAATGTGAAGTTATGGGCTTGTCAGGCTTTTGGGAAATTTGCACTTTGCATTTTGTATTTGGCACAATTTCAATTTCAGGCCCGTGGATCCATTTTGTGAAAATTACATTTTCACCATTTTTGTATGGATTCGATTCAAATATTCAAATGAGCATAACTTTTTCTTCAGAGTGCTCAAAATTTGACAAATTTTATACTGTTGGAAATATCTTGGTCTCCTCTATGCCATGGAAGCATAAAATATTGTTTTCAGCAGGATTTGATGGTTGGAAATATAGAAAACATCTTTCACACCATTAATACATGATCTGATTGCTTCAAACAGATCAGATTTGATCTCGATCTTCCATCCTTCCTTCTCCAACATGCCAAATAGACATGGAGAACCAAATGGATATCTTGATTTGGGTGAAAATATGGAAAACATCTTTCATGCCATTAATATGTGATCGAATACTTCAACTAGATCAAATTTGATCTGATCTTCCATCCTTCCTTCTTCAGCATGCCAAAGACATGCAAACCAGATTTGATAGATTGTAGGTAGATTTGTAGGGGCATTGATGGTTGGTGGTTGAGCTTCCAAATCATATTTTCTTCCTTCTCTTCTTCTCCTCTTTTCACTTCATCTATAAATGTAAGAGCTTGGCTCATTGCAAATGTTGGACTCTGATACTTTTGAAGTGTAATTATAGTCGAAAGTAAATCAATACAGAAGGATTTTCCCCTTTTCTCTATCTTCCTCCATTGTCCCTTCTTGCTTACCTAAAATTCATGGATCATTTATCTTCTATGATAAGAAACTTTGTGTTCTTATTGATATGATTTCTAGAACTTTGTGTCTATGGAATGATATCTTATGTTGTGAATGTGAATGATTATGTTCTATATCACTCTTTCTCAGTACATATAGGGTTATACTCTGCTATCTATATTTCCTAAAAGTATTGTTATATTCTTCTCTTTCCTTTCTTCAGTTCTTCCATTTGTTTGTATTGATAATCTATTTTGGTATAAAAGCATTTCAAGATGTTAGAGGTCCAACCTTAAGATGAAAGTTGTACATTTGTATATAAGCTTTGTTGTTTGCTTTCAATAAGGGAACCTCTCCCATAAAGAGGAGGAAGCATGATGCCCCCCCAATTGTATGGTGATGAAGATGAATCAAGTAACATCATCTAAGAGATCATCATTTTCATGGTTGAAATCAAATGGAGATGCATCCGAGACCTGGTAAGCAATAGTATGTGGTTGATCAAATAAGGATCCATGATGACATATATTGTACATGCCCATTGCATATTCTTCATTAGTGAAAGGTGGAAATGGATATCCATGTGCATACCATTTAGCAATATTTTATAAATAGCCAAGAAATGAGTCATTGCAAATAAAAACATGGCTAAGGGCATAGGGAATGAGATGTCGATATGGTCAAGATCTAAGGTTCCACCAATGTAGTCAAGCCATGGTTGACCAAGAGTAAGTGAAGAAAGGAGAGGAATTCTTGCAAAAATACCGATAGATGAAATAATTAGAGGCCATATGAAGTAGTAATGTGAACATACCCATGATTAAATGAGGATAATGTGATGGAGGGATGAGATCATCTAACGTGAATCCTAGCCGAGCCAAGCCATCATGTGTGCAAATAGTTTCAGAGCAAGTGGGGTCGAATGGAATGTGCGGCCAGTAAGTATTATTCATGAAGAGAGTGCATGTGAATGGAGGAAGTGAAATGCATATTTCTCATGAGAAGTCATCAAGGTGGTAAGACATCGATGTATGGACACACCTCGATAAATCAACATAACATTAGTATAAGGAGGGGGTGATCTTTGGAGTGGATATAACAACATCTAATGCAAAAACAATTCCTTCGAGTGGAGACAAGTTGTCTAGGTAGTTTGGGTCATGGATCAACAAGGGATGTATAATAGTAGAAGTAAGAATAGGTAATGCAATAGTTGGGTCTAGATGGCAATATTGGAACAAGATATTATCAACGGGAAGTGAATATTCATAGCACTTATGTAATAATTTGACGCACTAATGAACTGTAGAAGGAACTAATTATATTTTTTGAAGACATGACCTACTGAATAATCAATTATATGAAATGGGGAGATCAATAAAAAATAATACTATAAGAATTATTTTTGGCCCAACTATGATAGGGAAAAAAATAGTGCGAAGACATGGACGTGTAGTAGAATCATACACCCATAGATAAATAGATGTTGGGTTAAGGTTAGCCATGGAAAGACCTATATTATGAATGAATGATAAATGACATAGATTAAGATCAGATCCATTGTCAACTAAAGTTCACTTAACACCCAATTTATATATGCATACTCGGATATAAAGAGGAGGAAAATTGTCATAAAAAAGAAATATTATTAGCTACACTAGATGGAAAAGTATGATGTTGAGAGAATGCATCAAAAATGTGAGATGAACAATTTCTAGATTATTAGTATAAGGTATGCGAGTATTAGCCAAGAGAGTAAAAATTTTAGCCCGAAAATCAAGATTAGATAGCGAGAAGTCATGAATGGAGATATCGATGATGAGAATATCCTAGGAAAATGAGAGCAATAAAAGTATAAAGACCCTAAGATTATTAGAATGAGATGGGTTCACCAAGTGATTTAACAAATATTGAAATTTGGGAAATCCTAATTACAAATTCACAACACAATGATAATGTAATAAAGTACATATTTGACCTAAGTAATAAGAAATTAAAATTTGAAACCCTAAGTGCAATGGAAGGGAGAAAGTACTATAAAACTCTTATTCTTGGACTATTCCTAACTATAAAACCGATAAACGCAAGGAAAAAAAAGTCGTAAACGAACCCAAAAAATTGTGCGAGTTTTGGAAATGCTAGGACCGGGGTACTTATACTAGGTCGGGGGCATCTAGGCATCATGGAACTTCTGTAGGCACCTATGACTACATAGAACCTTAGAAAATAATTTTTTTGTGTTGTAAGATGTTTGCTAAATATTGTTATTAGTCACCAGTATGTCATTTGGTTGATCATTGAGCTCACCTGAAACTCCAGTAAAGGAAAGAGCATCTGCAAAACCCCAAAACACATCAAATCCTAAAAATAAAAAGATGAAAATGGGGAGTCAAACTGACCTTGGTGGTCACTTGACTAAGTGAACTTACGATCCAGCTCTGCACTACATTTCAAACTCCATGTAGTTATGCGTGTGTGTGAAGAATCGTGCCCTAGATGGCTTTTGTGCAAGATGCACTAAATAATGAGCAATAGCTATATGTAGCAATGTAAGTAGATGTCACTGGGTGTCAAAATGAACTTCCTTTCCTATGAAGTGTATGTAGAAGAATACAATCCCTTGTCCCGTGAATGGATGCTTTGATTCTCTTGAAATTACTTTCGATGCAACCTTAGGTGATAATAATAGATGTTTAGATCTTTGTCCTTTATTATGATCACATAGGTTTTTACTTATATGATTCCCTTGTTTGAATTTCGTAATTAACCTCTAAAAGGCTAACCACCAAGAAAACAAGATGCCGTAAGGCTAGAAAAGACCCAAACTATGTGATCAAGATACAAATAGGGTGGGGAACCCAGAGGGGATGGGGGCACATGGGAGTTGGTGTCCTAGTTGAGCACTTTGGTGTCCAAATTTAGAAAATCTAAAGTATCGAAAGTCAGATTGGGCAATAGGGTATGTAAGACTAAGAAGAAAACAAGAAAGAAATCAAAGAGGCCAAAGATAGTGGTCAAGTAGTACTTTTCTTGCCTAGGAATCATATGAATAGTGGTATGTGATTAGGACCTATAAATTTACCCAAGTGTGTGATTTAGTGTCTACATCAACTAGAGGCCAAAGAAAAAAAATTAGTACTCCAGGGGCCAAGGAAATTATAAGGAACCCACGAAAAAAACTTGTAGAAATCGTGGCAAATGTCCTTGTAACCAGTTTCATAGTTTTGGCAAATCTATTAATGACGGGCCTCAATTTAGTGGCAAAAATGGTAAAAACATAAAAATAGTTACATATTAAATGGTGAACCCAATGTTATTTATTTAATTCTTAAAACTAATTTGGAAAATTTCACCTTTGTCAAATATTCTCTCCGGAGAAATGATTTGTTTTATCGACACTCACTTGAATTTATAGTACTAAGAAGACATGAACATTGTTAAATATTGAACAAGAAAACAAAGTAGTTTTAGTGTTTTTTTAATTGAGAATGCTTCTATTAATAATAAAGTGTTACAATAGTCACAAATCTAAACAATAACAACAAGAAAGCCCCCAAAAAAGGCCAAACTATGAACACAAGGAAAAATACAATTAAACTAAGTACTAATGCATTTGATTAAGTTGGAAATATGTTTGAGAGTATTGTTTTGCATAATAATTTGAAGGTGATCTTGTATCTTCACAAATTATTGTTTCAGGTGTTTCACATGTTGTTGTTCTATTTTTGAATAATAGAAGAGGGTCTATTGGGGCCCTCATGCTTTGGGTGGTACAAATCAGCTTGCAAAAATTAATATGTTGTACATTGAATCACATTCATTTAATTATCAAACCAAGGGACATAAAATTTCAATACTAGCAGTGTTGTATGCACTATTACAATGATTTAAGAGGTTGGAAATGAAATAACTTGTCAAAAACAATGTTGGAAGTAAAAACAAAACTCATAATTTTAAATAAACGACTACTAAATGCTTATAGCTGAAATAAAGTTGCAGATTCGAGAAGAAAATTGCTCCTAAGTAGACATGCATGAAATAAAACAATGGAGGGGATGTAGCAGTCCTCAAGTGGGTCTTGGCTTGGGTGCTAATCCCTTCCTCACATGTGACTAAGAACTAAATAACAAAACTCATATTCTTTTATTGATTTTTAGAAAACATTACATCTAGAAAAAAAGATCGGAGTGATCTTTGTTCTTTGAATCTCTAACTTATTCTCTCCAACTCAGTAACTTACTTTGAACTAGAACTATGTTACTAGGCACCAACCTTTTCCTTTATATCTCATCATTACAAAGATGTGAGAAGGAGAGTAATATAACAAGGATTCTTTAACAAATGAGTGAAAGATTACTACACACTTCATACTCATTGAGGAATTCACACCACTCTGTCCACTTGGTGAAGAAGATTTGAGACTATTTGGACTATATGTGTGAAGCCCAAAATTTCTTATTTTCTTTGGTGTATTCTACACCAAGGCCTTCCTATCGGGGTATGTATTGTTCAAATTGGGATTCCATCTCCCAAATGCCCTTCTTTGCGCATCTAGAAACACTTTTATATATCTTTTGGTTCTTTCCCAAAGCTCAAATTACATGGAGCTAGATCCATACTTTTTTCTTTCCCTCACAGATCCACTGTTTCACTTGGCAACATATCCTCTTGGGAGACAATCCCAAACATTTTCCTATGTTCACCCAGATTTGGCATGTTTTTAAAAGGGAGATTTTATTTTGGATATGGAAAGAAAGAAATACTTTTTCTTTGTTAAGTCTGTAGTTCGTCAATATTTATCGCTTTATAATAAATCTATTGTGATCTTCAATGTACTCCTACATATTCAAGTTCAAGCTAACAAGGTGGCGCTGGAGGTGGACAACCTCTAGAATTTACTGTGACACTGGGGGAAGCCCCATGCAATGTTGCCTAAGTTCCTCCATCTCCCACCAGGAGCTCATCACCTTTAAACCGTGGAGGATGACACATTTGATCCCAACATTGTGCTTTCAGTCACACCCTCCACTCTCTAGGACCGATTCACTGGCATAGTCACTCTCTTGTGCACCTTCATGGTCAGGTATCACCACCACACTCCTTGGCTTGCTAGCAGGGCTAAGGCTCACCACCTTGGCAACATGGGTGAGGTTATCTTCCGCATTCTTCAACTCACCAAAGCATGGTGGGGATCTCCTTCTACCGCTACTTCACACCAGGTTGTTTGGTAACCTTCACCACCCCTTCCATCTTCCTCGGAAAATTCCCTCGCCTCAACCTCGTCATTCCTACACATGAGGAAGTAGACCTGGTAGAAGAATTTACTGTTGGATGGGAGATTCTAGACACTAGAAAAGATATTCCCGGTTCGGGGTGGCTAGATGATCGGGATCCACCCTCAGGCATGTTTGTAGCTGCTACTTGATTTTTCGTTTGTTTTTTTAGGGTGATGCTTTTTGTTTTGTTGTACTTTCCTAGGATAGACCTATTTTTAATTTTGATGTTCTAGTCTCAGCCTATTTTTTTCATGGTTTTGGGGTGTACTCTCTTATCACCCACTTTTTTTGTTGAAATCTATCTTGTATCTTATTACATTAATATAATATAAGATATTTTTCATCAAAAAAAGAAACCAAGTTCAAATGGGATGAGCCTTGTCAAACGATCTTCTAAAAACTCATGAAATGCCTTATTAAACCTTTGGTATTAATCCTACCTATTCTAAATTAGTCACTCATATCTTACGTATATGTTAATAATCATGTGTTATGGTACTCCTCACTCAATATGATGATAACAATATATAACGAATTGTTTATTGTATTAATCTCATGTTTCTTGAGTATAAACAAACTTATAGGGTCATCAATTTTTTTACTCAACATTATTATTTTTTAGAAAAAGTTCTCACTATATTAATACCAAATCCACATTATTTCCCAAAAGTAAATATTTTACATTACTTAATACCTCATACTAACTTGTTTGATAGGGTAGTTAAGTGAGCTACGTTATTACTTAGGTTTGACTTAATGTTTTTCTCTAAAAAATAAATCAAAGGAAAAGTTATTTTTGATTAATTACACCAAAGGCATATACACAAAGGTGAGAATGTATATGGGTGGAGGATTTTTGAGACCGAAGGATTTCAAGAAAATCGACAATACTGAGAGGGAGGTTATAGTACATGTGTTGAAATCCAACACTTATGTGTCACTATAGACTGGTGACTTGAATGAAGTGTCACATTACACCACATCTGCCATAGGACTTCCATCATCTACCTTGAGAATGGTGTTGCAAAGGTTACAGTGCATGTGGCATAGGTGCTCAGAATCGAAGAAGAAAAATCAATACAACTAGACATTATGCTCGAATGAAGAACATCCAAATCCTCAATCTTATTCTTCTTCTACATACAACAAATAAAATAATGAAAGGAAGTATTTTCCTCTCAGAGACCATTGAACCCACTCTAGATACAGATACAAAGATAGATCAATAAATTTGTATATTGTAAAATGAGAATATATTAGGGTTACATATTTATCTCCATATGCACGCCTGATTTAATCAATAATGGTGCTAAATTTAGGATAGCTATTAGTGAGAGCTCCATTTAACACAACTCCCCATAACATTCTATTTATTTATGTAATTTAATTCTCATTGTAACTATCCAATTATTGCTAAATTTACAACGTTAACTTGGGTTTCACCATGGTTAACACCTCTGGATCTCAAATAAAGTGATTTTATTATTATGCAAGGAAAATGATAGGTCTGAAAGGCCATTTAGGATGTGTCACTCTCCATGTTTTCCTTTGGGTTTTGAAGAGATCTTAACTCGGTTGGTGGGTTTGTTTGACATGGGTCTATTTTTCGCGCTCATTTTTTATTTTTCTATTAAATAGATGGAGAAAAAAACTACATATACGATACTTTTGAATCTATACAATTCATATCATATACTTTCAACTATAATATTATCAATCTAAGGAATATCTATATTTAATGCCCTTAAAAAAACTTAAAATGTTTCCTACCTCTACAAAACCTAAATTTCCTACATTAAACTTGTCCTATTAAGAAAAAATTGATAATGGAGTACATGATGAGGATAAATCTAAAATATCTATAACTTGTAAACCCTAAAATTTCATTTTTATACTTGTCATATCAAGAAAATATTGATAAAAAGGCATACAAGGTGTGGGTGACGTTTAATTTTTTTCAAGCTCCCAACACCAATACAATGTGTGCAAATGACTTGCCTTACTTACCAGTGATAATACACTAATTTTATTTCTATTATTGGAAAATGAGAGAGTGCTCTATTTGTATATATGCTTGATATGTGGATGGGAGATTTGGATGTGTTTTAATATGTAGTAACTAGAGGCGTAGATACATAAATATTTTATTATAAAATGATATGTAGGTAAAAGATAAGTAGATTGAAGATTGGAAAAAGAGGACACACATTTAATATGTAGTGTAAGAGTATTTATTAAGCAATATTCCACCAACCATGTAACAATTAGATCAAAAATACATATGAAAGCCATGAGGGAGAGTAGTTTTGTTTTGGTTTGATTTTTCTTTTAAGGGGTGAGCCTTTGTCTATTTTTGTTGCATTTTCACTTCCACAATATTTTTATACCACTCCTTACATTCACATATATACCTATAAATTATTTCCACAACGTCTTTTATAACACCCATGTTCTCCTTTAAAGGATTTCCATATACGACGTCATGTTGTTCTACGTTTGAGTTTCACATTGTTTCTACTTTCTATTTCACCGTACCCGCATTCTTCCATCCTCTAACCCCTTCATCTTCATTCCTTTTCCTCTCCCAATGCTTCTCTCCTTCCAATATGAATCCTTCAAAATATCTCCTTCGACGTTCCCATTAGACATTTCACGTATTTATCATAGTTAGTAGAAAAACCTATGTTTGACCCCTCCCCTATTAATGAATAATTTTAGGTTAAATTCAACATCTATAAAATTGACTAAGAAGTTTGGACCATATACTTAAAAGGTTCCAATTTTTTTCATTGAAAGAGGAGTTAGTATCATATTCCTCGCTCCCATGGAAAAACTATGTTGTTTTCTAATTGAATGTTTTCACCCTTTTGAGGGTTGATTATGGTTTTTATACTATAGTCAAACAGGGAATAAAATATGAGCTACATGGGGTTATTACGAATAATTGCTTCCAAAATTAACCATTCAATATTATAATAAGATATTAATACTTACAACAAATGTTCATGATGTAATACAAACTAACAAATACATGGGATTGAGTGAACTTAGCTGATTACATATGATTTTGGGTAAATCTTGGCAATCAATGATAAAAAAAGGTATATGGACTTGAGAATGTTTTCAAACTGGAACCGTGACTTGAAAATATCCCTAGGTAGGACCATATAGTAGGATCAAGAACATATATATGGTCTTGACCTCTTTTTACAGTTTTACACCTACTCAAAATCGGGATATGTAAATTTTTGGGTTTTTTGCTTGTCTCGAATCTCTTTTTCACTCTCTGTTAGCTACTCTTGATTATACTATGAGGTCCTTTAGATGATTTGATTAATATTTTAATTCCTAACCATGGATAATAATTCCTACGAAAAAAACATTAGTTGGTTTGTGGGAACCTATGTGCACTGCCAACATTGGCACTACTTCGAAGAGGGCTCAAACCGCATATCATTCTCCACCTAGCATGTGATATCTATATGTAGTGTAATCTGATTTGACATCCTCCCTTTAAAAATTTTCTAATTGAGTTTCTATCTTGCCAATATACTTGATTGAGTGGCTTTGAGTGATTGAAAATGTGGGAAGCAGTCCCCTATACCTAGATGGAAGATTCAAAGTTGTACACAGTGCTTCCCTAATGAATGTGAAAAGGTATATTTTAGAGTGTAGGGAGCTTAGGGTTCCATTTTCTGAAATATTTTGCAATAGGAATCCATAATAGTGATATCTACTAAATGAGGTGAGTTTCACTTGCTTATATGTAATTAAGAAGGTGATTTTAGTTGAATAGGTTGATTTAGATGAAGTAATTGACCCAAAGAAGAAAGTGTAATTGAATTTTTGGGACCAATTATTGACAAGGAAAACCACATGATAGGGTTAGGATATATTATTACAAACCGGCCCTACTAAAATTTTCCTCCCCATTGAGGAATTTCAAAGTACAAGTTTTAGGAACTCCGATTGGAGTTTCTACAAAAATTTATGCATTCAATTCTAAAAAATTATCACAAATGAGTGTGTATGATCAAAAATGAAGATACAATACCAAGAGATGTATCTAATGAGAGTGGGTAAAATGCACTTGTTTGAGTAAAAGAACAATGTTAATAGTAGTAATGTTAAAGAGTAGAATTACTAAATTTGAGTGTCTACAATTCCCTCCCCATTTAAGTATGAAATGAACTTACATGCTTAAATGAAAAGATACCTGAGTGTGTAGACACACTGTATATTCAATCACTATTTTGTTTTGTAAGATCCCATTGTATTGATGTTGGCACACTCCATGATGAAACCTCAAACATAAAGTGTAGTTAATTCCATGATAAAAATTGAAACTTAAATGAAAAAATGTAATGTAATGAAATTTGAAACTGTAAGAGTTAAATAAATAGATACAAAACATGGAAGAAATACATCTATTTATTTTGTAGACAAATGAGTTTCCTTTTCTTTTCTTGTACTTGGAAATGTGGATTGCTTGAACTTTATTGAAGAATTGGTGGTGATCAATCCTTAATTATGCTAAGGAGATGCCAATGTATTGGGTATATGGAACCCAACACACGAATACCAAAGAGAAATAAGAAGAATGAGGAGCCAAAGTACCCCATGAAGGAAGAAGACCATGTATCAAATTCATTCAACAATTATGATATCTTCCCCTTAAGATGTAAGATGAAAGGAAGTAATTCCTACGAATAACCTAGCCACTTTGATACCTTCCATGACCCCACAGAACACACTAATATAGACAGATCGAGGCCCAATTTTACAAATTAGGACACATATTTTAAAAGAGAATGAATTTCTCCCATACTCTCCCCATGTGCCATACAACTGAGTATAAATTCAATCAATTTGAAATGTGCTAAAGTATAGCCAAAGAAAGGAGACCCATGCCCCGAATATCCATAAAACTGAAACTAAAAGTGAGTGTTGTGGAAAAGAAGGAATGAAACATTTTATGCCCCCTAAAACTTATTTGAATTGATTCATATGATTTTGAAATTGTGCCAAAAACATGTTCCTCTCAATAAAAATCTGAAACTGATAAGAAATTTATTGTAACTAGCCCTAAGGTAAAACCATATGATGCAACCTAGAATTTACCAATAAAAGCCTACGCGTGCTGGCACATCACTCAATTGAGACCGAGCTCTCACTCAACGTGCACAAAGGTATCGTGCCCTTCTTTAGGGTTGTTGCAAGATGTTAACATGATGAAGACTTAATGTATTCAGATCCATAATTAATATATCATTCTACAAAAGCATGTTCGATCTAGATCTAAAGACTAATAGTTTTAAACAATAACCATAATGAAACCAACCATGCAATAACCAACTATACTCGGAATCAACACTCGATTCAGCCAATACACTCCATTATATTAAACATTATAATAAATGTAAGATCATTATAATATATACTACCATTGCTTATGCACGCATTATATTTGTCAGCATAACTTCATAGTAATTCAGTTCTCACACACACTCTATACTACGCAAATCATTACATATTTATAAGGGTGGGGACTTTCCCTTCACCACTAGCATAATTCCAAAAATAGGTCACATGCTGAAAATAGCCATACACCTTTACAATCACAGCCACACATGCAAGTGCGCTAACAATAGAAATCTTCTAGTTAACTGTCAGTAGTAATTATGTCTTTAGCCTACACCCATGCAAAGCGCTTCGTATCCGCTCCTCCAAAAATAGCCAATGTGTGTCGCAAGTCTTTACCGGTTTGTGTGCTTGACACGCTATCTCCAAAAATAACCCATACACGTGAAAATGGCTAAGTCCCAAATCTACCCTTATATTTCACGCGTATGTTCTCCCTATCCTTCCACACCTTTGACTACACCCTGTTCTATCGGTGAACCTTCTGTGTGCCTTCTGCTAAGTATTCCACTTTCATCCGCTCAACATTACCCCACACTAAATTGAATTGCCGCCCCAAAAATGGCTACTCCTCGAACAATAAAGAATAAATTAATGGAAAAAATGTGAAATAATTTCTATACAAAGAATAAGGATTTGATCTACATCACCCTCTGCTTCAACTGGAAGAATTAGTTTTGGGTATTCTTACTTTATTTTGGCCTCTAATGTCTACCACTCAGTTAGTGCGGCCTCTACTTTTTCGGGGATATTCACCGCAATAAACTCTAATTCATTCTATTCAATTTCTCCCTTCTCATTTTGTAATACTAACATAATGTTAGCCATTATAGACATTTTCCCTTCCAAAGATCCATTTTTTAGTGCTATGTATTTTCCCAGTTCATCCAACCTATTCTTATGGGGCTCTTGAGCCACTACAAGGGCCTCATGCTTTTACTTTACCACTGCCAGTCTCTCCACGTGCCCCAATGTCTCATCCTTCATAGCTTTTAGGACTTCATTGTCCTCTACCATTGTCCTTATTTTGATGACTACTTCCGAGTTGTGCATGATATTCAATACTTGATCTTCTTTCTTCAGCTCCTCCTGCAGAGTTTGAAGCAACCCCTCGTATGATGAAATATTTCTAATCACTACAACCTTTTCCCTCTCTACCTCTTGTTCAGGGTCTTTTGGCATTGGCATCCTAACTGGTCCCTCTTAAAGCACCATATCAACCAAAGTACGCACATAGTGCATAGTTTAAGGGAACTTTTTGGGTACCTTGGGCTCTAAATGTGGTCTTTCTTGGAGGACATGATCCCCAATCTCCTCTTCCATGCCAATAAGAACCCCATTATTTTTTATGCTCCAAGTCCTTTTCTTGTTTCAAGCATGCGATCTGAGCATCCTTGGCCTTAATCTCTTCCCTCAGTGCTTTGATAGTGGCATATTTTTCTATGTTCCTTTGTGCCACCTCTATATATACCTTCACCAAGGCATTGCTTACCTACTCATCAGACATAACATTGAGTTTCATGGTTATATGTCTAGCCTGAGGTGCCTTCTTAAACCTTCTTGACACATAGGATTCTTCGCATATGTCAAATTTTGGCTCATCCATGTGTGTGTGCATAGACCAAGATAGTTGCTTTCATGTGCATGTGGTGACCATGTCCTCATCCATCATCTCCCATCCATATAAATCCTTAGGGCTCACCGTGCTCTGAAAATGGGAGCGGACAATTTTTCTTGTGTCCTCAACATAGCCCAAAGATGGAACAATAAATTCTCCACTTGTTCGTTTACTTCTTGGCCCCTTAGGAACTAGCGTGCCAAGATTTAAAGCTAGATCTTCAGTGTCCTAAGCAATATCTTACTCTGTTTCTCCTTCCTTTACTCCTCCATTATTTACATCTTCATAATTCTTCTCTTCACCTTTTGGCTCCTCCACGTCCTCTGGTGGTGTAGGAGATCCGGCACACTCTCTTTAGAATCTTCCACCTCTTCATCCAACTTCAATTTTCTCCTTATCTTCTTAGTTATGTCCTTATGTGGGGAGAGTCGTGGTGATCTCTGTACTAATTGTGGAGTAGTGCCTTGAGTCCTTGTTTGCTTGAACACCCTCTTAAAGCAACATTCCTCAAGGTCTGCTCCAACCTCCAATTCTTCTTCCCCTTCTTCTTGTGTCTAGGGTGGAGTACTTGCGTGCTCGATTCTACCTTATCCAAGGGATGCCTTCATCCCCTATGCACCAAGCCACCACTGTCTTCGCACTCTTCCTCTTCATCATCTACTTCTATAGTTTTAGTGGGCTTTGGAGCTGGTACATTTTCTATTGTATGATTTCCCTTAGGTGGCCCTAGGAGTGCAAACTCGTTCTCCACATATTTTTTTCCCTCCAACTTGGGCTTGAGATGAAGGTAGATAAGCATGGCCCCACTATCTCCAATCCAAAAACTCACGAGCTTCATGTTTATCACATCTAGAATAAGCCTCTCTATGTAGGCGGTCTTCCCTAGATAGACATAGGTCTTATGCAGCATGTGGTAGTTGCAGTCTACCTTGTTTGCAACAAATTTCAGGCGTCGCGCATTGTTGAACCAATGGACCACTACCTGGAAATAACATGTTGTGAAGGCATATGGTAGCTTACACCAGGGGCTCCAAGTACCATCCTTCATCACAAACCGTGCGATGTAAAAGTGTTGATACATTACGAATTGGACTGCCTTACCCACCACCGAAGGTAAATCCTTGGGGATGTGCCACTCCTCTTCAAACACCACACGAAGCTTGTCATACCACATCTCTACCCTCTTCTTGAATGGCCCACTCATTGAACCTTCGCATAAGTACTTCTCAAATCTTTCCTCTAGGGAACTTATTTTGCATGGGGTACTCCCAGATCTTGTTCTTCAGCCCATCGGGCACTTGATATCCAAAAATACTAAGGACAACAAGACAATGCCAAAAATGATTTTCTCACCTATGTATGCTTTCTCGATGATTGTGTCTACAATGTAGCCTACTATGTTGTATATTGTTCCCTATGAAATTTTCCTTACATGTGTAGCCACATTGTGTTCACTTGGGACCATCTCTCTTGATCATTTAACTTAGTGACAAGATGTGTAGCTGCCTGTACGACAAGATACTTCTTCAATTTATCTATATCCATTCCGCGTGGACCTTTTGTGTATCTTAACTCTTTCTTCCTCTCCAAGATGGTTATTTTATCTATCAAGTCACCATTCATGTCCACTCTTGTGCCCCTTAATCTTGTTATAGTTGAAATCATGGCGGTTGTAACCTTACCTGTGTTCAAAGAAATAGAAGAAATCTTCATGTACCCTGCTCATTAGCCACTGGTACAAAGGTTTATACTTGTAGAAGTATGGGAGTTTGTACAACTGATAAAATCCAATTTGCTTTAGCAACTTCTTTCCCACATCATCATACGCATATCTTTGGATGGGTGCTTGTTTTTCTTTATATTCAATAGTGCATCCAATTCCTTTTTGTTCTCTGATGTGTGGTGGTTATAGTAATTGATCTTGCACTTTTGACTCGGGGAATCGCATTCTTGTCCCACTATTACACCTTCTGGGTACTGCATTTGTGAAAAATTTCTCTTGGGAGCAATTTTGACTTCCGCTTCCATCTTCTTCTTCCCTTTTTCTCCTACGATAGGTGCTTTCTTTGGTGCCATCTATAAATCACAACTCTGTGTCCTAAAATGCTTGTTTTCTAGCTTCTGTAATGTGCAAACTCAAACCCTAGCTCAAATCCACGTGCCCTAGTTGAAAATGTGTTACCTAGATATTTCAAACACTCTGCTTTACATAAACCCTTCACCAATGGGGACGTAAGCTTCTCCTGCCACACAAATCTACTTCTCACGTCGGGTTTCACACTCTTCACACTCAATACTCTTCGCTCAACTTGCTCATCTCGGTCGCACTTAGCTCTTTCAAATTTTTGCAATTTACAATGGTAAGAATGAACTCGTATCCCTACCTTATATATATTTTCAAAAAATTGGTGCATTTATTGCTCCTTCACCTACCAACAATCCTCATTAAGTGACCATATTTACAATTTTCCATGTGGTACATCTTCTTGCCTCATTCATAACCTTTTAGTGCATTACTACCTTTTGGCTACAAGCTTCTCTTCAGGGTGCTTCTATGTGCCTAAGTACCTCATCACTGCACCTTCTCCTAGTAGTCTCCATAGCCGCCACTTACCTTGCGTTATACTATTACTTCGTTTATCTCCATCCATGGTCCTCATTTAGAAGCAATCTTCTTTTCACCAACTCTTCAAACTTTTAATAACACCTGTAGTAGTTTGTTCCTTTATGTGTACTTATTTCTCAACAACCACCCCATACAAATGGTATGTGCAGTCCTCTGCACATATAAATTCTGCAGATGGTAATTAGCTTCTGGCGAGCAAAGACGCTTATTTCACAAAACAAAAACTAAATTGACAAAGCATAACGATGAAGAAGGAAATACATTAAGGGAATATATAATTGAAAACCTAATCTAAATGGAAATGCTTCCTTATTACAAACACCAAGAAGACTTATTTATAGTAGGGCTTCAGCCTACTCCCGTTGAAGTAACCGGGTAACCATATTCCATCAAGCATTTCTAACTGACAAGCTCCTATTTCAAGTATGTGAGTGATAGCATATGGTACTAACCAATGTACTTTGAGTTTACCTAGATGGCGCAGAAACTTAGAATTATAAAGGAGCACCATTTGTCCTATCATGAAGCTTCTTGTCCCTAATGTGCCTATCATGCCATGCTTTCTGCCTAGATTTTTCTTACTTCTGAATCCAGTGTGCTATTGCTCATCGCTCATCCAACTTAATTAACTTGTCAATCCATTCTTCTAAGGATTTCTCATCAGAAAGACCTCCAACGCATGCAATACGTAAAGAAGGTAACATGAATTCCATAAGAAGAACTACTTCTATGCCAAACACCAATTGAAAAGGTGTCACCTTGTTTAGCTGCTTGTATGTTGTTCTATATGCCCAAAGTACTGTAGAAACTTTATCATCCCAATCCTTTCTTCCAACATCAAAATTTTTGTCAATGTCTGGCTCAAAATCTTGTTGAAATCCTCAGCAGTCCCATTTTCCTATGGATTATATGGTGTAGTCTTATGGTGTGCAATCATGAATTCATCCAATAAAATTTGGATTGTCAAACTTAAAGGGCATCCATACCTTGTAATAATATTTTCCCATAGAAACTTGGTTGTTGTAGCTGCTGTACAATCTTTTGTAGGCATTGCTTCTACCCAACTTGTCAGATAGTCTATCCAAGTAATGATATAGCGTGATCCAGTCCTATGTGTGGCTCAGTAAACAGATCCACAAACTCTTTAGCCCATTTCTCAAACATATTTGCATTGCTTATAGGTCTTAGAGGAATTTCATCTCTTTGACCTGGTTTCCCAAGGTGCTGAAAATGATCAAAAGCCTTATACTATTCCTTACAATCTTTATATAGTGTATCCCACCATAATCCAGTGAAGTAGAATCTTGTGCATAGTGGCCACCTACAATACCACCATGAGCTTCCTCCATGGTATTTGTGTGCTCATGTTCCAGTACATAGTGGCACAATACTTCATCCTGCCCAAATTGTATAGGTCACTACTAATCAACATAAAGGGTTCCGCGTGTATAGAAAGTTATTTCTTCTCTAAGGATTTCATTCCTTCTGGTGCCATACCTATTCATAGAAAGACAACAATATCCTCTAATTCTGATGGTGCAATTGTAACCTATATAATTGTGCATCGGGAATGGTATATTCAATAACATGTGCTTCTTCTCCTAACTATATTCTGGATAAATGGTTTTGTCTAGAATTACTTTTCCTTGGTTTTACCACAACTGTGAAATCAAATTCTTGAAATGAGAGTACCCATCTACATATGCACCCTTGTAAAATGGGCTTGTTTACCAAATACTTCAATGTCATGTGATTTGTATAAAATAAAAATGGTGTTGCTAGTAGATATTTTCTGAATTTATGTAGCACATAGATCATTGACAAAGCTTCATGCTCTATAGTTGTATAATTCTACTCTACATGATCCAAATTTCTACTAGCAAAACAAATAGGATGATCTATTATACCTTCTCTAGGCTGAGCCAACACCGCATCAATGGCCATGCCAGAGGCATCCACATATACATGAAATAGTAGGTCCCACAAAGGAAAGCACAAAATAGGCATGGTAGTAAGCTTCTCCTTCAATGTTTTGAATGAGCGTTGTTGCGGTTCTCCCTAGTAGAAAATGCCCCTTTTCCTTTTAGTAACTCCTCTAAAGGTGTGGAAACATTTGCATACCCCTTTATGAATTTTCTGTAATAACCAGTGTGACCCAAGAATCTGCGCACCTCACTTTGACTAGTAGGATCTTTTAGGCCGATAATGACTGCAACCTTAGCTAGATCAACCAACAAACCTTCCTTGTAGATTATGTTTCCTAATAGTATTCCAAATGGTGTAGCAAATATGCACTCTTGATGTTCAAAGAGATACTCAATTGTCTACATCTTTCAAATATTAAGTGTGGATTATCACAATGATCCTTAAAAAGTCCATACACCATCCAATCATCTAAATAAACTTGCAAGAAGTTGTGAATAAAATCTTTAAACACTTGAACAACTATGTGTGAAAATACATCGCATTTCTTTCGGACTCAAATGGCATTACACAAAGATAGGCAAAGCTACCCCATTCAGTAGTAAAAGTAGTATTTTCTTGATCCTCATAGGAAATCCTAACCTGATTATACCTAGAGAATCTATCTATAAACGAATAGATTTCACGCCCTATAATGCCTTCTAGTATTTCCTCAGTGAATGGCGTAGGAAAGGGATCAATCACACATGTAGCATTCAGCTCCATGTAGTCAACACAGATCCTAATCCAACCATCCTTTTTTATATTGATCACCATTGGACTAACCCATTCTGACTCGTCTAGGGGCTTGATGATTCCAGAATTCCACATTTTGTCAATCTCTTCTTTTTCCTTTTCACGCAAGTTGGGGTTCATCCTATAGGGTCTCTTTCTAATCGATAACACACCTTCCTTAAGGGTAAGTGCATGAAGTTGGTGGACAATTCCGTGGACATAAAAACCTGAAATAAAGGAACCACGATCGTGGTTTACATACCGTGATCATGGTTCCTAAATTCTAGGTTCGGTAATTACCGAACCTAAAACCGTGATTGTAGTTTAGAACCATGAGCGCGGTTATAAACCGCATCATCGCGGAACTCTGAGACAAAAATTAGCAGTCCCGCAACTCCTTATTTTCCTCATTTTTCATTTCAAACCGTGATTTTTCCTAAATGTTTTTCACTCGCACTTTGAATACCACCTCAAAATTTCTCATCGGACTTCTGGATAGCGATAGATTCAACCATGCCGCCAAGACGAGGAGGTAAGTCCCCGATTGTAATCATTTTTTTGCATTTTAGGTTTTTTTTTGCATTTTCATGGGTTTTTTGAAATGTTTGTTTATGTATACAATTTTCTTGTTTTATCAGTTGGTCGACAAGCTCAAAATCATGTAAACCATCAAAACATTCCTCAAAACCCACCGAACATTCCTCAAAACCCTCCAAACATTCCTTAAAACCCTCCTCCAAACATAGATCCGCCTCTTGTGGCTCCTTCTATCCCCACTGAGCCAGCAAGAATGCAAGATAATATCATTGGAAGAATCGAGAAAATAAAATTGTCATTGAGAACCTAATTCAAAATATAAGACAAAATCATGCTATAAATCCATCCTGCATGACTTTAGCCAATATATTGCAAACATTGATTGGTGAAGTCGATTCCGCAACTAACCAAATACATAGATGGAACACCTTTAGAAGTGACTGTAGGCGATGGTATGCAGATAAACTATCCTATGCGGCCGTCAAAGACAAAAAAATTGGAAAAGACCTCATTTGTGCATTATTTACCGACCTTAGAACTAATGCCCCCCTGCAGTTACTTGCAAACGGTTCCCAATCCATTGGTGCCACGATGACAGAATCAAAAGCAATTTTTGGGACCGATGGTGGATGGTTTTGATTATTCACCATGCAACAACAATGAGGTTCCTCTTTATTTTTTGAAGAAATTATATTGTGAGTTCATGCTTAATGAGGTCCCAAATTATTTTGACTTTTCTAACTTTTTTGGTCGAGGAGGTGGCTCGCATGAGCATACCTGGTGCACGCGTAGGTCGCCCTAGGATCCCCATGCCCCAAACCCCCACTACCTTCAGTTATCCCTCCTATAATGAAGGAGGTTGTGGAGATTGATACATTGCATGCATTGAGGGAGCTCACTGACACTCTCACCCAGCATAGTGACCAGATTGCATCTGGTGATGTTGGTGGAGGTGCTAGTTCTAGTGCACCACACCACTGTGGATCATGTGGTGCCGTATGCACTTGCGAGCGAGACATCATTTGCTGGTTCATAGGATTTTTTTCTATAGATGAGATGCTTTGGGAATGTTTTTGAACTCGGTGCCACTTGATATTGGTCTTTCACAGGTAAATTTCAAATAAATTTAAATAATATATATACATATACAATAGTTTAATTCACATGTTTGATATATATATATATATATATATATATATATATTTTGATTGTACGTCATGTACATACATGTAAAAAACTAATTTTTTATTTTATTTTAAATAGCAAGAGCTGGTGAAGGAAACATCCGGTGTCAACATGCTAGCTTAATCTTAGCTGGGCATGTTTCAAACGTAAGTTTCAAGTTGACAAACTTACATTTTAATTTCATTTGATTGCACTAGATTATTATTATAATATTTCACATGTATGTTGTACATGTATTAATATGTTTCTCTTTTATACACAGGAGCCTAGTGGGTCATCATCTGCTCAGTGGCCGAGGCTATTGACGACACGCCTCACATGAGTTTTACGTAGGTTAGTAAATCTCTTTACACTTTGTTTCTAATTACTAGAAGTTCACGTGGATTACATGCTTTGGACCTCTATTATGTGGTGCACAGTCATGTAGATTTTAATATTGATTTGTACATGTTTTTTGTATAGCTTATGACTGCTAGAGAGACTCCTCCATATATGCGTGACTATGGAGGTATGTGTAGACACTGCCATAGATCTCGCATATCCACTAACTGAGGTACAATTTTTTAAATTTGTTAAATTTTGAGGTTCATTATTTCTTATTACTTAAATCTACAATATCAAATTTTGTATGTATATGTGAAATATTTAATTTGAAAATTAATTATTTGTATGTAGCTTACCCCTCGTGAGTCTATTGTTATCCCTACGATGTGTCAACAACAAATTGATAGGGATCATGACATTGCAGTAAGATTTCACATGCATTTTAACTAAATTGTACAAGTTTCTAAATTTTGAATGTATTTTAAAATTTTGGGTGTTAAAAACTTGTTGTTTATGAATGTGCAGGTTAGGTTGCAGGCATGCTTAGAGACACCTAGGACCACACGGATGAAATCCGTAGTGGCATCTCCCTCCACTACATCCCCAGGTCGTGGACGTGCTACTTCTAGCAGGGCGAAGAGAGGGAAGATGTTTCATGAGTAGATTTATAGTCCACCTAGATGTACATATGTGGTCATGAGTAGATTCATAGTCCATTGTATATATATATCCTTTTGTGACCACATGTGGTCCCATATGTACATTATGACACACTTGGTTCGAGATGTACACATACATTATGAACTTATACATATATATTTTCAGAGATGTGCATCTGGAGCACACTTTGTTTGATTCTTATATATATCCATGTGTGTTGGTTTTCATAATGATAAATCTGAACTATATATGTTTGATTTGATTTCATTGCATGTATGATATCCTTCTATTTATATCATTATAGAATAAATGGTTGGACATTGAAGAAAGATAATAAGAGTACTGTAAACTGAACAATTGATAAATAAAGAACATGATTCTAGAATAAATTGTGTTTTTGAGTACACATTAGTAACCAGATTAGAGGGAAGGAGCAAGGGCCACTCCTCTCCGATGTGAATGGAAGTTTTATTTATTTCTTGTTCAGCTATTCTAATGTTTTTTACTTCTAGTATTAATGTGCTTGAATTATCTAGACAATATTTTCATTCATGTATGTTTATGTTTTCATGATCATAGAATTAGAAGTATTGTCCCCAATTCTTACTATCTTAAATAAATTCAGAATAGATCCTTTAATCATGGAAGTTGTGTTATTTCTAGTTTGATTAAGTTTACATTCTTAATATGTTCCAAATCGTCTCTTCATTGCAAATAGGCTTGGACACAACATTGATATTGACAAAGTATTAAATTATTAAAGCGTGAGTATGATCCAAAAAATAGATCTAGAAGTACCAAATTATATGTATTTACTTTTTGTTCAACTTGGAAAATATACCCTCAACATGTTCATCGTTATGGAAAATGGCGAAGTCAAGTTGACGATGATTCTTATTATATTTTGTGTATTGACTGTGTGGTGGTTACACAATTACCGCGATGGTTGCGGAACCGCTTCTCTTCACAGAGTAGCAATTGTGGGACTGCTATCTGTAGGCACCAACAGTTATGTAATTACCGCGGTGATTATGCAAACACCTCCTGTAGAAAGTAGTGATTTTGTCCTTGATGATGCCAAAATGGGAATCTAAATAGTTGAAAATGTTTGGACTTCCCAAACTAGTTCGTTTCTCATCTCCTTTCATCCTTGGATATAACAACTATAAATGCAAGCACATTTAATCATCTAAGTAAGTCATTTGGAGTGAATTCAAGTGTGAGAAAAGGGGGAAGTTTGAATTGTTCTTGTGTTTCGTTCATAGACAACTAAGTTCTTTCTCGTTGAGGGTTATAAACAAGTGATGCAAGTAGAGAGATCTTAAATCCTTGTTAAAGGACATCTTTTGGTAGTGATCTTGTATTGTATTGTATTGAGATTTATATAGTGAAGTGAATAAATTTCTTACCTAGCTAGATTTTTTCCTAAATTCGGTTTCTCTAGGATAAAATTCTTGTCTCCTTGTCTTGCATATCTAAATTTTAGTATTGTATGAATGATTATTTCATAACATACTAGATAATAATAACTTTGGTAATTGTTCATTTATCATCACTAAGATAAGATCCATTTATTGTTTAAAAGATGCAGTTTATGGATCAGAGATTTTAAGATCAAGTGTTTTTGTGTGGTTTAACTTGTGTTGACATTTTTAGTTAGATACCCCTCACTCAGAAGGGTAGTGAAAGTGGTGAAGGTATCCTCATTCCTTTTGAAGAAGATATTTCCACCAAGAAGTGGAAGCAAGGAATACGAAACATGGCTCGTAGTGAGATGCACATGAGACTAAAGAAGAACGTTTCTACAAGATGGAGGCAGATGTGGCAAGTCTATCCAAATATGTGGGAAATATTTCCTTGTCTGTGGGAAATATTTCCTTGTCTATGGGAAATATTTAGTCCATCATGGGAAGAACAACTCCATACCAAACTTACTCCTCCTTCATTCAAAGAGAAGGTGAAGATATAAATTTAGCCTTATGATGGGGACATGAATGACGATAAGTTAGACCATTGGCTAACTCAAATTGAGGTATATTTCAATTTGCATCAAATCAATGAGAGTCAATAAATTTCATTTTCAAGGTTAAAATTAACCATTCAGGCTTTAACCTAGTTTGAAAGCTATGTTCATTCCTTGGTTGTTAAGAATCTTCCACCTATTTCTAAGTGGGATGAATTTAAGAGGCCAATCAAAAAGAAATTCTATCATATTTGTTACGATGAAGAGAGGTCCATGTATTGAAAATATCTCAGACAAAAACAAGGCCAAGATGTGCAAGAGTACACCAACAAGTTTTGGAAGAAAGTTGTCTAAATGGGAAAATATCTCCAAATACATTGGTGGAATCCATAACCACTTTAGGAAACCCATTCTCTTGGCCAATTCAGTAAATGTAGATGAGACTTGTTCTCAATCCCACTATCTAGAGAATGCTAGGTGAACGCTAGAGGAGGTGGTATTTTGCGCGAAAGGGTTGTTACTTCGGGCTACTTTGTTTGGGCGTAGTCCCTTAAAAGTCCTGAGACTAAAATATCATTCAACTTCGAAGGGTGACTACTCAGACCCTGTGGAACCTAGAGATGGCTCATTTATCTGAAACCTGGCGTAGGGACCCTCTACAATAGCCTCTCTCGGTTTTTTTCCTTCTCATTTTTTTTCTCGTTGTCCTATTGTTTGCAAACACACGAAATAGTGCAGTTGGAGCCATTGTGAGGTTGTCAAACACTATATTTTGCAAACGGTGGGTCGTGGTACCAAACCGACTACACTGGCACATCTAGGTGGCTAGGTGAACGCTAGAGGAGGTGGTGTTTTGGTGCGCTAAAGGGTTGTTGCTTAGGGCTACTTCATTCGGGCGTAGTTCCTTAAGAGCCCTAAGACCAAAATATCATTCAACTTCGACGGGTGACTACTCGAACTCCGTGGTACCTAGAGATGGCTCATCTAATCTGACAACCTCGGCGTAGGGACCCTATACAATAGCCTCTCTCGGTTTTTTCCTTCTCATTTCGGTGCTCTCGCTGTCCTATTGTTTGCAAATGCGTAAAATAGTGCAGTTGGAGCCAGTGTAAGGTTGTCAAACGCTATATTTTGCAAAAGGTGGGTTGTGGCACCAAAATACCGAATTTTTCATATCCGAGTGGCCAGTGAATGCTAGATGAGGTGGTTTTTGGTGTGCAAAAGGGTCATTTTTAGGCTACTTTTCGGGCGTAGTCCCTTAAGAGCCCCGAGACCAAAATATCGTTCAACTTTACAACTACTCGGACTCTGTGGCACCTAGAGATTCCTCATCCGATCCGACACCTCAAAATTTACAATAGACTCTCTTGGTTTTTTTACCTTCTCATTTCGGTGCACACGCACAATTTACAGGAGTCGTTTTCAAAATTTACAACATTTTCAAAATTTACAACTTTTTTACAACAATGAAAGCTTCTCTTAGCTTCGAGAATTTAAAATTCTCTACTAACTAACATGCCAACCACATGAAGGTGGAAGCTTTTTTCACACCACTAACCTAAACACAAAAGTGTTAGTCAAAGAAATTTAAGTTTCAAATCAAAACCATATATTATCTATATATGTACAAAATACACAAATTTAAAATAAAATATATTCAAACTTAAATCTAGATCTTTAAACTAAAAAAATTATATATATTGAAAATAAATTATATATACTAGACATGAGCATTGTAAATTAATTCCAATGAACCATCAAGATCGGATCTACTCTTAATAGCAGACAAGAGGGCTTCATGATCTCGACTCTCGAACCTTCCAAAGAATCTTGTTATTAGGCCTTCTCATATCTATACACTGAATATTTGTCACTAGAACTAGATGTGAATATAAGAGTATTTTCCTGTGTGTTTCAAAGTCTTCAAACACCCAAACATAGGAGTTTTTTTAATGGATACCGTCGAAGCCAAGTTCCAGTAACTACCACTGACCATGTAGGATACTCAATATCTTCACCATCTATAATAGAGAAGTCAACTTATTTCTTTCCTCGATGCAATGACATAAGAAATAGTCTGTTCCTTCTTCATTGTCTTCTATCGCAATTACTACAAACACATGTCCTACAAAAAAATAACCAAGGTTGAACAACTCAAATTTAAATTACATATTAAAATTTCAATGGACATAACTCAATACAAAAATTAAATAAATAACCATAAATACCTTGTCGCACCAAAATCAAAATTTCATCAAAGTCCTTGGATGTTGTAACCTCATCTACAGAAACAAGTCATAATGCTTGTGGAGGTTGATAACTAGGAAGCAGAGTTAGAGGCCTACAAATCCATCCTTCCACCCATTCTTGTGAATCACACTCAAGCAAAGTGACAAATTTGATACAAGATGCACAAAAACATGTCAACTTTCTTGTCCATACGACCCACGAAGTAGTGTGTGAGCTACAAAATGAGTGCATATCATTAGGACCGAGTGAGTGTCATACAATCCTCGTAGTTAGCAATATGTTGTTCCTCTATCAACCAAAAATATCTGCGAATTGTGGAATTTTCTTGAGAACCTCGGGCCATGTTGTCAGTACACCATTCCACTATGCTCTTTGTATCTTTTAATTTAGCACCATCTTTGTACTTCAACTCTTCTTTTGCAAGAGCTCTTTTCACACATGCCCCTACACCATCATGCTCTTCTTTTCCATGTCCAGCCTCAGTGAAACTCCAAATATGTTGCACACCCATCTTGATGTGCATTCTTCTCATCCAATAAAACATTCATGCATTCTTAAATTGAGACGTGCAATTATCTGACCATATATAATGTTGTTTGAAGTGGATGTCTCTATCAGATAATTTTTCATAAAATAACTGGAAACACCCTTGCATAAATTCAGTAGAATGAGTACGATCATCACTGATATAAAAGTGGTACTCTCTTAAAAAAATTCTATCATTCTGTATTGTCAGGAGAATGTAGAAATGTTATATGCACAAAAATGGCAACTTGTACTGAGTTGTAATATTGCGATTGAACCTCCATTTGTGGTTGCAATGTGTAATTCTTTGTAAAATCAACCACTGAAACAATAGTACCAATAGGAAATGTGTCCTTGCATAGCTTGAATTTTTCATCCAACCATCGAGCTCTGTGTATGCCTCGCATACTCATAAACAATTTCATCCTTAAATTTTCTCATAAATTGGAAAATGGGTATTTGTTCTAAATAGCTCACACCGTTTCAACTCTTTTCCATCTTTCAACTGGTATGCAACTGATTTATATTTATCAAACCAACTAAATTATGTCTTATTGTACCTTCAATTTTCTCATGGATGTAACTTTCCAATTTAGGTAATCCAGCATGTACTACAACTTCCATCTAAACAATCATGACTATAAAAAAATTTCCAACTTCTTTTTCACAAAATATAGTAGGAATGAAATCCTGGAAGATATTGGTGGAACTTGAACACCACATTCGATAACATAGTTTCGAATAAAAATTAGAACAAATACGTAAAAATTTAGCATAATGCATCATGAATTCAACATGTTGCCTACAACAACAAGTGGTGCGAGCATGGTTGATTTTCATATAGAATGGTTTCAACATTTCAAAAAAACGTTGACTAATTTTAATTTCTAGATTCTCTTGTTCAAACTTACGAAAAATTGAGTTTGAGTCATATCTAAAAATGCTTTGGATGTGGTTCACGATTAGTAGAACCAACTCTCTGTTTTATAACATCTCTTGTATTAGGTGAAACTCTAGTGTTATCATGCCAAAATTTAATAACAACTTCTCTTATAACATCAAAATTATTTTTGTCCTTACGCGGTGCTCTAGCAGAAAATGCCCAAAAATCGGCATTATTGAGTGATTGAAGGATATTATGTTTTTCAATTGCTTTCATTAGAGTTTTTCGATTAACTTGCAACATTCGACTTGTTTGCATAATCAAACATTATTTTTTATTGATTCATTTTCAACACTAGTAGCAAGTACACGACACACAATATTACTATCCCTAGTGCGTCTCTTGACACCAACAATGTGATATGCATCATGAAGGTTTTCAACAATTGTAGAGGTTTGACCACGTATATTAGATGTTGTCAATCCTAAGGTGTTTAATGTAGGTCTCATTTTAATCAATTTCATCAAACTAACCAACAACTGACATCTTTGGGAATCATTTAAAATTTCAAAATGATTATCCCAAATTTCAGTGGCTTTTCTTCTGATTTTTCATTCAAAAAGTTTGTCAGACATTGGTTTCAAAATATTTTCATCAATTTCAATAAAAAAATTAGGTTTCTTACGTAAAATCCTAGGAGGTGTTTTTGTCAAATTTTTCTTGTCTACAGTTTCAACATGAATTTCCTTATTCACATTTTCATTGTCTCCTTCAATTTCAACATTTTCTACATCATGAGTATTTAATTCTTCTTCAACATTGACAATAAAAACTTCTTCATCACGAGTATTTAATTCAACTTCAACATTGACAGTAGAAACATTACCTAGTTCTTCATTGCTTACAATAGTTAGGATTGAAGATGAACCTCTTATAGATTAACACGAAGTTTCCGCATTTGCTCATCATTTTGAATTTTGTTGGCCTCTAATTCGTTTGGTGTTTTTTTACTTAATGACTTCCTTTTTTGACTTCATTTTTGTCTCCCATGATGTTTTACTTCCGGTGATAAGAAAAACATGCAGAAAAAGATAGAATTTTGTAGTAATTTGTATGGTAAGGTCAAAGAGTAAAAATCACATGGTAATTCAAACATTGGGATGTGTGTAAATATGATTTATGAACCGTGAGTGCACTTTATAAACCGCGATCGTGGTTTATAAAGCGCGCTCATGGTTTATGTTAAAAAACCATGATCACACTTTATAAACCATGATCATGGATCTATCTGCCGAACCTAAGCCTCGGAAAATCTTTGTTTTTCCCCAACCAAAGCTATGGAAGGTCATTATGAAGTGTAAAAGGTCAAAAAACCTCAAATCTGCTCTTCCAAAGACTTGAACCATGCTAAAAAATTGAAAACATTTCACAAAAATGGTGCCATTGCGTAGGGGAGACTCTTAGCTTCATAGAAATATTGTTTTTAAAGTGAATAGAATAAGATAAATATCATTTTATAATTTTTTACTAATAATAGGTCTTTAAGACATTTTTTCCCGTGAATGTTCATGTCTACGTTTAAGACTGTAACTTTTGTTTCACTTATCAAAATATGATAAAACTTATACCATCCCAAGCGTGGACAAATTCTATACACGTTAAAAAAAAATATTTGATTTCGATATTTTTTGATATAGTTATGGCGGGCAAATGGAAAGCGCTCCGTTTTCTAAATATTTTCAGACCACTTTCACGGAAAAAATCATAAAAAAATATTGCTAAAAAAATACAAAATAAAATCCATCCCAAGATAGACAACTACATCTAACATTTCACCAAAGGAAAAAAATAATAACAAGATTTGGTCATCCAAAATGCGAGCAAATGGACTACAATCTTATAAGTTTAAAAAAAAAAAAACTAAGTCATATAATTTTAAGTGTTTAATATAGCTAAACTTGTCCGTTTTTAAAAAAATTAGATATTTTAGAAACTAGATTCCAAATGCTACGATTCATATTTATATAAATTTTTCTAATTTAGAGTGCGTGTATAGATAATAATCCCTACAAGTTTAGATTTCATTGTTTTTTGCAATATGACGTCCACAGATGACCCTATATTTGTCCATCAACTTCCCGCACCTACCCTTAAGCTTTATATTCATCTCTCCTAATGATTCATGCACGCCCTTAAGTTCATGGTACCCCTAGAGAAAATAGTTCTTGATAATCCCGTTGTAACTCAATGATTTTTTCCACTTTAGAGTCGGACCAATAGTCTCCAATTATGGCCTCCTTAGGCTCAACATCGATCCAATATTCACTTTCTTTATCTTCACGTTTCATGATAGGCACACGTGGTTTAATCTATACTATCCAACACCTCACGCCTACCTGTTGAATGGTCTACATCCATATTTTCTACTTCTTCATCATCCACTAAGTAGACCGTCCTTGATTTTTCCTTCTCAAGGAAAGCGCACTTAAGTAGTGTGACATATGTCTCTGCTTCTCTAGAAAACCTGCACTCCTGAGTCTCCTTCATCAAATAATTCCTGAATGAGTTCTTCCACCTTGGAACTATCCCCCATAGTTAAGCACTTTATAACCTTTAATGCTTCTTCTATCGAGGGTTTAATAGAGAAGAAGTCAAATCTCTGGGTCATTCCTGCAATTAAATCCTGCCAATTTCCAGTCTCTCTATGGAGTTCTATATATAAATATCAAGCACGTGTGCAACCTTGTAAAGAAAAAATAAAATTTGTGCACCTAGAGCGAAGGTGGTAAAGATTCCTAACCCTCTGTCCAGAGTCTCTCACACTGCTGAATGTGGTGTTGAACCGGTTGATTACCATGATACGTGTAGATTTGAGTAGGTGATTTGAGCGAAGGTGGTATAATGTAACAAGAGCAATCCTAATTTCATTCCATCCTACCAGATTATCCTTATGAACCACCCACCAATGCCCTGTTGTCCTGCGTAGGGTATATGCTAGCATATTCCTTCTCTCCAACTAGTCTATCCCTTGTTCCTCCATGGCACGCATGAACACCATATGATCTCCTTCTCCCATGTAATGAGGTACCGAGATGTTACCTATTCTCCTGATACAATGCGGTCTGCTTTCCCTAGAAAATATACTCTTTACTTCATGCCCTACCAAATCATAAGTGTTATGAGACCAATTATCACAAGCAACACTTGTAGTATCACTAACAGAATGTGTATCCTCCCACTGAAGGATTCCTTTTTTAGATGGCTCAAGCACCTCTGGGTCCCATACGACGCATACAAAAATCCTATGCAGGTCTTCCTCACTCAAAGGCTCAACATAGGGCACAAATTTTCCATATGTTAGAGGAAAATAACTCTTTCCTCCTTGTTTTCAAATCTGATATAACCCTTGTTGAACCAAAGATCAACATTATTTTCATAACACCAAGGATGCCCCAGTACAGTTGGGAAATCTATCTCTTCCAGTGCTAAAACCTCAAAATCTCCAGTGAACTTGGCTCCATGTATGGTAATGGATGCATCTTTTAACACTCCGATAGGAGTGGACTTAGTCTGGTTAGCCATGAACAATACATTCGAGGATGGCTGCAATGGAGGTCTCCCCATTTGTACCCATGCATCTAAAGTAAGAAAATTGACTTCCATGCCTATATTAATCAATATATTACTCAAAATCCACCCATGCACAACAACATTTAGAGTGATTTCCTTATCATAATCTAGGCTATGGGGGGGAATATTTACATGCAAGATCTACCATCCAGTCTCAATACTTGTGTGTGGAGTATTTCCCTTTAACCAATTACCTAACAATGGAATGATATTCTCCTATGCAACATCTTGCACACTTCTTTCAAGTCATCCATATCAGATTGGACCGTCTCTGTTGCTTTCTTTTGCTCCATCTTCCTTGATTTCTCCTTTAGATATTGTATTTCACCCTAAAGATTTCTGAGTACCTCCATGGTTTCTTGATAAACCTCCTTCTGATGGGTAGGATCTGGGTACCGTGCATGTAGAACCTCCTCCTTAGTGATGGTAGGATTATTTTGCAATGTTTCTTTGGTGTGTGCCACTTGGTAGCAGTAGTGATCTTTACTTGCAATGCCTCGGATTCTGGTTCCAACTTAGGCATACACTAATTTTCCACAGCGCACTATATCCTAACCATCCCTACACCTTTTTTTTCTTGTTTATGCTTCTTACTAAGATGCTCATACAAGTCTAGG
The DNA here is from genome assembly GCA_018340775.1 of Taxus wallichiana var. yunnanensis. Taxonomy (NCBI): domain Eukaryota; kingdom Viridiplantae; phylum Streptophyta; class Pinopsida; order Cupressales; family Taxaceae; genus Taxus; species Taxus wallichiana. The sequence goes on along the minus strand of CM031238.1, from coordinate 817,340,072 downwards.
AATTCCTCATAACTATGATACTTTCCATAAAAAGAACATGTAATATTCTAAGGACATTTGGCTGTAGTGGTCAAGAGATCCGCATGTATAACATATTCCATGAAGGAAATTACCTCGTCCACCACTACGGCCTCGTCCTATGAATCCACCATGGTATCCTTGACCTCTACCATGACCATCTTCAAAATGCCCTTCATCCTGATCATAGCACACTTGATTGTGATCTTGATCCTGATGCTCATTCTTTCCTTTAGATTTATCTGATACTCCTATCTATCATACACCAATATCTATAGCATCATGGATCTAACCAATCATCTGGTAGTCTTCCATGTCATGAGTTGTGGACTGGAAATTTTACAGTAACAAGATACGTTCTTCCTTATTGTGCATTGTAATAATGGCAACGACTAGCATCATGGTTTAAATGACATATCTCACAGTCCAACAACAATGAGCGTATTGATCTGCGGGGACAACTATCCTTTGTGTGACCTTCCACTTCATAATTTGTGCACCAAATCCCTGCGCATCTCATGTGTTGAATTTGTCGATAGCTTCTCCAATTGTTTTTCCATAGCTATGATATGTGCTTCCAAAATGGGCTCACTCTAGTGTCTATACTTCCAACTACCTTAGCGTGTAAATATGCTTCAAGTGCTTTACATGATTAGTGTATGTATTTTGTGATAGTGCCCTTATAAAAGGTGTAATCAGGCCCCCAATGAACCATTGCACATGTTGGCTTGCATGAATATCATAAGAAAGTTTTGATAACAATGTTTTGAAATGAGCATCATACTCTCGACACTCTCAGTAGTGCCTTGCTTAATATCCTTGAGCATGCTTATACTCTTCTTCTCAAAACTCAAGGATGTGGAACTCTTTAAGGAAAACATATTTTAAAGCTACATAGTTTACGCATGTCTGATCAGGGTCCAAATTTCTATACCAGCTGTGTGTGCGCCCTTGTAATGTAGTGGAAAATTGAATTGTTGTGCTTAGAAGCCATGATTCCTTTTGTGTGCCACATTATTTCACACATGTGCACATGTTTAGTAGCATCCTCTATTCCCCTATACTCTAGAAGATGAAGAGACATATCCATGTAAATATTATTTGGTTGGTGCGGACCTTGCCCACCTGATTCAGAACCTCTTGTGTTTCCTCTACCTCTAGAACCACCAGATCCACCATAACTAGAACCACCTATACCTCTAATCCTGAACCTTTAGCCGAAGTCAAACCAAAGATGTACTCCCCTGTGTCCCAACAGTAGTAGTATTGAATTTCACCCCTATAGTCTACAAAGTGTTACTACTCCCATAAGAGAGTTCAAAATTTTACGCACCTGAATTCTATGCAGAAGATACACTGAAAAGGTACCTCCAAACAATAACGAAGATGTTTTCTCTACCATCAATGTGCTTGTTATATAACTTACTCCTACTCTCTTATTGTGTAAATTAGCTTACTAATTGTTTGTCATATTAGATATTGGAAGACCAAGCGCAAGGGCAAGGTTTCCAAGTAGACTCAGATGCACGACCACGGCCCAGTCATCTCTACTAGCACACTTCTACATGAGGCCGAGGGGGGTTCCCTGTCATGCTTTCCGAAATGGGGGAGTTATTGATGCTCGGGTTCCACGTCTTCTGCGTAAACTTCAAATCCTTCGCGAGCCATCTCTCTCCTCAATGCCATCCACTCTGTAATGTCACGTTACTTCTCTATTTCCCTCTCGCGTGCCTCATTGTACTTAAGCTACCTTTCTTCTTTCTGCCTCTTTTCTGCTAGATATGCCATCTTTCACCAAACCTACTCCCACCCCTACGCATAGTGGGGTTTATTTAACCATTGGTTTTCTCTCCAAGTTCACGGTTACCATCAAGATTTTGATCGCTAGTGGAATGCCTTGCAGGTAGGTTCCCGTGGGATATCACAAAAATTAGAATTCTGCTATCTCTGGGAAAGAATAAGTGGAGATTGAGTACTCCAGAATATAGCTGTTCAGAACACCATGAAACCAAGTATCCAAAACACTTGTCCAAATCAGATCAGCATCATAGAGGGCCTGAAATTATTCCTCCATCCAAACAAGTGCACGATACCTCCAATTCCTTTTAGACACATAAGCAACCAGCCACCGTACAAATCTACTAGAAAAATGGTGAAGAATCTCTCATACAAATTTTGTTCCACCCATGCGCATACATTAAACTCAGATCTAATGTTGAACCTCAGTGCGTATTCTTCTTCTAGATCCTGTATCCACTCTTCAACACTTACTAGGGTCAACTAGTATGTCTTCATCGCGAACCATCCTGAAAACAATTGAAAAAGATGTCCCGACAATGGAACCAATGATGCAGCCTAGAATTTACTAGTAAAAGCCCAGGCACATTGGCACATCACTCAGTCTAGACCGAGCACTCACCCAAAGCGCGCAAAGGTACTAGGCCCCTCTTTAGGGTTGTTGTTGTAGGATGTTAGCATGATGAAGACTTAATGCATTCAGATCCATAATTAATATATCATTCTATAGTGCATGTTTAGATCTAGTTCTAAATAATAAAAGTTTTAAACAATAACCATAATGAAACCAACCATGCAATAACCAACTATACTCAGAATTAACACTCTGATTCAGCCAATACACTCCATTATATTAAACATGATAATAAACAGAAGCTCATTACAATAGATACTACCATTGCTTATGCGTGCATCAGATTTGGCAGCATAACTTCACAGTAATTCAGTTCTCACACACACTCTATACTACGCAGATCATTACATATTTAGGAGGGTGGGGAATTGCCCTTCACCACTTGCATAATTCCAAAAATAGGTCACGTGCCAAAATAGTCACGCGCCTTTACAATCATAGCCACACATGCAAGTGCACTAACAATAGACCTCTTATAGTTAATTGTCAGTAGTAATTATATCTTTAGCCTACACCCATGCAAAGCACTTTGTAGCCGCTCCTCCAAAAATAGCCAATGCGTGTCGCACAATTCTTTAACCAGTTTGTGTGCTCGGCACACTATCTACAAAAATAGCCCATACACGTGAAAATGGCTAAATCCCAAATCCGCCCTTATATTTCGTGCATGTGTTCTCCCCTATCCTTCCGCGCCTTTGATTGTGCCCTGTTCTCTCACGCGAACCTTCTACGTGCCTTCTACTAAGTATTCCACTTTCATCCTCTCAACACCATAGAAATGGGTCAGGAACGTTAGTATGGTCCTAACCGTATTATATGTTTTTGACACTAAGCATTTTTCTAATTTTCTCTTCCTCTTCCTATTTTTGAGTAATTTTTCATGTTCTTTCATGTGTCTAAGCCCAAAATTCTATGTTTGTGGTAGGTGTAGAATATACCCAAATGAATGCCCCCTCTTTTGAGGTGTGTGTAATAAGAGTTTTAGTGTGTGACTCAAAAGAATAGATGTGTAACCATGTTTTATAAGTCTAATAATCTACATAGAAAACACATGAAAGGTTGATGTAGTGGCCACTAAGAAGAAATTGTACCTATAACAAGGATGTGCATGGTGGAGAATGTTGTCCAAAATAACACCCATGCTATTTTGATAACTTCATTCAAGTTAAGGACTTAATCCGTTTTTCATATTTATCCATGGATTCTTAGATCTATTTTTATACTTAGAGTGCTACTCTTTTGACATGAACCTATCCAATCTCAATTATGTTGATACCTACCATGTACAAGATTCTACCACTCATATTTGTACTTCTCATAACTATTTTAAAGAAAATAGATGAAACCCCTCATCGAGAAACCATAGCCCTTATACCACATGTTGAGATTTCAAAAAGTATGTAAGTAATAAAATATACTATAAATGTAGAAACAAATAGATCTAAATGGCATAATGAGATGCAAACTAATATTGACAAAATATTTATCTGAAACCTTTTGGGTAAAAAACCCAAGAATAACATTGGTAATTGTATTAACTTGAACCAAATTACAAATAAAATATACATTCTTTAAGGTTCTAAAACAAAACCTACATAAAATATTTCACTTGTGATCATATATGCATCATTTAAGACTTGCATGCATTCAACTTTGTTATAGCTTACAATCTCCCAATACTAAGCTACAATGATTCTATTTAACCAAATCTAAACTAATCATAAACTTCTACAACTTGTCATCTTAGTCTACACTAACCAGGTCTCTATGACATCAACCTTCCAAGTTATACATTGAACTTCCAAGTTATATACCAAACTTATCCCAACTTCTCATCACTTGACTAGTTTACCCTCTCGAAACCATGTGGGTTTCCATAAACCTCTCAAATTTATCTACATCAAATAGTATCCATGATAGAAGCACCCTATCTTCCAAGCCATGGTCTTGAATATGTCCCAAAATATTACAATCGTGGCCATTTAATAACCTCTCTAATGAGAGAGCATACACTTATATATAAGTATATTTCATTAAAATAACACTTGCTTTGTTGCAAGTCTCCTAACAACAAAGCCTAAAGATATGATTTATTAGATCCACTTCTCTTTCTAGCTAACCCGAGTTCTAAGGTAATTAAAGTCTTATTATATTTTGGAATTTTTGGTTTCTTTATCTATAGTACCAAAAATAGTCTATCCTCCTATACCATCAACTACATAGAAGTATGAGACACATATTCGATGATAAACAATTATGCCAAAGGTGTGCTTTTACAGGAGTGATCAAACAATGATGCTCACCGTTTCATCTAGTAATCATTGTGTATGCACCACGCCTTTGTCCACCGGTGGCCACGTTTTTTCAGGGGTTTTTGCTCCCTTCCTTTGGTTCCACCTCTCCATGTCGAGTCCACACCGTATTAAATATGAGATTTTTTTTTGGGTGGAGATTATTTTTGTTTTGTTTTTATAGACTTGGTTGTGCCGCCCTGCTTCAAACTTCCTTCACAACAACCCCACCAAGTGCGAGAGGTGTGTCTTCTAGGGCACGTGTAATCTTGTTTGTTCCTGTAAATTTGGATTTTTACTACTTGTAATTTATCATCCTAATGCCATAATTTGTGTTTTTAGTATACTTTTAATTTATCTTTGTGTTAGGTTTACTAATGTAGAATCTAAAATTTTTAGTCAAAAGGCATGTCCATTTGCATTTGCAGTTTTGGTTTTTATTTGCTAAATTCTGAGGGTGGGTGAGGGACGGAGCCCCAAAGCCCACACCTAACCATTTTCATATTATCTGTAGACCGATGTGTGGGAAGAGGATGAATGGTTGTGTAAGGTTCCGAAAAACATTCGCCCTATCGATGCTCGATAAGAGAAATTTAAAATGGAATAGGGTTTTTGGTATAAAGGATGGTGAAGTTCTTGGTGACTGTGAATATGCGGTTGAGAATAAACTGCGAGTCCATAGGGTGGGGAATCGGGTGATTGTTTTCATGCATCACGAGGATGAGGATGAAGGGTTTTTAACAAACTATTGTTGAAAATAGGACACAACGATTCTATAACATGGAATTTGAAGAATCTCACTAAGAACCTCATGTGGCCAACACTCCAGAGAATTTTGGGACTTTAGATTATGTTTATTCAATTTTCAAGAGGTCTGGTTTTGATGCTCATTACACCGAATACGAAGTGCTGCTCACCTATCCTCTCTCGATTTTTGTCTCATTCTCTTCCTTGAGGGGAATCCCTTGATCTTAAGCTGAAGGAGAAGCCTATGGAGAGTGATCCTTGTACCCTAAGAGACAACAAAACAAAGGAATAATATCCACATTCTAGATGGTTTCCCCCCTTTGGAGTTCAACGGGGCTCAATTTACGGGAAATTGGGGATCCTTTAACACCTAGATGGCCTAGTGTAGCAGATGCAAGCGGTTATCGGTGGATGATCCTCAAATTAAATTTCCTCCAATTCCATCAATCCCAATATCTGCAAAGGATGCGATGCTCATTATGAAGTCTCTAGATGGAGCACTTGCTCCTTCTTACTAGCATGGAAGTTTCATTGCTCTGCCCTAGACTGACTTACATTAGTCTTGGATTTGGGTATTTCGTACAACCATCTAAATGGTTCTCTTACTGCAACATTTTGTATGGTATCCTCCCTACAGTGGATATGTGCCTATCATAATGCTTTCAATTAAATCTTCATCATCTGATAAATAACCAAATGATGGCATTGAATGAAGGCACTGTGATTTGTTGGCTGGCAAAAAATAGTCCTATTGATTATGAGGGTTGATACCATGAGTTGAGGTTGCACAATAAAAGAGTATTATCTTGGTGCTGCTTTAAAAAATGATTCATTTTAGAGGCCATTATCTTCAATCTATCCATGATTTGGAAATAGTCAATTGTTTAATGATTTCTATGCCTTCTCCACATGAGGCACATGAAATGTTTGGCAAAACTTCATAATGGAATTCCCCATGCAGGATGCATGCCAGGTGCTTGACAAAATGTCTATGTGAAATTTGATTTCTAGGACAGTTAGTATGAGCATGTATGGCAGAAAATTAAGAGATAATGCTTTTTTAACATAGCCTACAATCAACACTGTCCATGAGACAAAAACTCTTTCAAACATTTTGTCAAAAAATTCAAAAATAACGACTTAGGCTCCCAAGATGTTCCCATTTGCTTGAAAAACTTCGGTTGACATTTAGTCATAGATGCCTTACATCATATTTCCTTGTTTGTTGTTTTATTTCTCCACTAATCATAGCTTGTATTATATTCTACTTGAAAATTTAATGTACTTTCCTTCCGCCATCTATTGCATTCTATAGAACCCATATGGTCTTCTCTTTTTTATACCTCTCTAAATTAATACCCATACATGTCTTCTTCCATCTTGAGTCCAATTGATGAGAAAATCCAACATTAATGGAATAACAACAAGCACAAAGTCAAATAGATGAAAAAATCGAGTTTCTTGGGATAAATACACTACCTGCTTTAGGTGAATAGTTCAAATTTCTCCTTTTTCCTACATTCTCATCTGCCACCTTGCTGCAATCAATGGCATTATGCTTGGTTCTAGCTAATATCAAATTTTATTTTACAATGCTTTTCATGGGTAGCATTTCTTTTGTTATCTTCAAAAGAATAAGCGGGTTCCCATCTTCCTATTCCTCAAAATTTACTGCAACTTTTAGATTAGTTTCAATTTCATATTTACTTGTATACATGTAACCATTTGGATGCATGTCTTACTGAATTTCATTAATCTTCAATGAAGTATTTTATTCTCCCATTTCCAACTTATTTTCTTCATTTTCAAATTCTCTATAAATGTATTCGGTCACATCTCTTTTCTATTGCCATCCTCTTCTACATAATAGATCTCGTCCACTATATCCATTTTGATTAGACAACTTACTTCAGTCATCATCTCTTCCAGTGTTTCACCTTTTTTTGTTTTCTTCTTTCATCATAATTGATTCATCATCTACTCTCATCCCACTTCCACACATGCTTTCAAGCTTGTCACTTCTTGCCCAATATATTTTTCTAGTTCAACAAAGATCCTGATAAAAGGAGCTTCTATGTTTGCATGGTTGTGTTGTTATTTTCAACAATGGTCACAGGGTATAGTTGGAATTTTTATAGTCAGCCCTCATACATTTTAGATTGCATTGATTTAAGGAGTTGTGATTTGTTGGCTGGCCTGAACAAGTCATGTTCGTGATGAGGGATGATACAAAATCCTTTAGGCAACCCATTACTCTGAACTCCACAATATTTAGAGAAAGAAGTGATTGGAATATTGAACTATGAAATGACAGCGTTGTAATAGTTATGGTTGGGGCATATTAAAGGAAAAAAATTTAATATTATGTAGAGAGTATTGAAAGAGTGAAATGAAGAATTTAGTTATTTGAAGAGTAGAGTGGTAGAAGCTTAATTAAGAAAAGATTCAATAGAAATTTAAGAGGTAATGTTTTTTTAACATAGCCCACAATCAACACTATCCATGAGACAAAAAATCTTTGAGACATTTTGTCAAACAATTCAGAAATAACGACTTAGGCTCCCAGGATGTTCCCATTCATTTGAAAAACTTTAGTTGACAATCATTAGTTTAAACTGTCCTGATAACTCTAAGGTTCCTATGCCCCAATAAACTATAATATGTGTCATCAACGTACCAATGAAACCTGAGCTGATTATGTGGATGTGTTTGCTTGGTAGTTGAAGAGCACAAAAAAACTAATGTTAATTTAACATGCATATTGGGTCATTAAAAAGTTGAATTATAGGTTTTCTATTTTTTTAAATCCATGCTAGAAAACTAACATGATGTTTGTGTGGATACTCAAAACTTCTAGATGTCATAGGTAAAGACTACAGACTGTAGAGTACCCCATAGAACATTATTGGGTAACAATACAAGCCCTTGGTTTCTCTCATAATAATGGTTGTTGTATTCTTATCCATGTCACCATGGGTTGTAAACACCATGTGATCTCTAGCTCTGGTTTGGACACAATGTGTATAGCTCCCACTCGCCTTTGTCCACGTTGACAAAAAAATGTTTAATACACTCTAGAGTGAGTTTGTTTCTCTTCACAAGGATCCTGACAGGATTATTAATAAATTTCTTGTGCTCTCCAAGGCCTTAGGAGGCATTGTCAGCTGAGAAAACACTAACTCGGAGATTTTGAGGAAGTAACTGAAAGATATCATATATCTTCCAAACGAGGGTATATATTAAAGAATAAAACAGAGGAATCTCTTTGCAAATTAGATTTTGTAAGATTCAAGGTAGTTTTCCATGAGATTGAATAATTTATAAATTGAACTCTAAAATCACCTTTCTACTACAGAGGAAATCAACAGGATTATGAAAACAAAGAGATGGCATCATCAAAAGTGATCCCAAATATGGGTACATAGATTATTATAAAATGCATGCTTACCTAATAAAGCTTCATAATTAAATCTTTTGCCTTCATTTTTTTGATTTACCACTTGTAGTTTTAATAATGTTTCTTCCTCCCAGATTTTTATCACATGTATTTGAGCCACAATAGCAGCCATCTTCTTCTCTGCACATTTGTTTCAGCTACAACTGTATGTTCCAATTTAAAACTTAGTCTATCAAGTTCACAATTCAAACCACATATATCATTTCCATATATAAACATCAAAGTTAGATATTCCTCTCAATTGTTTAAATTATTGTATACATTCTTATTTTACTTTCATCAATTGTATTAGTTGTTCACCTTTACACAATTCTTGCAGTGTGCACCTGAAATTGGTAGTAGTTGCCAACAATGTCAAACACTGTTCCAACAACACCACTTGGTAAGCCAAAACTATTAACAAATTACATCCATATCATATGGCATGGATATTGGAGGCAAGAGTGATACGTAAAGGAACAATACATGATTATACCAATGCAAAAGGAGAAGGGTAGGTTTTCAATTTCAATGTGATTGACACCCTTGGTGACGACATGAACATTACGTGCTTTGGCAAAAGCTGCAACTTATTACCATGCAAAAATCGAAGTAGGTACAATTTACACAATCTCAAAGGGTACTCTCAAATATGTGAAGGCAGGGTACAAAGACTCTAACAACCCATGGGAAATCATATTAGGCATGGATTCAATTTTACAAATATGCACAGAACCTACCACCTTGATACTAACAACAAGCTTCCATTTCATGCCTATCAGTGCAATCCAACAGATTCCCCTCAGCTCCATGGTGGATGTTATTGGTGTGGTTACTTCTTACTCTAATATTTCTATGGTTACTCCGACCAGATGGAAGCAACACACAATGCTCTACAATCACTATAAAGGACCACACAGGGTATTACATAACCATAACTTTATGGGGGAACTATGCGATGAGGCCATACAGATTTTACAACCCCAACATGGTCAACCTACAATAAAAATATGTTCTTGCTATTCAAAAGCTAAAGCTGCAACATTTAGAGAAAAACACTAACTACATGGCCTACTACTCAACTATTCCTTACACCAAAATACCAGAAACACAGTCACTTCAAATTTGGTTAACGACAATAGAAGCATCTACTAGCTCAACTCCACTCAGTACACAAGCACCGGTGGAAAAAATAGTTGTTGATATTCATGCTTATAGCTGCCCCGACCCTACCCAACAGATTGTAACTGAACTATTATTCATCTAAACATGGAAAACTATTGTTACCCTGCTTGCTCATGGATTGTAAATAATAAACAGTGCGAAAAACTAAGTTCTACTTCGGGCTCTACATGGCATTGTAGAAAATGTAACTTACCCACAACTACATGTGACTATAGATATGCACTACACATGATGGTTGAAGACCACTAGAACTATATGGGCAACAAATTTTGATGATGTCGCACTAACACTGCTTGGTGTATCTACTAATACCCTTAAAGAACAATCGAGGAGTACAGATGACTTATGGAACATCATTAAACAGGTGTTGTTTCATACATACAAGTTCATTTTTTTGGGTGTCACCATCTACCTACAAAGGCAAAGAACAACTCTCTTGTAAATACACAACATGACTGCAACCGAGCAAGACTTAGACCATGCAGAGTTGGTAGCAACATTTTTGGAAACCACAAAATAAATAACAACACTTGTACATGTTTCATATATGTAAAGCTTTAAAAACACCTAACCCTACTGTAATATGATGTACATATCTATAAAGAGAGTTTTTTTGTACACATAAGCAAACTTTTTTGCTTTACATTATTAACCACATAGAAGAATATATTTACAGACAATGATCTACATGTATAGCTTAAAAAACACCATCCCTTCATGTAATATAATGTTCACATGTTAAAAACACAATTTACACCTACAAGTAAAAATTTATTATTACTAAACACTTTTTTTCCTTTTAAAAAAACCCTACCCTTTTTATTGTTATAATTCATTTTAAAACATATCATATAACTTGTAACCTCTAACGTATGTGATTCACCATTACAGGTACCTACTTAGAGCAATAAACATGAATAATGCTCAGCGCCATCTGGTCTACAACCAAAATAAACAAACAATAAATGCAAAATGCCACCAAGCTTACGCTGTGCACAAAGACACCCTCAACGCAGCCCGCCAACCGCCAACAAACAAACTCTACTCCACTACCCCAACCTTCCCCTTATCCAAAACCCCACCCTCCCTCCTTTTAACAATATTCAACACATTTCACACCCGCTTAGAATCTCTACTTTCTGTTGAACCTTGTTCAATCTGTAGAGAATGCTACCCAGAATGCAAACAAAAGCCACCTTGGTGGAGTTAGTTTCCGTAGATGCACAAATGAAAAAAAGGGGCACCACTTTTCCTCTTGGAATAACATGGACCCCGACCCCAACCCCTAGAATTAGCAAATCTAACTCAAGTTGAAGAAATGCTTATTGCTAGAGTTGCCCCGCTATTACAAGTGACACATGCCCATGGAGGCCAATACATGTACACCGGCCACACCATTAGTTTCCCCAAGACATAACCTCCATACTATGCTACTTGCCTCGTCGGCCCGAAAACCTAGACATTCTAATCCTCAAAAGATTAGGCATGGAAGGAAAATCATATGAGTGCTATGTCAGCAGGACAAGGGTCCAAAATGCCCTTTTATACAAAATACTACATGACCCATACTATAGTGACGTCCTTGTAGATGAAGCCGCACTTGCAAGTTTTCCAATACCCACAACTAATATCTTCAACGACCTACCACATATACTTGAGGAAGCCACTTCGCCAAGCCCCCCATTACCTGAAGCACCTGAGCTTGACCCCACACCATTGGACCACCCTTGCAACATCATTTGTTGCAAGACTCCCGCCTGCTCACATAAGATTTCCCAAATTAGAGCTTTCGCCCTAACCGCTCCAACCACCAATCCACCATCAATTGAATGGCCCCAAATAAGTTCAACTCCCATCAATGAATATTCAACAGAGGGATTATTCTCTATGGCCTTCCCAACTCTGTTCCCATCGGGTGCAACTATGTTTCACCAAGGTCACCCCATAGAAATCAAATGCATGAATATGCTCTTCATCTACTACATTACCATGACAACCGATTTGGCAGCCATCCTCGGTTTTGATATTTTTTTCTTAACCTTATGATGCGCCATAGAAGCCAAGCCATCTCTGTTGTTTTTTCAAAACAAAAAATAGAAGACAATACACCCATAACAATCCAACACCTTCACACACTTTTAGAAACCTTACCGGATGAACAAATAGCAAACCGCCTCATGTGGTTTGCATCCACCTTAGAGGTACCCACTCTTTTTGGATACAATGCAAAAACAAACTTTCTAACATGATATGCCAAATAGGGATGCCCACCTTATTTTTCACCCTTAGTGTTGCACCGATACTAAATGGCCAGACCTCACATCACCTCATGCCGGCCCTTGCCCCACCACACCTTCTGCTGCACAAAAATGGAGAAACCATAACATCATTGCATATCCGCACTTGACAACAACATACATGGTTGCGAGATTCACAATCTTCCATGAAGAAATCCTGGAAAAACACTTACACGTGCAAGACTTCTGGTACAGGTGAGGCCATGTACCTTTTAAAGCTAAGGAAATAACTATTGCAAACTCTTTTCTCCAACATGTTTCATGCTAACATTTACTATATCAGGTTCGAATGGCAACACAGAGGTTCCACACATATTCATGGTTTCATATGGCTCACTAACACTCCCAATATGGACACATTAGATTGGGCAGACCCCCGTGCCATCAACATTGCAAAAATCATTCTTCGACAACTAGGTTACAGCTTGGAATCCTCTTCAAAATTTCTTGGTTGCTTCCCGCATGCCCCATACAACAACTGATGATCCATGTTTACTTCTCTCATCAGAAATACTAGTTGCGCCTCCCGACAGTGACTATGCATCCTTGGTTAACCGGATACAATGACACACCAAATGTACTACAACTACATGTTTGTGAAGAAAAGGAAAAAATTACTATGTAGGTACAAATGCCCATGGCCGATATAACCAGTATCCACCTTGTACCAAGACGCACAAGGCCATGCAGTTTATACTCCAACGCACAATGATGACAGATTAAACATTCACAACAGAGATATGCTAATAGCTTGGCATGCCAACATGGATTGCAACCCATAGTTTCATGCCATGTTGTTTTGAAATACATAGCAAAGTATGCATCCAAAGCCGAACACAAGTTAGAAACATACCACCATATGCTTGTCAGAATCACAATGACTACAACACCTAAAAAAATCAACACAACATACAACAAGATCCTTTCTGAAACAATTGTTGACTGGGATATAGGCGCACAAGAAACTTGCCACATGTTGCTAAATTTCACTTACCAGTATGCAACGAGTGTTCCTAACACTATCCATGGGAAAAACCATCTACAAGTAAAATTTCATACCCCATTCCACCCAAAATTATACAACACCATTTATAGATGCCTACATAACATGACCCCTTCCCTAGACAACTATTGTTTAATAGAAACCACTCGATCATGGGCCTACGATAAGCATAGGAAAGGGAAACCATGGAAAGCACGAAAAAAATAGGCTATCGTTAGAGTGTTTCCCGATAGTAGCCACCCCTACTATTGGTTCGCCTTCATATGACACTTTTTTGCTTCACAGAGCTCCTTTTGTACAAAGCTTTCCATTGTATTCCATCCGACATTGGCACATGCCCAGAAACACTCAAGCTTCAATGGGCTGCCTTCTCTCCAACCTACTAGGCATGGCACGTACACCGTTTGGCCCCCTCCAACCAGTTAATAGTCCGACGACTAGCTCTGATAGCTCCCTCAATTTACCCACCCCAACTCAGATGGATGAGTGGGAGGTGTTCTCGGCTTACATCCTACAGGATTGTAGACATCAGTGACCTAGATGTTCTTGGGAAGCATGATTTTGATCTATCACACAACTGGCCACAAGCTATTGTTGGTAACCACTTACATGAAACAGGGAGGGCTTTCATAGAAATTTCCCGCTCAACCATTGAAATAGTTGCACCGTTTTTCCTACCCACTGTAAATGGCTATACCTTATCAATGGAACAAAAAATGCATTACAAAGAATCATAACCCATGTAAATGCAAGTGCACACATTTCCCCGTTATACATGATAATTCAAGGAACAACATGCACTAAGGTAAATCACATCTAATCCGAGAAATTTCAAGGGCACTCCACTCACGCACCAACCTCCATGCCAACAACTTACTCCTACTAGCTCCAACAGGACTTGCAACATTCAACATTTCCGCACAACAATACACACCGGCCTACACATACCAATAGCTGAAGTTACCCCTCTTCGAGGTCAAACACTCGCTACATTTCAACAAGCCATGGTAGATGTGGAATATATACTAATCGATGAAATGAGTTTTATCGGCCCTAAACTACTAACCAATATAAACAACCGCCTACATGAAGCATTCCCCACTGTAAATGCAGGTTTTTTGAGGTCGTTCTATTATTCTAGTTGAGACCTAGCTCAACTACCTCCAATTAAAGATACTCCATTGTACATTCCTGGCACCTACGGTCACATGTTATGGTCACTTTTCAGAATACAATCACACTTACTGTTAACTTCCGCCAACAAGGCACCGATCCTGCCCACCACATCTTCCGAGGTCTACTACAAAATGTTCAGAAATGTAGTTGCACAAGAGACATGACTGAATCTACTAATGTCGAGGACCCCTACATACATCACTCCTACAGAACAAGCAACATTCCAGGCCGCAACGCACCTTTACGCAACAAACATGTTGGTAACACTACATAACAAATATAGGATGCGAGCTCTTAACACGCCCATCACAATAGCTAAAGCTGAACAAACACGGCAAGCCGACCCAGGGAAAAGCACCAACACACAATTAGAGAACAACCTATTACTCTGTGAAGGTGAAAAACAATGTTGACAACAAATCTTTGGGTGCAAACCGGCCTTGTTAATGGTGCACAAGGACAGATCGTCACTATGTTGTATGAGCAAGCAAGCACCCCACCAAGCTTTCCCTTGTATGTGGTTGTCAACTTCCCAAGCTACAAAGGCCCAGCCTGGGACCCGACCCATCCAATGTACATTCCAGTTCCCCCATAACAAGAAGCAACCACCGACAACTACCCTTAAAAATGGCATGGGCCCTAACTATTCATAAAGCACAAGGATTGACTCTTGATAAAGCTACCATCGACATTGGCCACAAAGAACGACAAGGTCTGACCTTTACAACCTTGTCCCGAGTTCGAGCCCTTTCCGACCTCCACATTTTCCCATCCTTCTCATACACCGCTACAAGCGTCTACAGAAGAGAAGCACGTTGTACTCGGTTAAAAGCATAAAGCCCAATTACAACATGACCTACCTTTTCCCACCACATAGGTATGTACTAACATTATGACTCACAGTTATTTACACTATCTTCTAACACACCCATATCATCCCAATCTAACAAACTCACCATTCATTTTGTACCCAGGCCCTCTATCAAGGAATCCACCTCCTACAGTATGCGAATAACAAAAAAACCTCACTTCACTTTGCATTGTCATATTTTTATAAAAATTTGTCCATTTAAACTTACAACTAGGCTACACATATTTATTTGGTATCTACTTCTTACTTTAGCTTTAAATTTACAATTCAATGCATGTTAGCTACAACAAATTTTGCTAACTAACATTTGAATTCCACTTGTAGGGCACTTTGCAATGGCTGACAACTTTTACACGTTAGTTGTCCGCACCAACATTGATGCCAACTTTCTGGAATGCCTGCTATGCGACTATGTAGACACTCACTACCAAATGTCTACACCCGTGGATGAAGCTACCATTACAAACATGTATTCCACACAAAAAAAAATGAAGAGGCACAACAAATCCTGCAACAAACAATTGTAGTTGTGGAAACTACACAAAAGAAAATGAAAGCAAAAGCTTACAACAACATGTTTCAAAAATTGATAGACAAGGTTCACTTCGTACCTCCTAAAAGACTCCTAGACACAACACTCTATGGAAAACAATGCCTGAGAAGAAAAAACATTCCATCTTGTACATGTTATACTTATATTTCTCTCTCAATCCATGTACATAATAGAGGTGTTTTGTTTTTATGTTGTATTTCCCACAAGCTTACGTACTTCATGTTTTAATAAATAAAATAGTCTCTTACCCATAATTATAAAATTTCATTTTCATATCATTTCTACTTTTGCATAGTTTTAAGCATAAGTATAAATTACTACTTATTTCTTACAGGATTAAAACTACACTACAATTTGTTCAAGTAAATATTGATAAAACCCTAGCATAAAACCTCAACTTAACCAACCCAACCGACTATTTGAACTTGAACATGTTGAACTTCAATAGATTTTCATATTTACACTTTCCACCATGCACTACATCTATATTTCAAAGATCTTAACATTATAACACTTTTAATTTTGATTCACAATAAAAAAAGTAAATCATTGATCCTCCTTAATTTATGTTTCTAATACATTATTTACACACTCCTTGCAGAAATCCAAACATGAAAACCACATTTGACACACATATAACAAAGCCTGAATTAGAACTGATTGCACCCACATACAACAACTACTATCTGAATGTGTACAAGAACAATGCATGGAAACCACCATTGTAGACAATGATGCAATCTCCGCAATGTTGCGTACACAACAAGCACTAAAACAAGCACAAGCTGCACTACAACAAGCAGCCATTGCCAGCGAAGACACCATCCACATCCTTAGGGAAAAATTCTACATAGAATTTTATAAATCCACCCCCTCCCCATAACAACAAAAAACCACCACAATACAATACTTCAAAGAGATACCTTCTCATGGACTGCCATGGTTAGAGGATATGCACAAAATGGATTTTCCAAGAATGCTCTCAACCTTCTTTCCTTTTTGAACTGGAGCCTAAAAAACTACAACTTATGTTCTTCTGTCAAACATCTATCATTACATCAAATGTTGTTTTGATTTGTTTTTTTGCAGTCTTTGTTATTTCAAATTCAATATGCCTAATTGCTCGCCCTGTTTCACAATGCTATGCATTTTCTTTCTATATGTTCCCTACTTTTTACAAGTGTCAAGTTATTAAATGAAAATATATGCCTGTTAGGTTTGTAAAACCCTTTGAACGAAACCTCTATTCGAGACTTTAAAGCCACCACCTCACATAGAATAATTGAGTCACAACACTGTGTAACTGCCTCTGTCTTCTTTTCTATCATTTTGTGACAAACAATTAATTATACAAGTTAAATACACCCATATATGTATCATAATTCCTTGATCAATTTATATAGGTTGGATATTTGCATCTTTACCACCTTTAGTGGAACTATGCTCTGTATGTGTATTGTAAATGCACCCTTACGATTTGAACAAGTTTTTATTGGCCTTTTTGAATTCTAGACTGTTTTATTAAGTTACTTAGGTGTGGGGAAAATTCTCCTTAGTAGGATTTCCCAGAAAGAAGCCTTTTGTGGCGTCCAATGTCATTGCTTCCACCACCAATGCCCCCGTTAAACTATGGATGTGAGGTGCAAAAGTGTTGTAGACTTTGACGTGAATCTAAAGCCAACACATGCATTTGTTTAGTAGATGCTTGCCAATTATTTGACAAAATGACTACAAAATATGCCCCCTAATGGAATATTATAGTTGCAGCTTTCACAAGACTTGGACATCCTTACGAAGACCCCGACAGTGCTTACTTGTTGGAATTGGAATTAGGTTGCTTGAATAAGTTTCATAGGTCAATTGACTATATGTAGGTTGTTTTCATGCACATTGGTTGATTTAGCCTTCCTTAGCTATCAAACTAGAATAACATACACAATCATGAGTTTCTTTTCACAAGTGGTCTTGTGTAATACTAACATTTGTAATACCATCTTTAAAGTTGCCAATTTACCCACAACGAATATTAAAAAACAAGACCTATGCGCTCACGGATTTTTCTTTTCTTCACGGTGTGGATTTTGGCCATTTTAAGCTGTGGTGATTCTATTGGCAGCTATGACTATCAGAAAGGAAATTTGGTAGCTGGGCTCCTACTGGCAGCTACGTTATAATTTCACAATGTTTCCCTTGCATATTAGGCAACACTCGTGTCAACTTTTTTTAGGAATATGGCTTGTATATTGATTAGGTAAATTTCACCAAATTAGCTATCCCCACTACACATTTATTTCATATTAATATAAAAAGTAAGACTCTAGAAAGATCACCAGGTTTCACGAGATTTTCTATAAATGATTGGTAACTGAAGTGGAGAAATCGGGAGCTTGAGGTAGAGGATTTGTTGTAATCTTCAGCTAGAGAGCTTTTGCTATAGGAAAGATGAGGGAAAAAGTTTAGTTAGAGCTTTGGCATCGATTTTATTTTGCGAGAGCAGGAGATCAAGATGACCATGAGGGAATAATGGGGGACATGGATGGAGCAGAAGGGAAAACCAACTGCATTAAATTTGATTATAATGATTTACATATATATTCACTATGTACATTCAATTATAATTCACACAGAATTTGATTTTCACGAATTTTTAAGACAGTTCACACATGTAAGATATAAACCAATCAATATTGAGACCTAAAACTAAACGGTTAAAATTAAGGAGAATTAAATTGGTTAAGCCTCAATCAAAATCATCCAATAATTGACCCAAAACAAAGTCCTCTACGTTATGAATTAGTGATTTTGGTCTATGTAAGCAATGAAACAGAAAATTAGATGTGAAAACGAAAGAAAAGGGGGCATCTTACCAGATTGACGGTTTTATTTTCTTTATTGTTAGAAATAGGGGTGTTTTATAATTGAAAGGTAAGTATCCTCACTATGAGAATAGCTGGTACAAAACTTTATTTATTAATATAATGAAAGAAAGAAACAGAAAATTTTAATGTGAAAATGAAAGAAAAGGGGTCAGCTTACCAGATTCAAGGTTTTATTTGCTTTATTGTTAGAAATAAGGGTGTTTTATAATTGAAAGCTAAGTTTCCTCAGTAGAGGTAGGTGCAGGACTAGGCCAGTTTCCGTGAAGCTCGAAATGTCTTAAAACTATGAGAATATCTGGTACAAAACTTTAATGATTAATATAATGAAAGAAAGAAATTAGCTGGTACAAAACTTTAATGATCAATATAAAGAAATTCATTGATGTCCACAATAACTGGTACAAAACTTTAATGATCAATATAAAGAAATTCATTGATGTCCATAACTTACCAAAATAGGTCCATGGAACTGTAAGACATAAGACAGAAAGACAAAAAAAAAAAGCATACCCCGCCATATTCGGGAGGCAAGACAGGGTTGTAATATTCCATATCAGACTGAATAGAATAACAGATATGTTGCTTATTGATTCAATTCGCCTATGTTTTATTTGAACTGGTAATATGTTCTTTTTAAATGTTGTACTAGTAATATGTTCGTTTTAAATGTTGTTCTATTTAAATTGTATGCAAAAATCCATTCGAGGTACGAAAACCTTCTCTGCTTTACCTGTTTGATTATTTTATCTACAACGGCTTCACTATGATCTATCCCCTGCCCCCAACTATGATCTATGATCTGGGTGTGGTTAGTATAAATGCCCCCTTAACCATATTACACCCTCCCTCCATCTGTAGGTTAATTTTAATTTTATACTTGATGTTAATTTGTTGGTTTTCATACCTTTTACATGTGTTATATAAAATTTAGCGGTCCCAGTTCTTATGCTTTCAGTTTTACTACCTGTTGAAAATGTGAGAAACACTGTAGAGATGCTTTTTTTTTTGTTAATGCGTTTAAGACATGTACACATATACATAAATACTTTTCTTGCACAAAACCTTCCCATTCGTGTTTCCTATTGTTATATCTTTATATCTGGTTACTTTATAATACAAAGATTTCTGAGTGTTTTAATATAGTTTCATACCTTCAATTATATTGTAAGTGTTTCCCAGATATCCAAAGAGAGGGCTTCTGGATAAGGCCTTAAGCTCTCCGAGAATGCCTGTAATGGATGTGGTTGTGGAATATTGTAATACCAGGATATGCTCAGAATGGGCCGATGCTCAAGGCTATGAAGCTATTTTAGAAGTTGCAGGAGAATATGAGATATCAATGCCCAAGAGACCCTAGAACCCAAACGAGTTGTGGTAGAATGTAATGCAATGATTGCAGGGTACGTGAAAAGTGGGCAATTTGATGAAATTTTGAATCTCCCTTTCATTTCATCCGCAGACAGAGAAGTAGTGTAGGTATATATTGTTGTTCGATACAATAAATGACTGAAAATTAACTCTTTTTCCCTTATCATGGAGTTTAAATGTATGGGATATTTGTGGAATATTGTGATCCCTGGATATGCTACAAATGGGCCGATGCTCAAGGCTATGATTGAAGTATAGGATTAACCATTTCTTTGCAAAGATTTTTATGTTCTTCACACTCAGTATTTTCCATATTTGTTATATGCAGCTTTGGTTGTTGGAGATGTGGAGTCTAACTACAAGATGAAGTGGCAGTTTGCTTTTTCCTTGATTTTGGGAGGAAAGAATGGCCATGGATAAAAATAGCATTGTCTTATTAATAGATGAGAGTTGTTATTTTTATGTTTTATCTTATTTATATGCATGTCTTATTTATTGTAAAATTAAATCTAGTGCAACATTGATCCATAAGGCAAGGTTATTGTTTCCTTTTCCCCCTAAAAATTATAAAAATCTTGAACATAGGTTGAAATGTAGAGACCATTTTGATTTGATTTTTTTTAGCAACTTAAACCCAAAATAATGATGTTATTAGTATGAAAAACCAATTAAGGAAAAACCTTGTCATATGATTCGAGGTCCCACATTAGAATGCCAACTCAATACAATTTCAAGTACCATATGGTAAACAACTCCATATAATTTTACATCGTATATGTGAATGACATGTGTTACCATGAAGAGTTAGAGTAATAATGAATCCATATTTATAATTTATTGTTGGAAGGAAGAATGTCAATGTACAAGATATGGACACTTGATTTCTAGGTCAACAATTTTTTCCATGTTTTTCCACTATAGAAGTAGTCCATGCATTTGCCATTTTACATTTTTCTCATGTAAACGATCTTTGGTTGTGGCAATACCATCACGATGATATTGGTCAAATGCAATGTCCAAGTTTCTAAATTCAGTTGCCCTTCTTATTATTAAGATTTAATATAATATTAGTAAATAACATTCAATGAATCACATGTTCAAATTGTGATGATAACAACACTAGTAGCAGTGATGATGGTGAAAACATGGTGGTTTTTGAAAAGCGTGTAAGATATAGAAAACCTATAAACATCCATCCTCGTGCCTGTCATTAGTTGAATGTCTTCCTAAAAAATGCAATCAATTCATTGTATTATAATAATCATATTTAGAATGGTTTCTTCACATGATATGTTATAGAACCTTCTTGCACTATAACTATTTCGTGCAACGAGTGTAAACGAATTCCCCTCAAAATGTCGTGGGCTCTAACTATCCACAAAATGCAAGAGATGACATTGTGAAAAGAAACTGCACATATTGTGAGTATTGAACGACAAGGGGTTACTTTTAGAATTATCATGAGAGTATGTTTCTTTTAGATAATACAGAAGTTACTGACCCAACGACCTGACACACTTCGTGGCGCGCTAAGGCAAGGTGAGTCCTCCCAACCGTTTGTGTAAATGCAAGGGTAAACGCTACTTTGGGACCTGGGGGATTAGACCCTAGGTGGGTGGCTAGCGAGCACTCAAGCTCCACCATCATGAGAGTATGTTACCTCATTGAATTACACAATACACCCCTTTTATCCTTCGAGTGGTTTGCAAAAACAATACATAGTCCATATCTCACTTATGGGAAGAAAATGAGGATCACCTATATTCTCTTTAATAATTCTCCTCTATATCTTCACTTCTCTTCCTCATAGGAAGAGCTTATTCATCACATGTGTTTGCAAGGCTGGTCAACCAACCAATAGGCTCTTACCCATGTTTTGGGGTAGATTTATCATTGGTGGGGGACCAGTCAACCTTATAAACATATGACACCTACATTGCACTGCCAGGTACGATGATTACTAGTGATAAGTCTGTCACAATGTAAAAACCACATATTTTCTGTCAGAATTTAAAAACCACATATTTCGCTAGTGATAGGTAAGCCTGTCTGAATGTAAAAACCACATATTTTGCTAGCCAATGACACACAAAGGCTGGGGAGTGGGACTGTAAAGGTCATCAACGCGGTTTGCCATTGTAATTCCACAACGCTTTCTGTTAACCTGCAAAGACGCATGCCCGGAAAATGGCTATGCAAGGAGAAATGACAGTGCCTGTTTTGCACGCAGTAATCGTGTCATTGCCTGCACAGGGCCATGTGAATCCTCTTATGAATTTCGCCGAGCTGCTGGCCATGCGAGGATTTTTCATCACTTTTGTCACTACTGAATGGATGGATGAACGCCTTTTTAAGGCAGCTTCCAAAGATGCAGCAGCACGCGATCGTGAAATGGCAGAGAGGGGCTTCAAATTTCGATTTCTCTCCATTCCGGATGGCTTACCGCCTGATGAAAGTCGGACTTATAATGTCGGCAAGGTTTTTCTTGCTCTGCGAAGATTGGGCCCTGTTTTGGAAGGTGTCCTAACTAATGAAAATACATCTGTTCCACCCATTAACTGTATTGTTTCCGACAGTTTTATGTCTTGCACGGCAGAGGTGGCTGCAAATTTGGGCGTTCCAAGAGTTATTTTTTGGACCTGCTGCACTGCCAATTCAATTGTTCAGACCAATGCAAACTTTCTGCTTGCTCAAGGCCATATTCCTGTCACGGGTAAGTATTCTCCTATTTCTCTTAGCATTGCATTTGAAATACATTCTGCATATGATTGACGTTGACGTTTCTTGTTGCAGAGGAGGATTTGAAATCGAGAGATAAAGTGATCACATGTCTTCCTGGAAAAATCCCACCTATCCGCCCGACCGACATAATCTCCATGTACCGCGAACAGCACGTCTCTGAGGATATTCATGGTGCATTTCTGTATGAATCTCTCTTCCAAAACGTAGGAGACTACGTGCTGGTGAACACGTTCGAGGAGCTGGAAGGAGGAAAAGAAGCGCAATTGGGTCTCAGTATCAATGGCTGCCCTGCTCTGGCAATAGGCCCTGTGTTTCTTCCCAATTTCTTAGAGGGCAGGAAATCCATATACAGCATGTGGGAAGAGGATAACACTTGCCTTCAATGGCTAGATTCCCAACATAAGGGATCAGTGGTGTATATTTCTTTCGGTAGCATCGCAGTAAAATCTGAGAGGCAGTTGCAGGAATTGGCACTTGGACTAGAGGCTTGCGGGTACCCTTTTTTGTGGGTTCTTAGATCTGACATAGTCGAAGGCAAATCTGTGGAGTTACCAAAGGGATTTATGGAACGAACCAAGGATCGAGCTCTGGTGGTTAGTTGGACGAACCAGTTGCAGGTTTGATTATTTAATTTTATGTGCAGTTCTTTTTTATTTTAGAGAATAGTAATTTTATTTAATTCATGATGGTAAGGGAGATGAGCCAATTATTGAGTATGGACCAATATTTGTGAGGGTACATAGAAATTTGGGAGCTACTAGATGTCACTTTACTACTTAAGTTTTGAATAAAAAGTGTTCAATAGAATAAGTCATATCAAGTCATTTCACCCTAATTCACCAATCAAATGCTGGCAACTAGGTAAAAACAAATATGTGACTTAATTCACAAGTAATGGTTCATCTTTAAAAAAAAATTGTATTTAAAATAATCAAATTTAAATATTTAATAAATGTCCCTTCTACATTATTTTAATATTTAAAACTATATATATAATAGGGAGAACATAACATATTAAATGGGATTTTTGTTTTGAATTATATGATGTTTTGTTTTCTATGTGCACTTTTAAACTTTGGGTGCACAACCTCTCCCTTAAGTATATATGTGTAGGCTTTCACGGAGGGGTTTAACAATGGGTGGTGGGTGATGGCATATGCATGTGCATGTAAGAGGGACGGTTAATGTCTACGAGATGTTGGTAATTAATTTCTAATCTTAAATTTAATTTTCTATTAATTTTTTAATAGTAATTTCAATTTTCTTTTTCACATTTATTTGTCTATTATTTATAAAAAAATTGTTTAAATAATTTAATCAAAAAAATGTAATATTTAAGTTGTATAAAGGAGTTTGAAACACATTTGATGCAACCTAGGGAGTTCAATTATGAGCTACCTTAAGCCATACAAAATTTAAAGTCAACGAACTTTATGGCTTACTTGTAGTCATTATACACAATTAAACAATTACATAAAACACATTTTATTGATCATTTTTGAGGCAACATCTTACATAAATACGAGACCAATTACAAATAGATACACTATAAGATCTCCGAGGAGATGCAAATAACCTATTTATTTGAGTAGATTAACCAACAAGAGACTAAGTTACCCAATTCCAATGACAGTCCTAAGAGCACCACCTAACTTCTGACTAGGTGCCTTGCCTAAATCCAAGGGTGATTTTTTATAGAACTAAACACGAACTAGTACAATATTCCTCCTGGGTACAAGCTACCCATATGACATCTATTTGGGTCTCCTATAATAAATGTGTCAAATTCCACTATGCAATAGAAGACCCAAATGTTACTTAACACATCATAACATAAGGAACGATGACAATATGTAGATTAAATAATTAAACTCACATGATATATGATTCTCGGTTGGCTCCTCCTGTGTATCTGATGTTTTCACTCTTTTAAGGTTTGATTAGTTTTTTTACACTATAATCAAACAAGGAATGAAATAGGAGCTACTGAGGTTATTATGAATAATTAACTTCCAACATTAACCATTCAATATCAAAATAATGAATTAATACTTGCAACAAATGTACATGATGACATACAAACTCAAAAATACATGGGATCGAGTGCACTTAGCTGATTACATGTGATTTTTGACTAAAAAATGATCTTGAGGATGAAATAGTGGTACCTACACTTAAGAATGCTTCATAACTAGAATTGTGTCTTGAAAATATCCATGGGTAGGAGTGTACTAGGTATAAGAACGTTTGTACGTTCTTGACCTCTTTATACAGTTTTGCACCTGCTCAAAACTGTGATTCACAACTTTATTGATTTGTCACTTGTGTGAATCTCTTCGCTGCTCTCTGTCGGTCACTCTCAATCACTTTGTGAGGGTCTCTGTATGCTCTGATCAATCTCTCAAACTCTAACCATGGATGAGAAGTCCTATCAAACAAACATTAGTTGGGTTGTGGGCACTCATGTACATCGTTGATGTGGGCACTACTCTAAAGAGGCCTCAAATCGCACATCATTCTCCACCTAGCATGTGATATGTAGTTGTAGGGTAATTGGATTTGGTATCAACTTGACTTGAGTTTCTCTCTTGCAAATCTACTTGAATGAGTGACTTTGAGTGCTTTCAAATGTGGGAAGCACTCCATTAGACCTATTGGGAAGCTTCAGACTTGTAGATGGTACTTCTCTAATGAATGTGTAGACGTGTTTTCAGAGTGTAGGAAGCTTTAAGTGCCTTTGTGCTAGCTTTTGCAATAAGATTCCATAAAAGTGCTATGTACTAAATGAGGGGACTTTAAATTTCTTATATAATATGCTTCTGAATGTGTTATACGTTACAAGGTGGCCGAGGAAGAGTAAATTCCCCAAAGAATAATGTGCAACTGAAAGTTCAAGACCAAAGTGAATAACATCAAAACTGTACATTAGGATCAGGATCACATGGACGTTCATGCCCCTACTATACGTTTTAGACCTAGGAGGGATAATTTGAAGTGTGAAGGTTGAAAACTATCAAGTGGAGATTTTAAATTGTTTTCATCCATTCAATTTTTAGAAACTGTCGCAAGATGAGAGTATATAATCAAGAAAGCTAGACAAGATACCTCGAGATGTGCTGGATGAGAATGGGTAAAGTGCACTTGTTTGAGAAAGAGAGAAATGTCAAGACTAACAGTGTCAAAGAATAGAATTACCAAATTTGAGTCTCTACAATTGACAATTTGAATTTGAATATTGACGCACTCAAAGATCGCACACACATTATGCCCTAACATACAAGTCTCTCAAGTAAATCATATAATGTTTTCTCAAATGAACTCCAATGAATTTACCATTTCAATAGTAAACACATATTATTGACATGAACCTCTAGTGGTAATGAACAATTGAAAGAAATTTATTTGATACCATAAAAGATATATGTGATATTGTGTAAAGAGATGAGGGTCACAAAAGTTTTTTGTTTGAAGTCTCATATTCTTGCGTTAAGGGAGCATACCTCGTGCCAAGCATATAACACATTTTTCCATACATTAGAAGATGTAGACATGTACTATAGAGATGTCATGATGCATTTTGACCTTTTAATTCCTCAACACATTCTTTTCCACTAATAAACATATTTCTTCATTATGTCATAAAAATATTAGATTGGTCAACATCTAAAAGAAGTTATAAACTATAGAAGATTCTATAAACCTATTCAATTTTTCTAGATATTTCACAACACACTACAAGGTGGTCACCTTGGTAATACGGTATATGAAAAGTGCAATCTGTTGACCTAAAACTCTGAAAAGATTATGAGGCTTAGACACTTCGACCTTAGTTAAGGATGTACTCGGGAAATACACCACATCTATTCTAAGAACAAAAATATAAAGGAAAGCAATAAAAATTTCATCCTAAACTCCATTCTTTATTTATTTATCAATAATGATTACATCATACATTCTTCTCATTATATCTCATATATTCTAGCTCTCATACAAAGTCTCTCAAGTTGGCACTCACACATATACTTCTCGTGATGCGCCCATATACAATACATTAGTTACAATAAATATACAAAATACAATTGATTTCAAAAGAAATTTCCTTTGACTCGTGCCTCTATCGGCTTATGTCTCGTATTAGTTTGAACTCTCTTCAATCCACGACTTTTTCTACTCTTCCGTGGCTTTCTGCATACATCACGGCTTTGTTCTTTATCATTAACTTCTTCTAATCTTCAGCAAAATGTTCTATTGTATCGTGGCTTCTTTCAGTGTTTGGTGGTTTTGCCCTTTTATACACGAAACCTAGTTTATCGCGGCTTCCTCCTTTATCCCTTCGCGGTTGGCTCTAGGCTTTAGTGGCTTTATATCTATCTCCATGCGGCTTATGCAAAATTGATGAAGGGTAAGTGCACAAAGATGGGGGACAAAAATGGGGTCAAAAGGGACACCTTTTTCCTGAAATCAGAAAAACCTGAACTTCATCGAATAATTTGGCATGCCTATGATCAAATTTTGACAAACTAATAAGAATAAGTACCGTAGATCTCAAAATCTAATTTCTAAACTATTTTTTCTTTTTTTGAAAATGGTTGAGATTAAGAGGGTCAAATTTGGTGCGCACACAAATTATGTATTTTTGTGTTAAAAAGATAAGAACCTATTATGTGCGCACCCCCCATTTTTTCGAGTTGTATATATTTTTTTCAAATCCCTTTGCTAGAAAGTTAGGTAAGACCATGTATGAGGTCCCATTAATTTGTCATAATTTTTTGATGAGTGTATAATTTTTTTAATTTTCAAAGTGCACATATCCCAAAATGAAATATTTGTGTGTGCACCCCCATAACTTTGATAAAAAAAAGTCATTTTTTTAGTTTTTATTTTTTTGAGTGCGTGTATAATGGAGTTTAGAAAAAACCACATTTTTAATTAATTTGGATGAAAAAATCATAAATTGTGCACCAAAATGTATGCATAGGTTTTTGTAAGAAAACAAGGCACTAGTAAAAGAAAATATGGATGAAAGCCTTAAACTAATTGTATTTTAGAAAGAATTATATCATCATCAAGGTAAAACCGAGCTTGACATCGTAGTAGAATTTATTTTTGAATATTATGTTTTAATACATGAGATATTGGGGTGCACATGTGAAATTTTGATTTTTTTTGTCAAACACGATTTTAAACATGCAGAAATAGTCCAAACCTTTGGTTTGGTAATCCAAGGAAAATCCAAGCCTATGGATTGGGAATTTCAAACCCAAAAAAAGATGAAATGTGAACACGTTATAATGCACTCACATTTCAAAGTGTTATGGGGTATATGTGTTTGTGGCATGCTTTTATGTACGAAAATAAATGTTTAGAGCTCAGGGATGAGGTTTAGGGATCAAGGTTTAGGGTTAGGGTTTAGGGTTTAGGGTTTAGGGTTTTGGTTTGGGTGTAGGATTTAGGATTTAGTGTTTAGGTTTTATGGCTCAAGGTTTAGGGTTTAGGGCTTTGGGTTTAAGGTTTATGATTTAGGGTTTATGGTTTAGGACACAAGATTTAGGGTTTAAGGTTTAAGGTTAAGGGTTTAGGATTTAGGGTTTAAGGGTTAGGGTTTAGGGCTCAGGTTTTAACGATACCTTTCCTAGGTGT
Source organism: Taxus wallichiana var. yunnanensis (assembly GCA_018340775.1). Taxonomy (NCBI): domain Eukaryota; kingdom Viridiplantae; phylum Streptophyta; class Pinopsida; order Cupressales; family Taxaceae; genus Taxus; species Taxus wallichiana. Next base: position 817,311,435 of record CM031238.1, on the reverse strand, counting down.
AGCTCCCCTCTTGAGGATCATATTCATATTCAATGTATCGTCAGTCGAAGAGGGAATCTCCCCTATCAAATTGGTTATTCAGTATGACGTGGAAGATGAGTAAAGCAAATGAAAGCTAGAGAATTAGATTTCATTGGTAATTAGTACTAAGTATTAACAAGACTAATATGGCTTCCAACTACTCGACTAGGAGGCCATGACAATATTAGGACCATATTTCCTAGTCTCATGCCTAGAACCATCATTGAGTCTACTTGTGCAAAATAAACATAGTGATATGGGTATGGCTAAGAACACAAAGGAGTTATCAATCACCTAGTAAATATTTCTTGTTTAGTTCTAAATATGAGTCAGTTGGCCTATGGATTAGTGACCTTCCATTCATTGATAATTCCTTCTATGATAAACCCATAGATGCTTTCAAAATTTCCTTCAAAAAGATAGGGGTAGTCATCAATCCTAATGAAGGTTGTGATGTGATGTGTCAAAACTATATATTCACAAGAACCTCTTCTTCCTTGAAAGTACCTAGTTTGTCAAGTAGTAATGATGTCTCCTTGTATCCAAGGATCGAGGACTAATGGGGTATGTGCTAGGATTGGACATTTAGGAATCATCAAGCGTCGAATCGAATGTCATTGCATCTAGAGAAACATTCTCAAACATTGGAGTAATGCATCTTGGAAAATAAAATTAAACCTCTCAAATCCTCTCAAATTTCTAGTCTAGGTCGTGTTCCTGGTCATGTAGCAGGTATCAATAAATTTTTTTTTTTTTAATATAATTAATTACGAAATGCATTTCTTTTCTTTGAGCTTATGGGTAAGTGCAGGAAGTTGATGGACAAATATAGGGTCATCCGTGGACGTCATATTGCAAAAAACAGTGAAATCTCAACTTGTAGGGATTATTAGCTATACACGCACTCTAAATTAGAAAAAATTATATAAATATGAATCGTATCATTTGGAATCTAGTTTCTAAAATACTAATTTTTTTAAAAAACGGACAAGTTTAGCTATATTAAACACTTAAAATTATATGACTTAGTTTTTTTTTTTTTAAAACTTATAAGATTGTAGTCCATTTGCCCGCATTTTGGATGACCAAATCTTGTTATTTTTTTTTTTCCTTTGGTGAAACGTTAGATGTAGTTGTCTATCTTGGGATGGATTTTATTTTGTATTTTTTTAGCAATATTTTTTTATGATTTTTTCCGTGAAAGTGGTCTGAAAATATTTAGAAAATGGAGCGCTTTCCGTTTGCCCGCCATAACTATATCAAAAAATATCAAAATCAAATTTTTTTTTTAACGTGTATAGAATTTGTCCACGCTTGGGATGGTATAAGTTTTATCATATTTTGATAAGCGAAACAAAAGTTACAGTCTTAAACGTAGACATGAACATTCACGGGAAAAAATGTCTTAAAGACCTATTGTTAGTAAAAAATTATAAAATGATATTTATCTTATTCTATTCACTTTAAAAACAATATTTCTATGAAGCTAAGAGTCTCCCCTACGCGATGGCACCATTTTTGTGAAATGTTTTCAGTTTTTAGCATGGTTCAAGTCTTTGGAAGAGCAGATTTGAGGTTTTTTGACCTTTTACACTTCATAATGACCTTCCATAGCTTTGGTTGGGGAAAAACAAAGATTTTCCGAGGCTTAGGTTCGGCAGATAGATCCGTGATCATGGTTTATAAAGCACGATCATGGTTTTTTAACATAAACCACAAGCACGCTTTATAAACTACGATCGTGGTTTATAAAGTGCGCTCACTGTTCATAAATCATATTTACACACATCCCAATGTCTGAATTACCATGTGATTTTTACTCTCTGACCTTACCGTATGAATTACTGTGAAATTCTTTCTTTTTCTACACGTTTTTCTTATCACCGAAGCAAAACATCATGGGAGACAAAAACGAAGTCAAAAAAGGAAGTCATTAAGTAAAAAAACACCAAATGAATTAGAGGCCAACAAAATTCAAAATGTTGAGCGAATGCGAAACTTTGTGAATCTAGAAGAGGTTCATCTTCAATCCCAACTATTATAAGCAATGAAGAACTAGGTAATGTTTCTACTGTCAATGTTGAAGTTGAATTAAATACTCATGATGAAGAAGTTTTTACTATCAATGTTGAAGAAGAATTAAATACTCATGATGTAGCAAATGTTGAAATTGAAGGAGACAATGAAAATGTGAATAAGGAAATTCATGTTGAAACTGTAGACAAGCAAAATTTGACAAAAACACCTCCTAGGATTTTACGTAAGAAACCTAATTTTTTTATTGAAATTGATGAAAACATTTTGAAACCAATGTCTGACAAACTTTTTGAATGACAAATCAAAAGAAAAGCCACTAAAATTTGGGATAATCATTTTGAAATTTTAAATGATTCCCAAAGATGTCAGTTGTTGGTTAGTTTGATGAAATTGATTAAAATGAGACCTACATTAAACACCTTAGGATTGACAACATCTAATATACGTGGTCAAACCTCTACAATTGTTGAAAACCTTCATGATGCATATCACACTGTTGGTGTCAAGAGACGCACTAGGGATAGTAATATTGTGCGTCGTGTACTTGCTACTAGTGTTATAAGTGAATCAATAAAAAACAACGTTTGATTACGCAAACAAGTCGAATGTTGCAAGTTAATCAAAAACTCTAATGAAAGCAATTGAAAGATGTAATATCCTTCAATCACTCAATAATGTCGATTTTTGGGCATTTTCTGCTAGAGCACCGCGTAAGGACAAAAATAATTATGATGCTATAAGAGAAGTTGTTATTAAATTTTGGCATGATAACACTAGAGTTTCACCTAATACAAGAGATGTTATAAAATGGAGAGTTGGTTCTACTAATCATGAACCACATCCAAAGCATTTCTTAGATATGACTCAAACTCAATTTTTTCGTAAGTTTGAACAAGAGAATCTGAAATTAAAATTAGTCAACATTTTTTTAAAATGTTGAAACCATTCTATGTGAAAATCAACCATGCTCGCACCACTTGTTGTTGTAGGCAACATGTTGAATTTGTGATGCATTATGCTAAATTTTTACGTATTCATTCTAATTTTCATTCTGAAACTATGTTATCTGAATGTGGTGTTCAAGTTCCACCAATATCTTCCAGGGATTTCATTCCTACTATATTTTGTGAAAAAGAAGTTGGACAATTTTTTTATAGTCAGGATTGTTTAGATGGAAGTTGTAGTACATGCGGTGGATTACCTAAATTGGAAAGTTACATCCATGAGAAAATTGAAGGTACAATAGGACATAATTTAGTTGAGTTTGATAAATATAAATCAGTTGCATACCAGTTGAAAGATGGAAAAGAGTCGAAACGGTGTGAGCTAGTTACAAAACAAATGCCCATTTTTCAATTTATGAGAAAATTTAAGGATGAAATTGTTTATGAGTATGCGAGGCATACACATAGAGCTCGATGGTTGGATGAACAATTCAAGCTATGCAAAGACACATTTCCTATTGGTACTATTGTTTCAGTGGTCGATTTTGCAGAGAATTACACATTGCAACCACAAATGGAGGTTCAATCGCAATATTACAACTCAATACAAGTTGCCATTTTTGTGCATATAACATTTCTACATTCTCTTGGATGAACAAAGAATGATCAATTTTTTTAAGAGAGTACCACTTTTATATCAGTGATGATCGTACTCATTCTACTGAATTTGTGCAAGGGTGTTTCTAGTTATTTTATGGAAACTTGTCTGATAGGGACATCCACTTCAAACAACATTATATATGGTCAGATAATTACACGTCTCAGTTTAAGAATGCACAAATGTTTTATTGGATGAGCAGAATGCACGTCAAGATGGGTGTGCAACATATTTGGAGTTTCACTGAGGCTGGACATGGAAAAGGAGAGCATGACGGTGCAGGGGCATGTGTGAAAAGAGCTCTTGCAAGAGAAGAGTTGAAGTACAAAGATGGTGCTAAATTAAAAGATGCAAAGAGCATAGTGGAATGGTGTACTGACAACATGGCCCGAGGTTCTCAAGAAAATTCCACAGTTCATAGATATTTTTGGTTGATAGAGGAACAACATATTGCTAACTACGAGGATTGTATGACACTCACTGGGTCCAGTGATATGCACTCATTTTGTAGCTCAGACGCTACTTCGTGGGCCGTATGGACAAGAAATTTGACATGTTTTTGTGCATCTTGTATCAAATTTGTCACTGTTGAGTGTGATTCACAAGAATGGGTGGAAGGATGGATTTGTAGGCCTCTAACTCCGCTTCCTAGTTATCAACCTCCACAAGCATTATGACTTGTTTCTGCAGATGAAGTTACAACATCCAAGGACTTTGACGAAATTTTGATTTTGGTGCGACAAGGTATTTATGGTTATTTATTTAATTTTTGTATTGAGTTATGTCCATTGAAATTTTAATATGTAATTTAAATTTGAGTTGTTCAACCTTGGTTATTTTTTTAGGACATGTGTTTGCGTAATTAATTGAATGAAAGACAATGAAGAAGGAACAGACTATTTCTTATGTCGTTGCATCGAGGAAAGAAAGAAGTTGACTTCTCCTATTATAGATGGCAAAGATATTGAGTATCCTACAGGGTCAGTGGTAGTTACTGGAACTTGGCTTCGACGATATCCATTAAAAAACTCCTCTGTTTGGGTGTTTGAAGACTTTGAGACACACAGAAAATACTCTTATATTCACATCTAGTTCTAGCGACAAATATTCAGCTGTATAGATATCGAGGAAGGCCTAATAACAAGATTCTTTGGAAGGTTCGAGAGTCAGATCATGAAGCAATCTTGTCTGCTATTCAGAGTAGATCCGATCCTGATGGTTCATTGGAATGAATTTACAATGCTCATGTCTGGTATATATAATTTCTTTTCAATATATATATATATAATTTTTTTTAGTTTAAAGATCTAGATTTAAGTTTGAATATATTTTATTTTAAATTTGTGTATTTTGTACATATATAGATAGTATATGGTTTTGATTTGAAACTTAAATTTCTTTGACTAACACTTTTATGTTTAGGTTAGTGGTGCCAAAAAAGCTTCCACCTTCACGTGGTTGGCACTGTTAGTAGAGAATTTTAAATTCTCGAAGCTAAGAGAAGCTTTCATTGTTTGAAAAAGTTGTAAATTTTGAAAAAGTTGTAAATTTTGAAAATGTTGTAAATTTTGAAAAAGTTGTAAATTTTGAAAAAGTTGTAAATTTTGAAAAAGTTGTAAATTTTGAAAATGTTGTAAATTTTGAAAACGACTCCTCCCCAAGTGTTTACAAGACCATACCTACGCGTGTGCACCGAAAATGAGAAGGAAAAAAATTGAGAGAGGCTATTATAGAGGTCTCTACACCGAGGTGCCGGATCAAACGAGGCCTCTCTAGGTGCCACGGAGTTTGAGTAGTCACCCATCGAAGTTGAATGATATTTTGGTCTCAGGGCTCTTAAGGGACTACGCCCGAACGAAGTAGCCCAAGCAACAACCCTTTCGCACACCAAACACCACCTCCTCTAGCATTCACCTAGCCACCGGACATGCGTGCGCGTAGCGTAGTTTGGTGCCACAACCCACCGTTTGCAAAATATAGCGTTTGACAACCTTACACTGCTCCAACTACACTATTTCACGTGTTTGCAAACAGTAGGACAACGAGAGCACCGAAAATGAGAAGGAAAAAAACTGAGAGAGGCTATTATAGAGGGTCCTACAGCCAAGGTTTTGGATCAGACGAGGCCTCTCTAGGTGCCACGGAGTCCGAGTAGTCACCCGTCAAAGTTGAACGATATTTTGGTCTCAGGGCTCTTAAGGGACTACGCCCGAACGAAGTAGCCCGGAAGCAACGACCCTTTCGCACACCAAAACACCACCTCCTCTAGCATTCACCTAGCCACCTAAATGTTTCGGTGCAGTTGGTTCGGTGCCATGACCCACCATTTGCAAAATATAGCGTTTGACAACCTTACACTGGCTCCAACTGCACTATTTCACGCGTTTGCAAACAGTAGGACAACGAGAGCACCAAAATGAGAAGGAAAAAACCAAGAGAGGCTATTGTAGAGGGTCCCTACACTAAGGTTTTGGATCAGACGAGGCCTCTCTAGGTGCCACGAGTCCGAGTAGTCACCCGTCGAAGTTGAATGATATTTTGGTCTCAGGGCTCTTAAGGGACTACGCCCGAACGAAGTAGCCCAGGAAGCAACGACCATTTCACACACCAAAACACCACCTCCTCTAGTGTTCACCTAGCCACCCAGATGTGCTTTGGTGTAGTCATTTTAGTGCCACGACCCACCATTTGTAAAATATAGTGTTTGACAACCTTACACTGGCTCCAACTGCACTATTTCACGCGTTTGCAAATAGTAGGACAACGAGAGCACCAAAATGAGAAGGAAAAAAATGAGAGAGGCTATTGTAGAGGGTCTTTATGCACGCTGAGGTTTCAGATCGATACAGAGGCCTCTCTAGGTGCCATGGAGTCCAGTAGTCACCGTCGAAGTTGAACGATATTTTGGTCTCGGGGCTCTTAAGGGACTATGCCCAACAAAGTAGCCCGAGCAACAACCCTTTCACACACCAAAAATACCACCTCCTCTAGTGTTCACCTATCCACCCGGATGTGTCGGCAAGATAGTCGGTTTGGTGCCATGACCCACCATTTGCAAAATATAGCATTTGATAACCTTACACTAGCTCTCAACCGCACTATTTCACGCGTTTGCAAAACAATAGGACAACGAGAGCACCGAAATGAGAAGGAAAAAATTGAAGAGAGGCTATTTTAGAGGGTCCTACATCGAGGTTTCGATAAGATGAGGCCTCTCTAGGTGCCACGAGTCCGAGTAGTCACCCGTCGAAGTTGAACGATATTTTGGTCTCAGGGCTCTTAAGGGACTACGCCCGAATGAAGTAGCCCGAAGCAATGACCCTTTCACGCACAAAAACACCACCTCCTCTAGCATTCACCTAGCCACCCGGATGTGCGATGTAGTCGGTTCGGTGCCATGACCCACCGTTTGCAAAATATAGCGTTTGACAACCTTACACTGGCTCCAACTACACTATTTCACGCGTTTGCAAACAATAGGACAGCGAGAGCACCATAGAATGAGAAGGAAAACCGAGAGAGGCTATTATATAGGGTCCCTACGCTGAGGTGTTGGATCAGACGAGGCCTCTCTAGGTGCCACGAGTCCAGTAGTGACCGTCGAAGTTGAACGATATTTTGGTCTCAGGGCTCTTAAGGGACTACGCCTAACGAAGTAGCCCTAAAGCAATGACCCTTTCTTTCATTCACCGAAACACCACCTCCTCTAGCATTCACACTGCCACCCACATGCCAAGCATATTTGGTTTGGTTCCACGACCCACCATTTGAAAATATAGCATTTGAAACCTTACACTTAGCTCCAACCGCACTAGTTCATGAGCATTTGCAAATAGTAGAGACAAAGTAGCACCAAAATGAGAAGGAAAAAAATAAGAGAGAGGCTATTGTGAGGTCCCTACACCGAGGTTTTGGATCAGACGAGGCCTCTCTAGGTGCCACGGAGTCCGAGTAGTCACCCGTCGAAGTTGAATGATATTTTGGTCTCAGGGCTCTTAAGGGACTACGCCCGAACAAAGTAGCCCGGAAGCAACGACCCTTTCGCGCACCAAAACCACCTCCTCTAGCATTCACTTGGCCACCCAGACATGCCAGCATAGTCGGTTTGGTGCCACAATCCATCGTTTGCAAAATATAGCGTTTGACAACCTTACACTAGCTCCAACTACACTATTTCGCGCATTTTCAAATTCAAGAGATGACAGGAGAGCACCAAAATGAGAAGGAAAAAAATGAGATAGGCTATTGTAGAGGTCCCTACACCGAGGTTCTCGGATCAGACGAGGCCTCTCTAGGTGCCACGAGAGTCCGAGTGATGCCAAAAATCACAAAAATGATGTCTAAACAAGATGAACCCAACTTAAAGGTAAATCCTTTTAATTCAACATACCCATTTAGTCAAAAATATTTAGAAACCCTCTTCTCACAAGTCAAAGACACAAAACCTTTTCTTGTCATAGTGGAGAAGAATCTAATTCATACAAGAAGACCAAAACAAATTAGATCTATCTTTCTTTCATGAGCTCCTTTACTACAATAGTGACAAAGTACTTGCAAGAGTCCTTGAGTTAGGAGGTAGACTATTACAAGAGTATGAAGTGGTGATTAAGACCATGAATCACAAAGCAAAAGATCCAAAATGACTATCCCTCATAGAAATGGACATCCATTTTAATATAGGTTATTCTTCCACTTCAATAAAACGTAAAAAAAATGTTGAGGATCACCCACCAAAACCAACAAGTGATTCATGAAAACCTTACTTTAAGGCTTCACATAGATTCAAGATTGAACATAGTCACAAAGACTCACCTCCTCCTAGATTTTATGATGAAGATGATCCCTTATTCGAAGAGGAGATCATTTAAAGACAAATACTAAAACTCGGTCAAAATTTAGTGACCTTAGGTTACTTGAATAGGAATACATGCAAGGATAGACTCAAGATAAAGTTAGGTGAATTTCACATTTATCCATCTAATGAAGAAAATTTCAAAGTTGCTAAAGTGAATAGACCAATATATCACCCACAAAGGAAAAAATGATTCAACAAGAGTTGCATTCAATGAAGAATACGCTAACCACTTTACAAGAAAGAAATGTAGGACACAATAGAAAATATCTATACAAAAAGCTATTTCCTTACCCATTTGATAAAGATATGTTGCTACAACAATTTGCAAAGAATTTAGACATCCCTAAATTCAAAAATTATAAAATCAAAGGTAATCCTCATGATTACATCAAATAATTTTAGATGGGTCTCCAAGAAGTCACTTACAAGTAACTATTTGATACATATATTTCCTATATCCTATGAGAACAAAGCGCTAGAATGGTTCTTCAAATACCTAAAGGATCGATAAAAACATGGCTCCACTTGCTTAAAAACATTTTTGTGACATTTCTCTTTCAATATGGATAATGATATCACAATGACAAAAAATTTGCAACACAAAACATAAACCTAATGTGACATTCGCAGGTTTCTTATAGTGATGTCTTGGATTGGAAAGTTGTTTCCACTATGTCCTTCAAGAAATACAAATTATAAATATAATTTTTCCCAAATTAAACCCGGAAATCTAGCCTTTCACTTATAAATGGACTCAAAGTTAGCTTCAAAGAATTTATAGAGAAAGGCATCCAAATAGAAAAGGCTCTAATTGTAAAGGGGACACTTAAACCCATTTTGAAAGAAAAACATGAGACAAAAAGCTGCAGACAACAAAATTTATTTAATAAGAACAAACATGTCATTGATGCGATGGAATCACATACTCTAAGAGAGTCTAGGTTGTATAGAGTGGTCTAATGAACAAGTAAATACCATTAGGATCTTAGAGAAAGTTGTGATGTGGATACAAGACATTCTACATTTGGTAATACCATTTATCCCCTACCTATTCTGCAACAAGTCCAAATACAACTTAATAGAATAATTGGAAAAGACACCAGCTAGAATTTTGATCCTATATCTCCTCAAAATCACCATTGCTCATAAGAAAATATTATATAAAACACTTATGAGTTAAGGGGTGTCGAAAAAAATAGATCTCACACACCTTCAAGAAATTAGTACACACCTTGACTCCAACGATCATATCTCTTTTCATCAAAATGCAATCCCATGCAATAACCAAGAGAAAAAGTTACCCTTATACATAGAGCTCATTGTAACTCATCGTCAGATCAAAATAGTGCTTGTGGTTTGCAGGTCCTATCTAAACATCTGCATATTGAAACTGGTGAAACAACTAGGCCATTCAGAAACTGATTTGGGTACAAAAACTATTATAATCACATCTTATTATAATGAAGAGTGAGAATCAATAGGTACTATAGTGGTTCCAATATAAGTAGGGCCAACATATCATGATAAAAATTCCATGTCCTTGAATTGGATATTCTTTACAACATGCTCTTAGGGTGCCCATGGATCCATGTCATGAAGGCCATTTTCTCCACCTTCCATCAGTGTATGAATTTATGGCATGAAGGTTAGATAATCACCATCCCAAGTGATCCAGAACCATTCACACATTGTAGAGAATTGCACATTTTTTTGTGAAACTTCTGAATGTCCTTCTGTGGATATTGTTGTCCCATTATAAAAAAAAAGTTATCAAAGAACATTTTGTTCCAAATGTACTCACTCCTTGTAATAAGAAATTTCCATCATTGGTCAATCCCTTAACATTGTTGGAGGCAACATATCAAAAGAATGGTCTAGATGATAAATTAAGTCCTCAACATGCCTTATTAATATAAGATCTCTCAGTGTCTCTCATAACACATGGAAAACCATGCTTCCAATTCAAAATCACTAGAGATAGATGCCCTAAACCATTGGAGAAGTTTATTTCCAGTGGTCTCCTATCTGAGGAGAATATGATAGAAGATCCCACTAGGAGGGTACCTTAGGGTACCATGGCATGATGTCATCATGTCATCAAGATCCACAGTATATTAAAGTCCACTGCATGGTATATGTCATGGGTTATAATGGATTTGGATGCAAAATCAACGCACAAAGAAGGTTGGAACCTATTCCCATTCCTTATTTTAAATTGAACAAACATGGCCTTGGAATCAGGCCCCATAATGATCCACCTTATGAGATAGACACAACCTATTCAAAAAATGAGGATGGCTCATCTCATTTTGACAACGATGCATATTCCCAATGGAGACTATACGAGGATCTTTACTCAAGTAACATATTTCCTAATTGAGTTCTTTTTACCTTGTCATAATTAGATACTCCATCCAATTGAAAATTTACCCTACTATATCCTGAACCGATAGATTGGAATAAAAAATTTCACATGCCAATTTATTTCTTTGATAATGATGAGACATTTGCAGAATTCATGGGAATCAGGGATTCTATTTTGAAGGGGGATCATAAGAAATATTTTCCCATCAACCTAGATGATTGTGCATACTTTGGATAAAAAGTACAGATGTGTGAACACTTGAATAAAAAGAGTATAAGAAAAATCAAGACTACTTCTGAAAATCCTTGCAAGAAAAACAAACATAAGTCTCATAGTGAAATCCTCTTTGAGTCATTAGTAAACAAACAAGACAAAGAACATATAGAAAAATTGGTATACCCATTCAAAGATGATGATTAACCACCTATGGAGGTTGATCTTACTCTTCCCCTTGATCCTAAATGTATGGAAGATGTTTCTAAGATGCTTGTTAAAGAAATGATTAGTGTTAATATTTGTACAAAAGAGGAGCCTCAAATGATAAATCTTGGAGCTTCACTTTCAACAAAAGAAAAAAATGTTTTCATAGCATTATTATGAGAATATGAATATATATTTTCATGGTCATACATAGATATGACTTTTTTAGACCCAGAATTGGTCATGCACAACCTTGTTGTGCACTTAGATGCTAAACCCATAAAGCAGAAGTTAAGAAATATGCATCCCAACGTTACACTGCTTGTTAAAGAAGAACTGAAAAAGTCATAAATATGAAAACCAACACACATGGATATATATATATATAATATATATATAATGTGTATCATATGCAATATATATATCAAACAAAGTGTGCTCCAGAAACGTCTCTGATATATATGTATAAGTTCATAATGTATGTGTACATCTCAAACTAAGCACGTGTCATAATGTACATATGGGACCACATGCGGTCGCAAAAGGCTATATATATATAATGGACTATGAATCTACTCATGACCACATATGTACATCCAGGTGGACTATAAATCTACTCATGAAACATCTTCCCTCTCTTCGCCCTGCTAGAAGTAGCACGTCCACGACCTGGGGATGTAGTGGAGGGAGATGCCACTACGGATTTCATCCATGTGGTCCTAGGTGTCTCTAAGCATGCCTGCAACCTAACCTGCACATTCATAAACAACAAGTTTTTAACACCCAAAATTTTAAAATACATTCAAAATTTAGAAACTTGTACAATTTAGTTAAAATGCATGTGAAATCTTACCACAATGTCATGATCCCTATCAATTTGTTGTTGACACATCGCAGGGACAACAATAGACTCACGAGGGGTAAGCTACATACAAATAATTAATTTTCAAATTAAATATTTCACATATACCTACAAAATTTGATATTGTAGATTTAAGTTTAATAAGAAATAATGAACCTCCAAAATTTAACAAATTTAAAAAATTGTACCTCAGTTAGTGGATCTGCAGATGCTATGGCAGTATCTACAGCAGCCTCCACAGTCTGCATATATGGAGGAGTCTCTCTAGCAGTCATAAGCTATACAAAAAACATGTACAAATCAATATTAAAATCTACATGACAGAGGTCCAAAGCATGTAATCCACGTGAACTTCCAGTAATTAGAAACAAAGTGTAAAGAGATTTACTAACCTGCGTAAAACTCATGTGAGGCGTGCCAGGTAGCCTCGGTTCCTCGAGTAGATGATGACCCACCAGGCTCCTGTGTATAAAAGAGAAAAATATTAATACATGTACAACATACACGTGAAACATTATAATAATAATCTAGTGCAATCAAATGAAATTAAAAATGTAAGTTTGTACAACTTGAAACTTACGTTTGAAACACGCCCACCGCATAGTAAGTAGCTAAGCATGTCGACGCCAAATGTTTCCTTCACCGATCTCTTGCTATTTAAAATAAAATAAAAAATTAGTTTTTTACATGTATGTACATGACGTATAATCAAATCATATAATATATATATATATATATATATATATATCTCAAACATGTGAATTAAACTATCATATATATATATATATTAAATTTATTTGAAATTTACCTATGAAAGACCAATATCGGTGGCACTAGCTTCCAAAAACATTCCCAAAGATCTCATCTATAGAAAAGAAATCCTGTGAACCAGTAAATGATGTCTCACTGCAGGTGCATACGGCACCACATGATCCACAAAGTGGTGTGGTGCACTAGAACTTATGCACCTCCACTCAACATCACCGGATGTAATCTGTCACTATGCCGGGTGAGAGTGTCAGTGAGCTCCCTCAATGCATGTAATGTATCAATCTCCACAACCTCCTTCACTGTAGGAGGGATAACTTAAGGCAGTGGGGTTTTGGGGCATGGGGATCCTAGGCTCGACCTACGTGTGCACTGTCTGCTTTCTGTGCAGAGCCACCTCCTCGACCAAAAAAGTCAGAAAAGTCAAAATAATTCGGGACCTCATTGAGCACGAACTCGCAATATAATTTCTTCAAAAAATAAAGAGGAACCTCATTGTTGTTGCATGGTGGATAATCAAAAACCATCCACCATCGGTCCCAAAAATTGTTTTTGATTCTATCATCATGGCACCAATGGATTGGGAACCATTTGCAAGTAACTGCAGGGGGGGCATTGGTTCTAGGGTTGGTAAATAATGCACAAATGAGGTCTTTTCCAATTTTTTTGTCTTTGATGGCCGCATGGGATAGTTTATCCACATACCACCGCCTACAGTCACTTCTAAAGGTGTTCCATCTATGTATTTGGTTGGTTGCGGACTCGACTTCACCAATCAATGTTTGCAATGTATTGGCTAAAGTCATGCGGGATGGATTTGTAGCATGATTTTGTCTTATAGTTTGAATTAGGTTCTCAATGACAATTTTATTTTCTCGGATTCTTCCAATGATATTATCTTGCGTTCCTGCTTGGCTCAGTGGGGACAGAAGGAGCCACAGGAGGCGGATCTATGTTTGGAGGAGGGTTTTGAGGAATGTTCGAGGGTTTTGAGGAATGTTCGGTGGGTTTTGAGGAATGTTTTGATGGTTTGCATGATTTCAGCTTGCCGACCAACTGATAAAACAAGAAAATTGTATACATAAACAAACATTTCAAAAACCCATGAAAATGTAAAAAAAAAAAATGCAAAAAAAAAAAACCTAAAATGCAAAAAATTTACAATCGGGACTTACCTCCTCGTCTTGGTGGCATGGTTGAATCTATCGCTATCCGCAAAGTTCGATGAGCAATTTTGAGGTGGTATTGAAAGCGTGAGTGAAAAACGTTTAGGAAAAATCACGGTTTGAAATGAAAAATGAGGAAAATAAGGAGTCATGGGACTGCTAAATTTTGTCTCGTAGTTCCGCGATCATGGTTTATAATCACTCATGGGTTCTAAACCACAATCACGCTTTTAGGTTCGGTAATCAAGTTTTTATGTCCACGGAATTTTCCACCAACTTCATGCACTTACCCTTATCTTTATAAATGCAATTTGACTTTCCAAGTTCTCCATATTTTCCAAATTTGGGGTGAATTGACATTCTAGACCTCTAATGGTGTGAAGAAAATGGTGAGTTCATTTCCTCCAATAACCCTTAACCCTTAACCTAGAGCCCTAAACCCTAATTTCTAAAACCTAAACCCTAAACCCTAAATTGTGAACCATAAACCCTGAGCCCTAAATCTAAACCCTAAACCCTCAACCCTAAACACTAAAACCTAAACCCTAATTACCAAACTTTGAGCCCTAAACCCTAAACCTTGAGACATATACCCTAAACACTCAACCTTAAGCCCTAAGCCCTAAACCTTAAACCCTAAACCTTAAACCCTAAACCTTGAACCCTAAAATTGAGCCCTAAATCCTAAATTGTAAACCCTAAATCCTGAACCCTAAACCCTAAACCTTAAACCCTAAACCCTAAACCCTAAATTTTAAATCTTGAACACTAAAAATACTTGTTGGAAAGAGTTTAAAAAAAAGATACTAATGAGAATGATTGAAATTGGTACAAAAATTTTGAAGGAGGGAAATTTCAGATATCTAAGAAAAATTTGGTACAACCCTTTTCTAAGCAACCCCTTCCCTGTGGGAATCTTGCACAAAGAAATTTTACCCAATAGAGCTATCTTCTTTTTCACATCGCATGGGAAATATTTCACTCACTGTAATGTTCTATGTCTTACCCATT
The DNA here is from genome assembly GCA_018340775.1 of Taxus wallichiana var. yunnanensis. NCBI lineage: Eukaryota > Viridiplantae > Streptophyta > Pinopsida > Cupressales > Taxaceae > Taxus > Taxus wallichiana. The sequence continues at coordinate 817,296,328 of CM031238.1, read as the reverse complement.
CTTATTAGTATTGATAGAGAGTATTCAAATGAAAAGGTTTCATCTACTTCGTATGCATAACATTCAAAGAGAGTCATCACAATTTGATGTCTTTCATCTGCTGATATTTTGAAGGAGGGAAATGCCAGATATCCAAGATTAATTTGGTACAAAGAAATGTTACCCAATACAAATATCTCCTTTTTCTATAGCTTGTGAAATAGTTGGAGCTCCAAGAGTGTTATAAATAGCACAATTATATGCAGAATATCAAGAAACATTCAATAGTGCAAGTATATGTGGGGAGAAACATGTTTGGCAGAGATGTATAATATATAAGGTTTGTCAATCCTTATAGTGCAAAAGATCAAGAGTATTTTTCACTTTGTAATCACTACTGTAGACTGAAGATCAAGTGCAAAAGATCAATACCATTAGAGTGTTTGTTCCCTAAACACTGAACCCTAAATCCTAAACCCTAACCCCTGAGCCCTAAACCCTAAATCATGGACCCTAAACCTTGAACCCTAAAACCTAAACCTTAAACCCTAAAACCTAAACCTTAAACTCTATGCTCTAAACCTTAAACTGTAAACCCTAAACATTAATCCCTTAACCCTAAACCCTAAACCTAAACCTTAAACCCTAGGCTCTAAACCCTAAACCATAAACCCTAAACCCTAATTATTGAGCCCTTAACCCTAAACCATGAACACTAAACACTAAACCCTAAACACTAAACCCTAAACACTAAACACTAAAACCTAAACCCTAAACCATGAACATTGATCCCTAAGTTCCCTAAACCATAAACCTTAAACCCTAAACCCTTAACCCTTAACCCTAAACACTCAACCCTTAACCATGCAACATTACCAACAAAGGAGTTCATACTGGTATTATGGTTGGATGAGGGTTGACTCTCGAGGATCATATTCATATTCGGTGTATCGCCATCGAAGAGGGAAACTCCCCTTGTCAAATCAATTATTTAGTATGACATGGAAGATGAGAAAAGAAAATGAAATATGGAGAATTATATTTCATGGGTAATTATTACTAAGTATCAACAAGACTAATATGGATTCCGACTACTTGACTAGGAGGGCATGACAATATTAGGACCATATTACCTAGTCTCATGCTTAGAACCATCATTGAGTCTGCTTATACAAAATAAGCATAACAACATGGGAGTTGTTATGAACACACATGGGTTATCAATCACCTAGTAAATATTTCTTGTTTAGTTTTGAGTGGGAGTCAGCAGCTATGGCTTAGTGACTTTCTATTCATTGATAATTCCTTCTATGATAAACCCATGGATGCTTTCAAAAGTGCCTTAAAAAGATAGGGGTAGTCATCAATCCTAGTGAAGGGAGTGATGTGATTTCCAAACAACTTGAAATGCAAATAGATTTAGAGGTCATAACATGAATTTACAAATATCTCTATCATTATAAATGGAAGCCAAGTAACGGTGTCTCCTCAGTATCTAAAGATCGAGGACTACTACGGTTTATGGAAGGATTGGAAATTCAAGAATCATTGAGTGTCCAATCGAATGTCGTTGCACAGTATCTGGAGAAACATATTCAAACATAATCTTCTCAAATTGTTAGTCTAGGTCCTAGGTCCTGGTCTAGGTTGTGTTCCTGGTCCTATTTCTATTTCGAGTTTTGGTTCTAGTTGTGGTCATCAAATATGGAAGTTTCAAGAAAGGAATCCACACTTGAATAATTATTCCCATTTAGATTGTTGGAAATGCTAATGGCAGTGGCAGTGCTTGTGGAATTCGGTTGGTGGAAGGTGGTGTTGTGCCCTTGTTGGTTTTTTCTCATGGTGTCATTGGTAGCCTTTCTAGTATTATCGAAGAGAACCCCCATGCTTGTGTGATAAGCTTAAAATCTCCCTTGGATTTTGGGAAAACAATTTTATCAGGATGTAATAACAAGGCTAGTTTAACAGTTATTAACAAAAAAATAAAATAATTTTGATTGGAATTACTTATGAAATGCATTCCTTCACTTCGAGCTTATATTTATAAATGCAATCCAGCTTTCCAAGTTCTCCATATTTGCCAAATTTGAGTCGAATTGACATTCTAAACCTCTAAAAGCATGTAGAAAATGGCGAGTTCATTTCCCCCAACCTTTCTTGAAATGAATTTAAACAAAATGACATTTGGAATTTGGAGGTGGCACGTGGTAGACGTTGATTGTCATACCACATATTTACTTATTGATGATTAATTGTTATTACTTGGATTTATTTTCCATTATTATGATAAGTGTGTTTTTGAGATTACTAAATCACATCACAGTCTATTCATAAGAATACAATTATTATTGTGGCATAATTGATGCAACTCCTTAAAGCCTCCCATTCTTACAAATACCTCTCCTACGAAACCCCATACAAGTGGATATATGTTAACCAAACTTGTCATACCTCCTTGAGATTGAGAAGAGTGTTTAGGGATGATTTTAGCTTGCTTGAAGAGTTTGCAGTGTAGACAAACCAAGAAGTGACCAATGAACCTTGCTCTTGTGCAATGTAAGGACAATTTTGGTAAAGGCAAGTGAGAGGAGTCTTTGGATGAATGTTGAGCAACTAGATGAGTGAAATAGGTGGTTTAGTTGTCTAAGAACATGATGGAATCCTAAAAATCCTACAAATATCAATAACCAATCCAAAAGGCCCCAAAACCTAAACAACGCCTATATTCTTTCACAAAACAGATATCGATTGTAAAATTTAAACCCTAAAAGCTTGAAGGTTGAATGTTGAAATCCTAAAAATATCTATGTAAAGTATAAGAAATAATAAAATATAAATAATAATAAAAGAAAAACTTATACTTCAATATTTATTTTTGTACATAGAAGCATGCCTCAACCACATATACTACATAGCACATAGGAACACGAGCGTGTTATAACGCACTCACGTTTTAGGCTTGGTAACAACCAAACCTAATAATTCAGAACGTGCTCGCGCTTTAACTAAACATGCTCAAATTTTGCTTAAAATTGTATTTGTGTCCTTTTTTGGCCCCCATATTTTTGCATAGGCCCTAAAGACCCCTGTCAAAATTATCCACCCTCTTAAACCTTTTCTATTCCTCGAGACAAAAACTGATGAAGACCCTTGTACTTCTTTCCAAAAAGTTTCTTCCAAAAAATTTATGTGGGCATGAACCACCAGAACTTAGACATCTGACACAGGGAAGGAATCCCTCACTCGAATCACCTGAATGGATTTATGGGATGCCAATTTTATAGAGGCATCAACCTCCCCATAAACTTAGACGTCTGGTGTAAGGAAGAGTTCCTTCACTTGACTCACCCGAATGGGTTTGTGGGATGCCTCGTCCTCTAAGCCCTTATGGCGTATTTTGTGGCATATACTTCATGATCTGAGGAGTAATATTATTTTCATAAATATACCAAGAAGCCAAATGATTATTCACCTGATCAGTCCATTCTTGGAGTTGTGTATTTTCTTGAATTAGTAAAACTATGTTTGATGGGGCGGGATGTGCATGTACCTTATTCCATCTAGTCTATGCAAGTGTAGTTTCTTTTCATTCTTATCAAAGCTTTATCCAAAGTACCACTACATTTTTGCATATCATACATCGTATTTGTCTGCCCTCTGTTGGTTTTGATATTTTTTGGTGAGTTCCACCAATTTCCTTCTCTGAATTCCATCTATATCTTTCGAGATATCATACTCTGTAGAAACCTTGTGTGTTTCTTTCTCTAGTTTTTCCATTTCCACCTTATCTTTTGTGGTCATGCTTGGCCATCCAATGGAGTATGTGTAGTATACTACTGCATTGTTCAATTATGTCTCTAAGTTATTTACCATGGTTTGTAGTTCACTTATTCTCTTTTGATTATCTACTTTGTGAGGTTTACTAATTTATAGCTTTGTGCTCTTCAATTGCATTCTTGCAGATTATGTATTTTTCTGCTTCCAAATCTATACGGTGTTCTCTTAAGATTTCACTTACCATGTCCTCAGTGGTTGCCTCTCTATTGATATATTAGGATCAATTTTGATCTACGACTTATCTATTTTGATGGTGGAGAGCATGTTCTACATTGCTTCTTTAAGCTCGATGCACCTTTGCATCTAATCATGTGTAGCACTTTTCTCTAATACTTGGTTGTAAGTAGACTTTTGTAATGGAGTTAGTTTGTCTAAATGGACCTTTAAGCCCTCTATGGTTTGTTAAACAACTCCTTGTTGCAGATTGGATCGATTGTTCCTGTTTCCTTTTCTGTAGAGCTTGCTTGATTTTTACCAATGAATCTCTAGGTGCTTGTGTTGTCACTATACTAGTGGAGGAGGATGTTTGTAAGGTCTTTTTTCTTGTCTTTCTTTCTCCTCCTTCTTTTTCCTCCTTTTTTCTTCCTCTTCTTATTTTTTTTCTTTTCTTTCTTCTTTCTCCTTTTGTTCTTTCTCCTTCTTGGATGTTTCTTCTTTCTCTTTCTTTTCTTGTGCTTCTTTATCCTTTTTTATTTGTTCTTCCTTTTGCTTTCTCGTGGCTTCTTCTCGTTTTTTATTTTCCTCTCTCTTTCTTTTATCTTCTTCTTCTTTATCTTTCTTCCACCATATTTTTTTCTTTTCTTTGTTTTTCTAATGCTTCTTCTTGCTCCTTTTTCTCCTTCTCTTCTATTTATTTTCTTTTCCTACCTCTTCTTTTTCCTTCTTCTCTATTTGCTCATGTTCCTTCTTTTTTGTGAAATTTCTTCTTTATTTTCCTTTCTGTTTGTTCCTTCTTCCATTTTGTTTTTCTATTTTTCTTTCTCATTTATGTTTTTAATTTCTTCTATTTCTTTATATTTTTCTTCCTCTTCTTTTTGTGCTTGTATTTGATTTTGTTTAGCCACTTCCATGGATTTCTATTTTTCCACTTCATTATGTTTCTTCTTCTTTTCTTCTTCCTCTAATTTAGATTTTTGAGTTGTGGTTCACGTGGATTTATCTTCTCTTTCTCTTCTTTGTTTAATTAGAAGCCCTATTAATTCTTCTACTTCTTTTATTTGATTGTGTTGAGCTGCATGATATTTTTCTTCTTCTGTTTAGTTATGATCTTTCTTGCTGGAGGTCTTTTAGGTGGCTTGTTTCTTATGCCTCTATCTATTTTTGTATCTCCTTTTTAACTCTTTTGGGAGTAACTACATGATATCCTCAATAACTAAGCCAAATTTGTTCAAATAGTACACTATTACTTATGTTATGGCCATCTTGTTCTCTTCGTGAACTGGCCTCATATTCCTATGCTACTTGAGAAATACTCCTAGGATAAACATTTATTATAGTATGCATAAGCTATTTTTGTTAACCTTGTTTCTATCCATAACTATGTTTGTTCTAAAAATTGGGGTCCTGATTGCTCTTGTAGATGTATGGGTGATGGAGTAGATTCGTCTTCTTCTTCTTCTTCTAACCCTGAGAGTTCTTCTATATCTTTAGATTCTTCTTCTTCTTTTTCTATATTTGTCATGCGACTTGTTTTAACTTCCCTTTTTCAGCTAGGTATTTATGTCATTTAGTAATGGGTCTTTGAATAGCAGGGGATTTATTTCTCTTGTATGTTTTGGATACTCCTCCACTTGTTTCTAGTTTTCCAAATTTTTTTGAATATTTTTTCCTATACTCTTAAAATGTTTCCTCAATAACTTCATCAAAGTTGGGGAGGGTAGGTTTCTGAGGATCCATTGGGTATGTTTGTAATGCTTGAATAGATGTGGCCACTAGTTCATTTGAAGCTTCATAGGGAAATGGTGGTACTTTATTGGTACATGGGAACTAGTGGCTTGATAAATGTATAGTCGATGTATGTAATAAACATAACCTCTTGCTCATATTTTGCCACAACTTGTTATGTTATTCTAGATCTATTTGCAACTATCTCCTTGATTTTATCTATCCATTTAATGAGTGAGGTTATTTGGGTAACTACATCCATTGTTCTCATGTGTTCCCAAATTTTCTCTATAGCAAGAGGTATTATCCAGCTTCCAATCGACTAATTATTCTTTTTGGGAAGTGTTCTTGTAAAATACATTTCCAAGCATAGTAATATAGACCCATAACAAAAGGTGTGTTTTCCTTCTTTAATTCTCCTCACATTCTCATGAAATTTTGTTACTAGTAATTCGCTATAAGTTATATTTAGAGTGGGTCGTAACCATATCTAATGTAATTTGGGCACTAACACCATGGGTGCCATCCTCCCTATTAGTATGATAAATTTTCAAACAAATGGATTTGATAGCATACCTCAAAGTAGGGTTTGAAATATTGGAGATTCAAATGCCTCATTTGCATGTCATGATGCCCATCACCCTCGTCATATCCTTCATTGGGGTTTTCTTCTTTGTCAATATAAACCATCCTTTGTCCCATAGCCCGATAACCCTAGCCATTACTTTGGTGTTGATTTGGTATGGTTGATCTAGATAAAACATTTGATTATGTAGATGGATGAGGAGAACTTTAATTTCCTATGTCTACCCTAGGGAAGTAGAAGATTTTTCTCCATGCATCAAGTTTTAATTCCCCAATTACCTTTTCACATTCTATTTTATACTCCTCTTGGTGGGTATCCGAATTTGTAACTATCAATAATGCCCTATATACTTCAATTCTGGTGTGATCATATTCGAAATGGGTGAATGAATATACTTCTGAAAATCCCTTGTATGCGTGAATTTGAATGGAATATGTGAAAATGTGCCCTCTAGATCATGTTTGTATGATTTTGTAAATGCTTGATGAATTTTGGCCGTGGTAGCTCTCACTTGTGTGACTTCGATTGGAGTATCCATGTCTTCTTCTTGATTTTCCCTAGTTTTTTCCCTAGCTTTCTTTTTTTTCACTCCCTTGATGTTTTCTTGATCTCTTCTTTAGATTTTTGTGCCTTAGCCTATGTTCATTCAACACCTTTTATAATATTCATGTTTCACCTATCGCATTAATTGCCTCTTTAGCGGGAAACCCTTTTGTTTTTTCTAGCTTGTTTTCGTGGCTTTTTCCCCCATGTATTTTCCACATGTTTTTATGTTTTTCTTCATTGTTGGATTTTTGTTCGTTTTGTGGCTAACCCCTCATTTTTTTGCATTCCACGATGTTTTTCCTTCTTCTTTTTCCTTCCGTTATTTTTTTCTTCATTTTTTTCCTTGTTTCATCATGTGGTTTCTCTTCTTTCTTTTCCATGTTTTTCTTTTTTTCCTTAGTTTCTTTTTTTCTTTACGGTCATTTTTCTTCCTTTTTTTTTTTGTGTTTTTTCTTTTTTTTTTGGCTTTCATTTTTTCATTTTTTTTTTATTTTCACTTGGGGTATGCTCTCTTCTCGCAGCTCTATCTTCTCTTTATTACACATGGGTATTCTTCCTCCGTGGACTATTTCCTTTTTTCTTTGTTTTATTTGTTTCTCATATTTTTAAGAGTAAGGATGCCCTTGTGGTTTTCATCCTACCCCTTGTCCTATCCACCAATTTATGGTTTTCAAATAGGTTGGTGTTCTTTTTATTATGGGTATTCCTCCTCCATGGTTTCTTCTTTCTTCTCATCATTTTTTTTTTCTAAGGGTAGAGATGCCCTTGTGGGTTTTCATCCTACCCCTCGACCTACCTTCAAATTTTGGTTTTCAATTTTTCAATAGGTTGGTTATTTATTTTATTTATTTTTTTTTGTTTTTTTTCATAAGTATATATTTGAGTCTTGCCCCATTCACATATCCTGGGAGTTCTTTTAATTGCAAGGTTTGTAATTTTACTTCTCCGAAAGACAATATTTCCTTAATGATATATGGCCCTAGCCATCTTACCTTCAACTTTCCTTGGGTGTTTATACTTGCAATTCATATAAAAGTACTACTTGATCTCAATATCAAATTGTTTCCTCTTAATGTGGTGGTCATGCCATGCCTTTTGTCTTCTTTTCTCTAGGTCTGGTTATATGTGCTATGAACCTCTTTTCATCTAGTTTTTCTAATTCTATTAACCTCTCATGGAGTGAATCATCTTCTAGTCATTCTAAATGCCACTACAATTCTCAAACTTGGAAGCACAAACTCTATGGGGACCATGACTTCTAATCCATAGACTAATCTGAATGGGAGTATTTTGTAAGCCTTTTATAGGTTGTGTGGTATGCCCAAAGAGTGGCGGGTATCTTCAAATCCCAATCTTCTGTTTGTAAAAGAAAATTTTTGTTAACACCTTCTCCAATACCTTGTTGAATGCCTCTGATTATTCCATTTTCTTGGGGATGGTATGGAGTGCTTCTATTATGGTTGATCATAAACCCACTCAATAGTTCTTGAATAGTTGCATTCACAAAATGTTTTTACTTGGTCACTAGTGATGCTCAAAGCACCCAAACCTTGTAATGATGTTCTCATATATGAATTTGGAAGTTGTTTTTGTATTACAATATTTTTTTGGAACCACTTCTACCCATCTTGTTAAATATTTTTTCCTAGTTATGATAAATATTTCCTGAGAATGTTTGGCGACTGGTTTGATAGGTCCAATGAAATCAATGGCCCATTTTTGAATGGAGCTAAATCCAAAACAAGTCTCAATGGCATCTCATCCCTTGCATTGGGTTTCCCTACTCTCTGACATATGTCACATGACCTAGCATGTTTATGTGCATCCTTAAAAAGTGTAGGCCACCATAGACCAACCATCATTACCTTTCTTGTTGTCTTCTCTCCTCCATTATGACCGCTATATGCCTTCATGTGCTTCAATCAAGATATTCTTCCTCTCATGCTCTAGAGCTACTCTTTCTAAGGACATCATCTTGTCCCTTTTTATATAACTTCCTTGAATCAATGTAAATGGAAATGCTCTACTTAGAAAATTTTCTTTTGTTGGGTATAGTTACTTGGGAATTCTCTTATATGTAATAGTTGTGCAATTTCATCAAATCTTTAGGTATGGCTTCAATCTAAATAAATGAGCACCAGAAAATCATCATCTATAGGCCCCTCATCTTCTCCATTTTCAATTCTTGATAAATAATCTGGGCCATTATTTAGTTTCCCAGGTTTTACTACCACAGTGAAATCAAATTCTTGAAAAACATGAGCCATCTACATATTCTCCCCTGTAAGACTGGTCTATTCAATAGATACTTTTAAGGGCTCATGATCGTATAAAAAATATAAAGGAGGTGGCTAATAAATATTGTCTATATTTCATCGGGCATAAACCATGCTTAGTGCTTCCTTTCTATTGTTGTATAATTTCTTTCTACCTTAGCCAACTTCCTACTAGAAAATGCTATAGATGATCCATCTTATCTCTAGGTTAGTGTCAATACAACTCCAATTGCTATCCCGGATGCATCCACATGAACATGGAAGGGTACCTTCCAATCAAGAAAATCAAGATGGGTGCATGTAAAATTTTATCTTTTAAGATCTCAAATGCATCCACACATTCTTTAGACCAAGGGATCTATTTGTTTGTTCTTTTCTTCAATAATTCTTCTAATGGGGCACTTATCTCCACATAGTTTTTGATGAATTTTCTATGATAACCCATGTAACCAAGGATTTTCCTCACCTCTTTCTATGTTTTTGGTGGTGGTAGATTAACAATCACAAGAAGTTTTTAATGGATCAATCAATAGACCTTCTTACAAATTATGTGTCCTAATAGTGTGCCAAAGGGAGTCAAGAAAATGCATTTCTTCAAATTCAATGATATTTGTAATGCTCTGCATCTTTGAAACATCAGCCTTAATACTTGTATGTGGTTCTTTAATAGTCCATAAACTGTCCAGTCATCAAGATAGACTTCTAGAAAATCATGAATGAAATCTTTGAATGCATTAATCATGATCCTACTTGAACATTGTTGCATTTTTAAGCCCAAATGGCATAACTATATACATAAATGACCCCCATTCTATGGAAAAAGTGGTTTTAGGTTGGTCCTCTAGGGTAATTTTTACTTGGTAGTAACTCAGAGAAACCATCTGTGAATGAATATACCTCTCTTCCAACCACATTTTCCAATACTTCTTCTATAAAAGGGGTTGGAATGGATCATGCACACATGCCTTATTTATTTAACTCCCTGTAGTCTACACACACACAGGATCTCTCCAGTCTTTTTTGTTTTGAATCACCATGGGACTGATCCATTCTGAGTCATCAACATGTTTGATAATCCCAACATTTAACATTTTGTCAATTTTTGACTTCACCTTCACCTTCAAATTAGGATTCAATCTATATGGTCTCTTCTTTATTGGCTTGAATCCATATTTTATTTGAATTTTCATTTTCCTACCTCCTCTTTGATTCCCTTCAACTCTTTGAAGTCCTTGGGAAAATATCTTGGAACTCTTGTAGTAATTCTACTACTTTAGCCACTTCTTCCTCCGACCAGTAGTCTCCAATTTTGGCAAACTTCTCATCTCCATTTGTCCCAATGTTTTCATTCCTAATTTTTAAGGGTTGGTAATAGTACTTTTCTCCTTCATCTTTCTTCTCTACTACTTTTATTTCATCCTCTATGACCTTGTATCTTAAATTCTCTGGTTTCTCTTTTTTTCTTGTTTTTTTGACAGTGAAGCATCATGCCATTTCTGGAATCTTCTTAAAAGTTTCTTGTAGCTTTAAAATCTCAAGTTTTTTTCTTCTTCTCCTCTTCTTGTTGTTGTTTTGTTGCTTCATCTGTGTCAAAAATAGGAAAGTTCAAATCTTTTGTAATGCTCTTAAGACATTTAAATCCATGTGTCCCAAAAATTAAAGGTATGGAAAAAGTCTTTAACTATTTGATCCCAATCTCAGTCTCCCATCTAATTTCTTGATGTGAATACCAGATCACGGTATGGGCCCTAGGGTCCATAAAAAATTGAATCCATAGTAAGGGAGAAGTCTCCCTGCATAGTCTCTAGTATGTTCATAAACTTGAATATGCTTTTGCATGGATCAATTTTCACTTGTGTGTATTCGGATCGCATGACATAATAGCTTCACTCTCCATATATCTAGATTTTGAGAAATGTTGTGATTGAGTTCCAATGAGACACATTATGCTTATGTGTTTCCCACCAAATTGTGACATTTATAGTTAGGGTATCATCCAATGCCTCCATTCTTGCCTTCTCATTAGGAAATATTCTTTCCATAATTTTAATGTACCCTTCTAAATCTCCAAATCTTGAATATTTGGGTAATGTTTGGTGAGATGCTCCATGGCTCAACTTGTACACTCTTTTTGATTGGAAGTTATTTTACCTCTTCTTCTTCCATGAAAAATCTATCTTGTGTTGGCATAAAAATATCATGTTCTTCTTCTTCTTCTTGTGTGGAATAATATTCCTCTTCTTCTTCAAATGTGTCTTTGGTGGGTGTAAATGTCACCCATGGAATTATATTTGTCTCTAGTGTGATGATTCTAGGTGGTATTCTTCTTGTAGTGTAATTTTTGAGTTCTTGACTTCTGGAAACCCATGTATCCAAGCTTCTACCACATTATCTGAACTTTTAGAGGTCTCTTTGATTTTACTGAAATTTCACCATCCGAGTTTGGTTCAATTCTTTCTCAATATTAGAAAATTTATTTAGTGCATACACCCTTGTATGTCATCAAAATCTTCCCTTCTATATCATGTCATACTTCCTCTACCCATGCGGCACTCATTCCTACATGCAAGGGTACATGAACACATATACCATCTGAATTCAATGTCACCTCTTCTTCTTCAAAACTTAATGTTCCATTGCAGTCTACAAACCATTCCAAGGATAAAATAGTGTTGTATGAAGGATTCTCAGCCACATTCTCTACCACTTCAAAATTCACCATCTTCTTAATTCCCATGAAATTCACTACTACATTCTTTAGTACTCCCAGTGGTTGTCTTGATGATCCATCCACTAATCCAATAAAGTATCTCATGGGTTCCAAAGTAGGTCTTCCAAGCATCTCCCATGTAGTTTTAGACATCATATTGATGTCTATGCACAAGATCAAGTAGTACTTTGGTAATGGTGGTATCAAAGATATCTACTTCTAAGTAGATGGTGGACTTGCACCATGTTCGTTGAGTACAAAATATGTTTCTTTTCTTCTTATTGTGTCCCCCTTCAATTATGTGGACGTGATGAGTCCTTTCTTCTTTGTTCCAATACTTTAAATTGTTTCAGCTTATCTACTTAACCCATGATTGATAGTTAATTTTGCTAGTTCCTTTAAGGAAATAACCTCTTCTTCTACAAAAAATTTTTCTCTCTTTCTTCAATGGCTTGTGCTTCCTTTACAAGTGCCCTACTCTTTTCAACTTCTTTTAGGTGCAACCCTAGCCTAACTTCTTTATCATTCCACTCCTCTTCATCAAAAGAATGTTGTTCTTGTGGTAGCCTTATTATTTTCTTCTTTTTAGGGGCCGCCTCATTCTTGGTGGCACTTCTAGTTGTAAAAACTACCCTATATCAAGGTTCTTCAATAATTTTTCCTTATTTTTCTTTTTTTCTTCTCATGTAACTTTCTTTTTCTTCTTCTTTCTTGTCTTCTTCTATAGGTCTACTTCTTGAAGTAGAGGCCCTCATGCGACTTTATCTTTTTCTATAGTCTCTTCATCCCAAGGGATTATAGTGATGTGTTGCACTTTTCTTTGAGCATCTTCTCCCAAAGCTTCTGATTTTATTGTTCCACTCCTATAGAATTGGGTGGCCTTAGGAAAATTAAATGCATCATGACCTTTCTCATGGAAAAATCCATAGGGATCAGGTTTTGTATAGTTTCTTACAAGATGCCCATCTTGTCCACATTTATAACAAGTCATGGGTCTTCTGTCTTGATATCCACCTCCTTGGTTATCCCTATAACCCCCATGGTAACCACCATCATTGTAACCTTGATATCCTCTACCACCATGGTAGTTATCATAACCACCTCTATATCCACCTTGATATCCACCTCTAAAATTTCCTCTATATCCACCTTAGTACCCTCTCTCGGTATCCTCCATCATTATAACCTTGATAGTTTGGGTTATAGTTACTTCCTTGATATCCACCTCCAAACTGAGGTTGGCCACCTTGTGGATTTTCATATTGTGGTGTAGTTATCATTTGTTGTGAAGGTGGCATATTTTTTGTAGCATTGTGGTTGAGTAGGGGAGGGTTAGGTGTTGCATTCTGTCTAGCGGTCATTTGCTCTCCTGTAGCATAATATTTTAAGTCATCTAATGCATCAACCAAGGGAAAGTATGATGATAGTGATTATACGACCCACATGTAGTACAATACATCAATTGATTTGTAGGTGGTGCTACTTCAAGTAAGGGACAAGTGTCCTATGTATGTTGGTCCCAAAGTCTACAAATACCACCATGTCCTTTCTGATGGTGTTATGTTGCTAGAGGATGCTTTTTGTGATGAATGTACTCTTACTATGGCTACTCTTTTTGCATTTTCAAAGTATGGGCATTCATTCTACTATGTATTTCCTTCATTACAACATAATGTACACCATATCTTTGGCCTCATATTACTCTTTGGTGGTGAACTACTTCTTAATCCTTCAGTCCTCTGAATCTCCTACTGTAATAATTTTAGCTTTGCTAGTTCTAACTACACCCTTTCTAGTTCAAGTCTTTATTGAAGTTTCACCCTCTCTTCTCCATGGTTGGGCTTCCTATTTTAATTTCCATCTCAATTGCTTCTATAATGCTTTAAACTATTGTGAATCTAATGTTGCTCTAAGATAAGGAAGTAGCCCCAAGGTGAACCACTCAATTCTCTGCTTATTTGTCAAGGGCTCTTCCAACTTTCTAGTAACATTCTTAAATCTCTAACTAAATTCCTTCACTTGATTCTCCTTCTTTCTATATAAGGTCTCTCATCTTGCTTACTCTCTTGCTGGTGCCTTTGGGGAAATGGAAGTTGTTTTAAATTCTCTTTCAATGTCATCCCATGGTTTCACTCCTTGAGAAATTATCTTCATGTACCAATGCAAGTGCATCATCTCTTAATGAGTATGTGAAATCTTGTATCTTAGTAGCTTCATCTGTGGTATTATTGTTTTTCTAGTAGGCTTCCAATAGGAACAAATGTTCCAATGCATCGCTAGAGTCCTTGTCAAAAATTGGCATTTTGATCTTTTGAGCCATTGTTGATCGAGTATTTGTTCTTGGCTGAACAATAGGTTGTTGCTTAACTTGTTTTACTTTCTTATCTAGTTATGAACTAGTTTTGAATTATTCTTTCTTCCCTTATCTCTACTTAATTCAATGTCAAAGTAAAGTTCACCCAATAGTTCTCAAAATTCTCTCACTTGTCTCTTGTCTTCTTTGACTCTCTTCTCGCAATGTTTGATATCTTTCCTCCAAACTTTTTCCTTTTTCTAGATTCTCAAATAGTGTATTAAGTGGCACATGGAATGGCATCCACTCTCTAGGGGGGTCATCTCCTTTGGGTTCATGTGGTTGGTTGGGGCGTGTCTTTATTTGGTGACTTTTCATAACTAATATTTTCCATAACTACCTTTCTATCTTTATTATTTCTTAATCTATATCTTTCTTCTAATCCCTCATCACTTCCTCTCTTCTTATTTTTTTTTTTTCTTTTTTGACTTTTCTCTCTTCTTTCCTCATTTTTTCTATTACTTTTTATTTCCTTCCTATGGTTTCTCTTTCTTTTATTTCTCTTTCTCTATTTTTCTTCTTATTTTTTTCCTTATCTCCTATTTTATCTTCTCTCTGAATTCCTCAATTAACTCCTTCATTCCAGTGACTTTCTTCTTCTTCTTCACCTCTTTCCTTAATCATTAATGGGGTTCTCAACTCCTCTTCATTCCACCCTTCTACTTCTAATACTCTTTTAAATGTTGGTTCTAACCTCCTACTAACTGTTGTAGATCCCTCATTAAGATTGCTTGTCTTGTTATTTCTTGTTGAACTAGACTCTCTATAGTATATTGAACCACATGGGTTCCATGGAGTAACAAAACCTTGTTGGTCTCCACAAGACACGGGTATTATAGCTAGACTTGATGCGTCCACCTCCATTTCTGGGTGAGCCAATTGTTGGCCTCCACTTGATGTGGGTGAATCTTCTTTCTCTTTTCTTTTCTTCTACTTTCTTAACTTTATTCAATTTTCCTTCCTCTCATTCATTTTCTTAGTTCTCTTTCTTCTTATTATCCTTTGTTTTTCCAAATTTTTCTCTACTTCTTTATTTTCCATGGCTATCCTTTCTCTTTCTTCCATCCTCCTCATTTTAGTTACTCTTTTTATTTAACTCCCCTTAATTTTCCTAATTCCCTTAATTCTCTTAATCTTTTTTACTAACTATCTAATTTTTTTTTTTTTTTTTTTTTCCCATGTCATCCTATTTCTACCACCCCAACCAACACCCCATTAATTTTGATAATTCATGACTCTTGGATCACCCCCTTCACATATATGCCATCCCATGGTGCTGTCCCCCTAAAGGAACTTTTTCACTTCTCTAATTAATCCCTTTTTTATCATTAACACTTTAATTAAGAATGGAACTGATTGAAGAAATCGACCGGGATCCACTTAGAACTTCTTGTTTCTTGTTATCAAAACTAGTCCAACCTTGAATTTCCCACATGATTATGTAAGAATCTAGAGTAGTTTCATACCAATAATCAATTGCTCTAGTCCACGGTTCATCAAGATATTTTACTATGGTTAATTTTTCTACATCCACTCAAAAGGTTGTCTCAAGTACATCCATGACCATTATGTCCTCTTTGCATGTGCTAATAAATAGGGCCACAATTGATGTAGAAACTGGGCCCAAAATTCTTCTTCGTACTCTCCAAATACTTCTTCTTTTGCTTGCTTTATAAGTTATCTTCTACCTTTTTTATTCTCCTTTTACAAATATGTCATTTACTTTTCCCACCACTTTTCAATTTCTAATAATGTGGGCTTCCAATACCCTAGGTGGTGAAATCTTTCCTAACATCCACTTAACATAAGGAACCTAGGCTCAGACACCAAATGTTGACCTAAAACCCCAAAAGATTGTGAGGCTTAGGAACTTCGACCTTAGTTAAGGATGTACTTGGGAAATACACCACATCTACTCTAAGAATAGAAATATAAAGGAAAGCATATAACATATTTCATCCCAAACTCCAATCTTTATTTATTTATCAATAATGATTACATCATACATTCTTCTCAATATTTCTACTCTTCTGTGGCTTTCTCCATATATTGCGACTTTGTTCTTTATTAGTGACTTCTTTTTATCTTCGGCGGACATCTTCTATTGTCCGTGGCTTCTTTCAGTGTTCGACGGCTTTTCCCTTTTATACATTGAACCTAGTTTATCACGGCTTCCTCCTTTATCCCTTCACAGTTGGCTCTAGACTTTGGCAGCTTTATATCTACCTCCGCGACAGATGCACAATTGATGAATACCCCTGTCAACACAATCATAAAAGAGATAAATTTTATTTACATTTGTTACACCTATGTATCTGTATAAATAGGAGTATTAGTGTAAAAAGGCTCCCAATAATGTGATTATATAGTTGTAAAACATAAAAATAAGGGGAAATACTAAGTATCTCTTGATTGAATGTGTTTTTGACTTTAAGTGAATCACCCCCAATCAAAATCACATTGATTATGAAATGTGATAAAGAACTACTTTATCTGTTTTTGGTTTATGCATATTCTTTGTGAAGTCGGATTCTTCCACATCACCATTTATTTTCTCTGGAAAGATTATTTCTATATTTTTCATTAGATTGATGTCATTTTCTACTAATTTATGGGAAATTTTCATATAATATAATAGTTATTAATCATTTTTATATATGAAAAATATGAGATAAAGGCCTTCAAAATGATATCTCACAACATATTGTAAACAAATGTATATCTGATATTTGCATTTGTATTGTTTTTATTGAGATATCAGATAAAATAATAATGATGAAGAGAATATTAACAATCAATACCGAAAAATATAGAAATGGTCTAAATTTGTGATTGATAAGCATGTTTATATTAGCACTACATAAAAATATGTTACTAATCATATAAAAAAGGATGGAATTGAATTGAACCCGAAAATTCTAATCAAGCTTCAAAAGAAAATGATTGAGATATCAAATACAATTATCAAAAACTTAAAAGAGATATGATAATGATTACAAAATTACATTGTTACGTGTTTTGGGGTTTGAATCCTTTTAACTTAGCATTATTATTTCCTCTATTACAATTTTTACTTCATTATTTCCTACAATGATATTTTAAATTTTAGAGTCCCATAAAGGTACATTAATGAACATTAATACATTCTCATATTATTTGTATTAACAAGACTTTAATTTTCTAATACTACTTAAAATAAGTGACTTATGTGATTTGAATGGTTGTAGGTTCTTTCACACCCTTCTATGTTGGAGCATTCCTTACTCATAGTGGGTGGAACTCTACCTTAGAGGCGATTAGCTTAGGAGTTCCTATGATTGGATGGCCTTATTTTTCTGATCAATTTATTAACTGTAGATTTTCCAAGGATATTTGGAAGGTAGGCTTGGACTTTGATGGTGTTGATGCAGATGAATACAAATTAGTGACAAAAGAGGAGGTGAATAACAAAGTGAGGTGTATAATGGAAAGTTGTATAAGAAAGGAGCTACAAGAAAATGTTATAATCCTTAAGGAAGCAACATCAAAGGCAATGACAACAGGAGGGTCTTCTTATAGTAACTTGGAGAGGTTTATTGAGGACATCCAAAAGATGGCCAAATAAATGGTTTAAGGTGTAATTTCCACACCTCTTCGAGACTAATTATACTATAATTTTAATTTCAGATGATTATAGACATGGACCTTATTAGTATATTTTAGTTAGCATGTTGTTAAGATACAAAGGACATCATGATTACTATTATGTTTTATTTGTTACTTTGGACTATATGGATGTATTATGGACCTTGATGGACATTTAAGGATATGATGATGATCTAGAATGGTTACTTTGTTATAAACTAACATTTGGATTCTTGACATATTGAATATATCCGAAGTGTTGGACTAACCATGTGGTCTCATTGATTTTGTGAATTGATAACAATATGATGGTATTAGGGATCGATAATATGTTCTTGAGTGTATCTAGTAGTTAGGAGTTACAGTAGATATAGATAATTTCATGATTATTGTAGAATGTGAATTGGATTATTGATGATTGTAAATTATTTACTAGAGTAGAATTAAAATGTTAAGTGATTTCAAATAATTGATAGAAATTCATAAATTTGATGATAATAATGTAGCTACATTATACGACGATGTTAATTGATAAATACATGTGTGTGTTGTATTTCTTGATGTATGTTGAGGATTGTATGACGGATGTTTTATGTGCATCGATTCCCATGACATATTGATACGGCCTTGAGGCCAGAAAGGTATTATTGTTGTGGTTGTAGGAAAAATTACATCATTATACACCGAAAGGGGATAAGGGACCATCCACAGAAGGATGTCGGGTGTTTTGCAACATGGCCTAATTTGAAATCTTGTGTCTAATGTATATGTTATGTTGTTGCATGCTTTATTAGGAGAATTCCCCATGGGGGTGACCCCACATGTGCGGCCATTGGGTGTAATGTGTTTCCTTTCTTTTAATTTTGTTTATTTTAGTTTGTTGTGCATGTGTTTAATTATTGGGAAATATTGTTACTTTATTAACACTTGCTAATGTATCTTAATTAAATAATTTAGCTTAAATTTAAACTAAAATGGAATATATGACATGTGGGCAATGAATTGGGTATATAGTCCATGTTTTAGTGCATGATGTAATTAAATTAAATGCATTTAAGTGGTGTGTACTCCACCATCCTTCCCAAATTCGAATCTGGCCTCGTTGGCCACTTTTAGAGACTTGAGAGACAAGTTAACCTTGTCCCTCACATCTCAAACTCTTCTACCAACCATAATTATGAAGTATGGGGCTTATTTTGACCATTTTAATGCATTATTGAGAGTAAAAGGTTAAATAATTGCACTTGTTTACTTACCACATTTAAGTTTGTCCTTGATAAGCATGGAGTGCTTGTTTGAGTGTAGGGAAGGCATGTCATAAGTCTTACATGTGCATTTAATTACTTTAGATTTGGTGTTTGACTTGTGTGTTGGAATGGAGGGATGATGAAGTGGCATCTTACATGGAGCCACCTCATCATCCTCACATCCCTTTTCTATTTATTGGATGAATTTGATGGATTTTGGGTTACTTGCATTATTTGTTTCTCTTGCATTTTTAAAAATTGGTCTTGGTTTTCATACTTGGAGTTTTTTTTTGAGTTGCCTCTTGGATTGAGTTTGGTGTGAAGGATTCAAAGCTTGTAGAGTAAATAAATTGGAAGCTTGATGGAGAGGTAGGCTCTCCTCTTGTTGTCATTTTTGTATTAATGTATTTGATGTAGAAATTGTGCTTGATTGCATATTGCATGAGTGTTGTGATTTTGTTTGATTGTGGTTGGGTAGTTTGCCTTAAGTTGGGTGTGGGAGATGGATTTATGGGACCATTGGGGAGGGAAAAGGGAGATGTGAGACATGCATTGTGGAGGAGTGTGAGTTTGAGTTCCACCTATGGGGAGTGAAAAGGATAACATGGATATATTTTATGTACTTGCAAGTGTAGAAATAAAGATTTGATTATGTTTTGAGTTGTGCACATGGTGGCTTTGGGTGGAACTCCTACATCACTGGGAGACAAAAAGAGGTGGTGCCCATATTCCATTGCTCCTTGTTTGCTTGTTGTTGCCAAACCTTTGCACTTGTTGGGAAAGTTGTTATATTTTTTGAGTGTATTGTTTGAATGTGTTATTTTCTGGGCGTTACACTTGGTATCAGAGTTGTGGGTTCAATGCTTGGACCCTAGGGAGACATGGAAACATGACAACTAGTTAGCGAAAGTTAAATC
This sequence comes from Taxus wallichiana var. yunnanensis, assembly GCA_018340775.1. NCBI lineage: Eukaryota > Viridiplantae > Streptophyta > Pinopsida > Cupressales > Taxaceae > Taxus > Taxus wallichiana. The sequence continues at coordinate 817,276,369 of CM031238.1, read as the reverse complement.
TAGGACACTTGAGCCTCTAAAATTAAAATAGTAATAACAATAATAAAATTTGTTTGGATTTTGTACCTACTTAAGTGGGCATCTTGTCAAACCCATTAATAGAAAATACTAATTCAATTTGATATTCTTGTGAACTTCTTGAGTAATAGGATCTTGGTTCCTTGCGGAGATGTTGGTAATTGGATTCCTAGTTCTTGGTTATAGATGTAAGATGTGTTGACCCCATGAGAGACTCCCTTATATTGGAGTGTTATTGTGTGGTGCAACTCTTGTGGATTAGTGCTAAAGGTAGAATTTAAGGGTTAGTTTGGGGAAAACAAGAGGTTGGTTAGTTGTTAGAGCTTCCCTTTTTCTTCAATGGTTAAACAAGTTGGTTTTGATTGTTGCTTATGGACTAAATCCCCGTATGGGAGAGTAGATATCAATTCATGGTGTCACAATTGATCCATTTTTGTATATGTGTTCTTAGATCTATGCTCGATGTATATTACCCCTACCGGTGGCCCATGAAGGGTTGCAAAGTGAATGTGATGTGGACATTTATGTGTTTTATACTTGTAACCTTAATTTCTTTTATCAAGGACAAACATTTTATTTTATGATTTGATTTAGAAGCTCTAAGGCTCTTCTTGTAATTTATTTTTTACAAGATTTTCAAGGATTGCAATCGGCTACTTAGTCATTTTCTTTGATTTCTAGATTTCTTGGATTTTACCTTTGATTTGTGACTCGGAGCTCGTTTATCTCATTGGCCACTTGGCTAAATGTTGTCAAGAATGTTATGTGAATCTTTTCTTACCTACTAATGACCTGGTTCTACAATGTTTGTATTATGATCTCTCGTCATATGGGGGTACGCCCTAGGTGCCTTGATTGTCTTATTAGGTGCTTCAAGTCATGCCTTTGGTTTTGGAATGATGAAACCTTATGTGTCTAGGATCTTGGAGTGGCTCTTTCATTACTCAACCTTTCTAGGGAGAGATTTCTTTGTGTCATGCGGGTTAGTTGGCAGTTTTAATGGTGGTTGTGTTTCTTTTGCACCTTGGTAGGAGCTTTGTTCCTCATCAGAATAGATGTGATATTCGTTATGGGCTTATGGGATATCTTAGGGACAACTTAAACTCTTAGATGATTATATGTTTTAGTGGATAGTGTATTGTTTGGACGTGATGGTCCACCAATGGCATAATAAGTTCTAATGTGGTCCCCTTTTTTCATTTTAGAAAAGATAGATTGTTGGACTATATGTACCTTGGGTAATTATGGTTAGACTTAAGCCCCTTCAAGAATTGTGCTTAAATAAGTGTGTTTGTGTTGATCTCAATGACCCATAGATGGACCTACCCTTGTATTAACCTCTTAAATTGTTTAAGTATAGCACACTATAATATTTTAGTATTGAGTTATGTTGAGGTAGATATGGATGCATTGGGGCCCTTTGGGACCTTTCTCTTAGAGATTATGGTTTTATAGGTCTTAAGTTTCCGATCTTAGTTGTGTTTATGTCATGCTATTTCTTCTAAAGCTATAACTCTTGGCCGTAGAGGCCATGTTTGGGTAAATTAGTTGATTGTCCTCTTGTTTCTGATGTCCTCTTATTGGGGAAGTGTGGTGTCCATGGAGTAAATTTTTCCCGTATCACCTTGTTGCTTGGTTGATGGTACCTTGTGGAAGTATGAGTATTATTTGGAAACTATCCTTTTCTTATTTAGTGAACCTATTTTAAGTCTACAACACCAAATTTATTTTCTCATCATACTTATCACACTCCTTGAACTTATAAAATCAAATTTGTAACTTTAACGTGCACCTTCATCATATCTCTTATTGATACTTGTGTATGCATGTAACTTTTGGGAAAACTCTTGTAACCTTGGTGTGTTTCCATTTTAATTAATTATCTCTTGTTTCTATGAAATTAATAATGTGATATGCTTGACTCTTCCTACTCATTTAAAATTCTATTGGTAATGTGATTAACCTGAACATAATAAAACTCTAATTAAGGGGTTTAGACTTTGAAACATAATAAGTAAATTAGAATATTAGGAGAATGGTCCCTTACTCTAACCTGGTGGTTTAATAGAAGAAATAAAAGTATGTGGAATATAGAAAAGGGTCCTCTTTTACCCTCCCTAGAAGTAAATTAAATAATTTTCCCGCTTGTATAAAATGGTGAGATATCATGCCAACATTGGTGATGTGGTTTAGTATTTTCCATACCTCCCCTTGTTATATCAAACAACAAACATAAGAAAAATGTTTATAACACAAGTATATGCTAGGTGATTTTTGGACCTCTCTTTGGGTAGTACAAAGTTTTAGAATTATACATAAAGATTTTATCCCTTTGTTAGCATGAATTAATTGATATGTCCATATTGATGGACCCTACGTTCCATCAAGCCAAAGATGACAACTATTTGAACCTTTAGGTCTGTCCACCTACCTTGACTAATGAAACAACTTGTTGATAGTGATGTATTTAGTTGTGTTTTTATCCCTTGAACATAAATGTGTGTGATTTTCCCTTGTTGGAACCTTTCAGGCTGTTGTGCCTTTTTATTTCCTCTTAGCTTAAAGGTGTATGATTTGCAAACTTGTAGGTGTGAGTCTATATCTCCAACTTTAAGAGAGGCACCCTCTTTGTGTTGAATTAGACCATTATGACCTAGGATTAGTGGAAAACTTAGGCACCATATGTTAAGGATATGAAGGAATTTTGAAAATTCTCCTTCCTTTTTGGGAAACCTTGATGTTGTCCCCCTTGCCTTTTGAGAAGAGAAAGTGTGGGTTGTTTCGTAAGATTTTCAAGGATGTTGGTGTGCTGCCCTAGTAATTATTAGTTAGACCTCTCTTGTTGCCTATTTTATCCCATCTCGCTTGGGTATTGATTTGTGTTATGATATTAAGTTTGATCATTTTAAGATTCTTTTCAGCTAGGGCAGGACTTAAAATAAATAGATTTTGTTGTGTTATATAGAGTGATTGGTGTCTCTTGTGTTGATATGTTAGTATGGGAAAAGATTGTTTATCATTCAAAGTGGAAATATTATCTAAGTGTTTGAAGTTTCTAAATCAGGATTAGTGTTTGTGTGTTTGATATTTGAGTACAATTTCAAGTTATAGAAACCTTGTGGCCAAGATTATGCTAGTATTACCATGAAAATTTAATTGAGTCCTTTCGAGTTATAAAAGTGCTTCCAATGAATAGTCTGCATCCTTGTAAACACTTTTGGCTAATTTAGGTGTTTTCCTTGTTAAACCTCGTCTTGTGTGGTCCCAAATTTGTTAGACCTATGAGTGGGTGCATTCCTCATGAAAAATTGAGGGTCATGATTGGTAGATGTTAACCTTGTCTAAATAACAAACATTGAAGTATTATTCTACCTAAATGGAGGTTTTACCTTCCCTTTTCTCGTGTGTTGCACCCATGTGTGACTACATGGGCCCCGTATGTGCGTAACCCTTACTTGTCCTTCTTTGACCTTGGTTGTTATTCTTGGGTTTCCATTGGATTTTTCTTGTTTAAATGCTCTCTTTGGAAGCTTGGTTAACCACGTAGAGCTTACTCTATAGAATTAAATACTTGCAACCTTACTTGAAGGATGTTTAGTATTCGTACATAACAACCTCCCTTCTTTTGTTGAGTAGTGTTGGACCAAACTTTTGTTCTGAGAACCTACTTTTGTTTGAAATAGAGAAATCTCGTAGAGGGCATGACTTCCATTCATATGTTTTTTCCTTACCTCTTTTCCGTGACTTCCAGGAGGAAGTCAAATCTAAGGGGAGGGGGATGTAATGCCCACTCCTCTTCAACATTGATTATACTATGATTTTAATTTCGGTTGATTAGAGACATGGACCTTATTATTATATTTTAGTTAGCATGTTGTTAAGATACAAGGGACATCATGATTACTATTGTGTTCTAATTGTTACTTTGGACTGTATGGATGTATTGTGGACCTTGATGGACATTTAAGGATATGATGATGATCTAGAATGGTTACTTTGTTATATATTGACATTTGGATTCTTGACATATTGAGTATATTCAGAGTGTTGGACTAACCATGTGGTCTCATTGATTTTTTGAATTGCTAACAATATGATGGTATTAGGGATCGATAATATGTTCTTGAGTGTATCTAGTAGTTGGGAGTTACAGTAGATATAGAGAATTTCATGATTATTGTAGAATGTGAATTGGATTATTGATGATTGTAAATTATTTACTAGAGTAGAATTAAAATGTTAAGTGATTTCAAATAATTGATAGAAATTCATAAATTTGATGATAATGATTTAGCTACGTTATACGATGATGTTAATTGATAAATATATGTGTGTTTTGTATTGCTTGATGTATGTTGAGGATTGTATGATGGATGTTTTATATGCATTGATTCCCATGACATATTGATATGGCCTTGAGGCCAGAAATGTATTATTGTTGTGGTTGCAAGAAAAATTACATCATTATACACCGAAAGGGGATAGGGAGCTACCACGGAAGGATGTTAGGTGTTTTGCAACATGGCCAAATTTGACAACTTGTGTTTAATGATATGTTGTGTTGTTGCATGCTTTATTAGGAGGTTTCCTCATGGGGAGTTGACCCCACATGTGTGGCCATTGAGTGTAATGTGTTTCCTTTCTTTTAATTTTTTTTTTTAATTTGTTGTGCATGTGTTTAATTATTGGGGAAATATTGTTACTTTATTAACACTTGTTAATGTATCTTAATTAAATAATTTAGCTTAAATTTAAACTAAAAGGAAGATATGACACGTGGGCAATAAATTAGGTAGATAGTCCTTGTTTTAGTGCATGATGTAATTAAATTAAATGTATTTAGGTGGTGTGTACTCCACCATCCTTCCCAAATTCGAATTTTTCCTTGTTGGCCACTTTTAGAGACTTGACAAGTTAACCGTGTCCCTCACATCTCAAACTCTTCTACTACCAACCATACTTATGAAGTATGAGGCTTATTTTGACAATTTTAAAGCATTATTGAGTGTAAAAGGGTAAATAGTTGCACTTGTTTACTTATCACATTTATGTTTGTCCTTGATAAACATGTAGTGTTTGTTTGAGTGTAGGGAAGACATGTCATAAGTCTTACATGTTCATTTAATTACTTTGGTTTTGGTGTTTGAATTGTGTGTTGGAAGGGATGATGAAGTGACATCCTACATGGAGCCACATCATCATCCTCACATCCCTTTTCTATTTATTGGATGAATTTGATGGATTTTGGGTTACTTACATTATTTGCTTCTCTTACATTTTTAAAATTGGTCTTGGTTTTCATACTTGGAGTTCTTTTTGAGTTGCCTCTTGAATTGAGCTTGGTGTGAAGGATTCAAAGCTTGTAGAGTAAAGAAATTGGAAGTTTGATGGAGAGGTAGGCTCTTTTTTTTTTGTCATTTTTGTATTAATGTATTTGATGTAGAAATTGTGCTTGTTTGCATATTGCATGAGTGTTGTGATTTTATTTTATCGTGGTTGGGTAGTTTGCCTTAATTTGGGTGTGGGAGATGGATTTATGGGACCATTGGGGAGGGAAAAGGGAGATGTGAGGAATGCATTATGGAGGGAGTGTGAGTTTTAGTTCCACCTATGGGGAGTGAAAATGATAATATGGATATATTTTGCATACTTGCAAGTGTAGAAATAATGATTTGATTATGTTTTGAGTTGTGCACATGGTGACTTTGGGTGGAACTCCTACATCACTTGGGAGACAAAAGGAGGTGGTGATTATATTACATTGTTGGCTTGTTGTTGTTAGGAAAGGAAAGTTGTAATATTGTTTGAGTATATTGTTTGAGTGTATTGTTTGAATGTGTTATTTGAATATGCTATTTTGTGGGCATTACATAAGGGATTTGCAAAATCCATGGAATATATCTTATGCATAGACCATTTTTATTATATGATTTTATTTAATACAAAGTTGTTGTAGTAGAGATGACCTTTTTGATTTTTTATAATTGGGGAGGTTTTTCTCCCATTCATGATCATTATTCAAGCATATTAGGTGGTTTCCATTTAACTATCGAGATAATAAAAAAATTATCATATAATATTTGTAAATTATTCTTGTAATTAATCATGAAACCTTCACAAATATGTGACAAACTTATTCATATTTATTTATTAAATTGTTATTGTTTTTTTATCTTTTGTTTGAGAAAATTTCCTTCAAATTTTTTTTGCTAGAGAAATATTCATAACTAGAAACAATCACAACCATAAAAGGATTTTTTCAAGATAGTTTGCATTTAATAAGATAAGTCAAAGAGATGTAAAAGTCCTGAGATTCACGTGTGGACATGCTAAAATAGTTATCCTAATAATTCAATGAGTGCTATTTCATATCTCTCAAAATAAGAATGACTTGTAATTGGTGCTTTTTCCTTTCTTTTTAAAGAACTCTATACTAGTGGTCACTCCGAGAGGAGAAAGATTATGCCATGTGTGGCTATTGTTTTTTTTTAATTATGGTGTCTTTTTTTTGTTTGTAATTTTAGTATGTGCAATGGAATGCTTTAAAATAGCGGTTACTGTGGGAAAACCATCTTTACGTGGTAAATTTTTGCTTTGTTTGACATATGGTAAGCATGTATTTAATTATTCTATTTGATAGGAAAATCAATGTAAATGTAGTGACATTGTATGTTGATTGTAGGAAAAGAGTCTTTCAATAAAGGCATGCATCTTTCTGAGATTCATGTGACTGTTCTACCTGTGCATTTTTTCTCTCCAAAACTCTCGCGGTGGTAGATGTGTTTGTGTAAACTAATAAGGGCATTCCAAACTTTGAGGTAGAGGTGTTTTTCCAGTGGGAGACCATTCAGAGCCCACTCGAGAAAACCAGAGGGCCTATTGTAGGATGTTGAAGGTGGAATTATAAGGCAGTGCGTGGTGAGTCTCTCTGATGGTTGTCAAGAGATAAAGTTTACTATGGCTGACACCCTTTGGGTTGCCGATTTTGAAGCCCTTTAAAAAACCAAGGCTAAGGAAGAAGTCTATGTCCATTATCTGTTTGATGGTTGAGCATAACCAATGCTTAAACTCCCATATTAGCAACAAGGAATTTTACATTATCAATTTAAATGTGTCATTTACTTGCCAACTATCTGACAACTTTTGTATTCTGCAAGTGATGGGTTTAGCCTAGCTGTTGCTTGCAAGGCAATAGATTGGTTTGTGTTGTTATTTCCTTAAGTTATTCATCATGGAATTATCTTTGTAGCTTGCATTTTCTATGGTAATGTCATTCCTGTTCATGTTTACAAAGTGTGGAGATATTGGTAGATGATCTCGATATTGTTAGCATATGCATATTCAACAATATGGGACAAACTTGGAGCATATAATTATTACTTCACAACAATTACAACGATCTGTTGCACATTGCCCTTGTAAATTGAATCAAAAGTTTGTCATGAATTTTCCATGTACTTGGGTTTATCCGTTTGCATCAAAATCTAAATCCTGTGGAACTATACATCCTGAAAAATTTATGAAATTATGACATTTGTTATTGTTGATCCTCCTTTCAAGTTTCTATAATATTGAGTAGCTAAGTTTACTCCAAAAAGTACATGAGCTCCTCTAAACTTATCTCGTAACTCCTCCACCATATTATGGAAGATTATATGTAGCTCAACCAAAATGGCATTGTATTGAAGATCAATGGTATAGAACAATTGATTTTGAAGTTATTTGGAGGACTTTTGAAACTTATTTAAAAATAATTAGCAACATCCAGATGTAGTAAAAAGATTTTAAAAGGCAATAAAAGAATAAACAAAGCTTTTGGGGGGACATGTAGGATTATAAAGGATTCAAAGGCTATTATATTTAAATAAAATCTTAATCTACAATAGGAGTAGTTTTTTGGGCAGCCTTGAGTGGACAATACACCATGTGGATTATTGATGCAGGTTGGGTAAGAGGGAACCAAATGAATAGTAGCCTTTCCTTGCAGCCTAGACTCAATTCAATTCAATGGACACATACTAAACACAACACACTCAGACTTGAAAACAAATCTCAATCATTGCATTAATGACTGTATTACAATGATTATACACACATACACTTTGCTTGTCTTGTTTATTGAAACATCTACATAAAGATGAACAACTCGGTACTAAACATGGTCCCCACAAGAGGGCTTGGAAACTCTTTGTTAGACACTCAACCTTTCCCTAGCAAGGTTCTCTCCCATTTCTCTCTTTTTTTCCTTTCTCCAACTGAATCTCTCTTAACAATTTGGATATTTTCCTCACCACTTCTAAAAATCTGGAGTTCTTGTTCGAACTCCCAAGCATCTTGAAAATACCGGACATAATGAAACCAATGTTTGCATAAACCTAGTGGTTTCACCATCTGTCCGAAAAGGGTCACTCTTTTTTCCTTTCCATGTGGGTGAAACTGCCACTTTTTGTCGACTGGAGGTTATGAAATTGACGTATGCAAAAACTAGTGGTTTCGTCATGTGTCCAAATAGGGTCAATTTGATACCTGAGAGATGAATGAAATCCCTACACATGATGTTTGAGTTGTTAGAGTCTCGGGGATGCTTCTTGTCTATTCTGATAATCTTCAACATGCTCAAAGATGTCAACATTTTAATAAGTTGCAAACACAAACACCAACTAATGTTTTCAGTTGATGCAAGATTGCACATGGACCTAGATGCTCCAACACCAATTATCAATGGTGGAAAACAATGCAAAGCTTTTATAGTGTTTATAAAGAATTGATTTTAGGATAAATCTTTTGATACTTCTAGGAGAAAAAATAAAACATAGATAATCCTTTTAACATTTGATTATTCTTGCACTCATGCACACATAACCTTATGATTAAAATAACAATGTAAGAGTGGAATGATGGATTTGAAATGTTTAAAGACAATGAAAGGCTTGAAACACTCTTTAAAAATGGACAGTGATAGTTATCAGGCCTAAGGATTCAATAATACTAAGGAAGATGACTTTATCCAATGGGCACGTAGTCAAGCATTTTTTATGGGTCTTCAGGGCCATTTTTGAATATTGAAACGCAGAAAAACCCATAGGAATTCAACATTTGCAGCCCTAAAAGAGTAAATTATCATAAGACTTTGAGGGTGGGTATGAATATTAACAGGACAATAGCATTGACAAGACAAGGGATATCATTTTGGAGCAACGAGTGAGAGGAAAATTGAGATATTCTTAGTTATTTATAAGATGTCATTGTATGTCTTTTTCCAGAACAATCAAGAGAATAATGATATTTCAATTCTCATAGATGTGGGCGCATGGGTGAAAAGATTTGCTATGAAACTTTATAAACCTTGGTGTTTGCTTATTATACATGGCAACATAACTACTTCAATCACTCTATGAGAAAAGAGTGCATTTGTGAAATATTGGATGGCTGTACTTGTGTAGAAGAAGCTTACTGATATTATATTTTTCAATTGGAAATGCCATTTTTCTTTGACATGATGGACCCTTGGTTGAATCTCTCCTTATGGAGAGATGTGATGTAAGGAATACTCTATAGTAGGTCAAGTTGCTTGCATGGGTAGGTCAGTACCATCCGATGTTGTTATCTTGACGTAGGCCTTCAAAGGTGAGCGCACCCAAGGCCCAAAACAGAGATATGACTATAAGTCAGAAGTGTATACTTCCTGTGCTAAGTATATTTGACCACCCTAAGCTTGCAAGAGTATGTGATTAAAAGAAAAAATGTTCTGTGATTAAAATAGTGATTTTTCTTCGGAGAAATGCATCTTATATTACTTCATGGGGCAAATATTTACATAAAATAATAACAATGAAATTCTCCTTAAGTAGGCCAAAAAAAGCTAATGAATGAGCCTATGCCCCAAGAAGCAATAACTTTGCATCTTTGTGAAAACGTTCCTTTTTCTTGAAACTTCTCAACTCGCCTGAGTGGAAAGGTGTGGGGTCTTCATAAATTTATGTTCATCGGTCTTGCATTGTTCTGAAGTCACATCAAGACCCTATAAAATAAGTTTTGTTAAAATACTCCCTTTAGCTACTCTGCAATTAAGACACTCCCAAAATTTTTCCTTGATAACTGCAACTTTAAGATCCCATATGTTTTAGGATGAACATACAATCATGATTATCTATTAATTCTAAGTACTAAATTTAAAGAGCTCTTGAGAAAACTAAGTGCTTAACATAAAAGTCCCCTGCTACATACCCAAATAGAAAGTAGGCTTATAGATAAGTTTAAAATATTTCTTAAAATATAATTATCTCATAATTCAAAAGATTGTACAATAAGCATGCAAAATCCAACCGCTTCGAGTACCAAATAATTGGAAGTATATCTCAAATTTCCCTAGATGGTATAACTTTTTTTAGAAATTGCTCCTTTTATAAGTAAGCTATCCCATTAAAGGAGAAGCCATAAAAGTGCCTGAAAACCATGGTAACAGGTTGAATCAAACCTCAAGTATTTTTCCAAACCTTAATTTTTTTTGAAGAACCGAATCTAACAATGCCAAGTCAACACATTAACTGTGACATCAACCCTCATTTTTGTCACATGAACTATGTCTTCCAGCCCACATGCTTTGATAAGCATGATGGATATAGTGAATATTGTAGTGTTATTTCAAATGCATTGGATCAGGACATCTGTACTATACTATTTATGATCATGAATTGGATCAGGTAGTAAGTTTTTGGAATACTGCAAGCATTGGCCATTGAAATATTTGTTTTATATTATTTTCATATTCCATTCGTATGATTATGCATAATTTTGTGTCTTGCATTACCTTCAAACCTTTCCAAAACTTTTTGAAATTCCAAACTTTGGCAAACCTACTGAACTTTTCAAACGTTGTTACTATACTGCAAACCCATCTAATGTCAAGACGGCTGGCCCCATGTAAATGTAAAATTTTTGTATACCTCATTACTACTTTATGAACTTGTTTTACTTTGGTTATGTTTCACATTACTTTACTGGATATCCAAAAGTCACTACCATTGTGTGCTTTTTAAGCTATTTACGTTTCTTGAGTCCCACTAAAAGTCCGGTAATCAACCACATATCTATCCCTAATTTGAATTCACCATTACCACACACCAACACGTGAATTTCCCATAACCAACTTTGGAGACCATCTTAAAAGCATTAGAAGTTGAGATGCAGGCCAACAAAAGGGTGGTTGTAACAATACCAGTTAATCTTTCATCCTCCTCTCATCAAAATTTTGCATTCTGTCCGGTTGCACTTAACCCAAACATCACCACCAAACCCAGTCAAACCATGTTCACCCTATCCATAAGAATACTCATCAATTGCCAAATATATCCACTCAACCTCAGACAATATCCAAGTCTTTCTCAAGACTCACACTTTTCAGCAGGCCAAACTCACAACCCAAAACACTCATCAACATGATCAACTTGTCACACGTAATTAACAAATCATCAGCTTACTTCAAAAGCTTCTAGTGTCCTGTGAACAACCAATCACATGAGCTGAACAAAAGCAAAAGATCTCTCGACTCTCCAGTTATGGCCCTCAACCTCTCTCAACGATCGGCTCTAGGCACTTCCTTTGATAATCATCCTGAACTCAATGAATATCAAGCAAGAACTTGCTCATTTTTCTCCTGCCGCAAAGAGTCACAATGAAGAAGCCATGACAATTAAGCCCCCTCCTTACTACACCATTCATCACAAGGAATGATCTTTGTTGTGTAATTACTTTTTTTTTGTAGAGCAATTCCTAGAGTTATAGTTTTCCCACTCTTTTTGTAAGTTGCTTCAATGTATGGTCCCATGGGATCTTGTTTGTTTATTTATATAAGATGATCCTCTATGCTTTCGGCTCTACATCCTAGCTATCTCATGATGTTATATTTCATTTATCAAAATCATATCTTCTTACTTATCAAAATTAAAATCTAAACTAACATAGATGAGTATCCGGCATCCTAGGTAACATGTACATAAATGTATTCTTTTTCTTAAAAGAAAACCATGCTAATTGTACTAAGAACCTAAAATAAATCATCCATTTTGTACAATGGATGGATACTTACAAACCATTGGCAAAAAAAGGATTTGACCATAATTTGTATTTAGAGTAAGCTGTAAGTTGTAAATGCTTTGAACAAGTCGGGAAAAACTTTTCAGTCTACTAAATCAGAGTTCCCTTTTGATTCAATATCATTGAGATGGTAGCATTATGCAGCTCAATAAGACTTTTGTTGATATTATGACATCTGAACATTGTCCACTGACACAACATTGCTACGAGAAAACAGGCAAGCTCGGTATATGACTAAAATCAAGGACATGCTCTAGAAAGACCAAGGTATCCAATCACATGAATAAACAAACCACATCTATCCAACCATAATTCACTCAAGGAAGACACAAATCACCTTAAGGATGTAGACTAAAGGTATCTGGGCATTACCATATGCATATAATTTCCTGTATTAAATTTAACAAAGTTGGCAATTTAGAATTGAGGGCCACTCCGCTCGCACTACATTGCAAACAAAAAAGTCAGAGATCAAGATAAGATTAAAAGCAAGTAGATGTTCTAGAGAAAGACGGGTAGCCACTCAGATGATTGAGTGTGACCCAAATCTATCCAACCAAAATTCACTGAAAGAACACAGGATCATCTTAAAGATGTAAACTTAAGGACAACAAAAGTTCAAATAAAATTAAAACCCAACATTCCAATCTGAATTTTTGCCAGACCATGGTAGGCACACTAAATAAAATCAAAACATACAGAATTGAAAACCAAATTCTTTGGGATACCAAGCCAAACAATTACATTTACTTATTTACGATTTGGCATGCAATGAACAATGAACCTAATTGAGGCATATGAATGTGTTCCAGAGACATAGTTTTAAGTGATCAATATGAATACTCTTGAGATGCTACTGATAAATTTCACAAAGGCAGAATCATTTTTCAGGAAACAAAGCCAAAATAAGATAGAAGGGAATTAGTTCTTACCTTGAAATTGTGCACTTTGAATGTTGGACTAAGAATAGCACACTGTAGAGCACACCCTCGAGCAACGCACTCGCTAGCATTCATGGTCTCCCTCGGTTCCTTGCCAAAGAGCTCTGTTAATATTTTCATTATTGAAGGGACTCGCGAACCAGAACCCACAAGCTCAACAGCGTGGATCTTATCTGCAGTAAGCTCCACTTCCAACAGAGCCCTCAAACATGGGATTCCATGAGATGACATCAGGTTGAGGCATTTCTTTGAAAATTCTGAAAGCCTCATTAAGACCACCATTTTGTGGATATCCTGCTATCATTGAATTTCATTAGACCACATTTCTTTGAGGTATTTTTTCAAACAGTTTGTGTGCCCTCTGTATGCTTCCACATTGTGCATACATGTCTATGAAGGCATTCACAGCTATGACATCTGATAAAAATCCACTTTCGATTATGCTCTGATGGATGCCCGCACCCTGGTATAAAGCTCCTGTGTTGGCACATGCTGGGGGATGATGGCAAAGGTTGTGGAGTTCGGTTTTACACCTGCCAACTACATTTTCTTAAATACCTCCAAGGCCTTCTCAAAGAACCCATTTTGTGCATATCTTGCAACCATGGCACTCCACGAGATGACATCTAGTTGAGGCATTTCTTTGAAAAGCCTTAAAGCGTCATCAAGAACACTATTTTTTGCATATCCTGCAATCATCGCATTCCATGAAATCACTTTTTTTTTAGGAATTTTGTCAAACAGTTCACGTGCCTTGTGTATTCTTCCACATTTTGCATTATGCTCTTATGGATGTGCACACCCTGTCCCAAGCTGCATACGGGGACAGGTCATGGGCTTTTCAACAAATCCATTTTGTGCATATCCTAATCAATCATGGCACTCCTTGAGATCACATCTATTCGAGGCATTCTATCAAACAGTTCACGTGCATTTTCAACAAATTCATATTGTGCATATCCTGCAATCATGGCATTCCAGGAGCCCACATTTCTTTGAGGCATTTTATCAAACAGTTCACGTACCTTGTCTATGCTTCCACATTTTGCATACATGTCACACTATTATCAGACAGTTTCTCATGGAATACAATTATTGCAGCATACAGAAGACATGGTTATCCTCACAAGGCAGTCACACTATTTCACCATATGCAACAAACAGGTCTTCAACCCGATCAGTTTACATTTGCCAACATACTGCCAACCTGTGCCAAAATGGGAGCTTTGGAACAGGGTATGGACATCCATCAAAGCATATGTGGGGAGAAACTAATTCCAAATACATGGAGAAGAATTGACAGGAAGGTAAGTAGCAGTGCCATTTCCATATGCAGCGGATATGTCACCTGAGCTATTCGTCACAGCAGAGCAAGAAGAACATCACGCACCGAGCAGGCAGGACACGCATGCAGGAAGAGACAAGAAACAAAAACTATGACAAACACCTTAAGCTGGAGGAAACAGGTGAGTGGCAAGCACATTAAGCGTGTTACAATAAATGTTGGTGAACAATAACATTTGTGAGATTATTTAAAATGGTTTCAAACATTACAAAATATTAGATTTATTGAATGTCAAATTATTACATTTCCTTTTCATCGTTGGGTGAGTGTGTATTTGGTAAACAGATTTTAGTGACATATTTTATTGTAAGATTAAATTGGCTGAAACATTGATCCATAAGGCATGGTCTCAATATAAGTTGAAGTGTAGAGACCTTTTTGATTTGATTTTTTTAGCATCTTAAACCTAAAATGGTAATATTATTAGATCCTCCTTGTCACCAATTAGGGAAAAAATAATAGAGAAGGCTATAATATCTTTACCCTTTTACATTTTGTAATCCTGCTTTGTATTTAATTTATATAGCTACTACTTGTATGACAACAATGCAACATTCTTACATAAATATACATATTTATTTAAGCACATTACATAAGTTTTGATAAAGTTGAAAATTATATTTTAACTATTAGCAAAAAAAAAGTGCAACAAGTAATAAAATATTATAATTGTGTAAATTAAAAATACAAAACATGTTCTATGTTCATAATGAGCACACCACAATTTTTTCACCTACAAGATGGAATGATCTATTTATGGAATTTTATTTATTAAATATTTGCAAAAATATCCCATAGAGTTTTTCCTCACCTACAAGATGGAATGATCTAGATGGAATTCAATTCCATAGGTTTTCCACACCTATAAGACATAATGACTTAGATGGAACCCAAACTAAAAAAACTATTGCAATATAATATAAGACCTCTTCATCTCTTTACATATTCTCTTGAAAATACAAACAATATCTCACGTTCATCTATTTATAATTTATCTTGAATAAAACCAGAAGACAAATGACATTCATTTGTGTTGCCAATTCTTTCTTCATTAGATTCAAAAATATTATGTGAGGACAAAGATGAGTCTAAATCTTATTGTGTTCTCGTGTAACTAAAGAAGCCAACTAAACATCCATGTTATCAAAAGTCTAAATGGATGGTATTAGTCTGAAAACCCCACCATATGATTTGAGGTCCCACATTAGAATGCCAACTCCATACAATTTCAACTACCATATGGTAAACAACTCCATATAATTTTAGGTCCTATATGTGAATGACAAGTGTTATCATGAATAGTCAAAGTAATTATGAATCTATTTTTATAATGTATTGTTGGAAGGAAGAATGTAAGTGTACATGATATGGATCATTGATTTCTAGGTCAACAATTGTTTCCATGTTCCTTCAACTATAGAAGTAGTCCATGCATTTTCCATTTTACATTTTTCTCATTTAAACAATCCATGGTTAATGACATAACGATAATATTGGTTGACTGCAATGTCCAAGTTTCTAAATTCAACTACCCTTCTTATTATTAAGATTTTGTATAATATTAGTAAATAACATTCGATGAGTCACATGTTCAAATTGTGATGATAACAACACTAGTAGTGGTGATGATAGTGAAAACATGGTGGTTTGTGAAAAGCGTGCAAGATATAGAAAACCTATCAACATCTATCCTCGTGCCTACCATTAGTTTAATGTCTTCCTAAAAAATGCAATCAATTCATTGTATTATAATAATCATATTTAGAATGGTTTCTTCGCATGATATGTTATAAAACCTTCTTGCACTATAATTATTTCATGCAATGAATGTAAACAAATTCCCCTCAAAATGACACAAGATCTAACTATCCACAAAACATGAACACTTACATTGTAAAAATCAAGTGTTCATATTGTGAGTATTGAAAAATAAGAGTTTACTTTCAGAATTAGCACAAGAGTACACGTTACGTCAAGGATTTACAAAATACATAATTCATAAAACAATAGATAATCCATATATTAGTTATTACGCCTTAAAGGCGTTGCCCCTATGAGAAAGAGCATGTGATTGTTCACGTCAAAATCCCCAAATCAACGGTCGGTCTTGACAATTGGTTGTATGCATGCACTCTTCTTGCATGTTGTTAGGTTTATTTGGCTAAAATAATGTTGTTATCAACGGTATTTGTAATGGAGGAGGCAGAGGCGCCATGTCCATACCCACTTATAGGGGCTACATCAATGGCGATCGTTCCATCTCTAGTGGCTGGTCTCATCATCTCAATCATGGCATTTTTGGCATTCTTTTTCAAATGAGGGTTCATCGGATGGGCGACATTATTATACGGTTATCACATTTCCTTGTATTTTATTTTCATCTCATCTCTCCTTATTGTTTTGGTCTACAAGTTTCCCGAGCTTGCTTGGAGGCTTAAGGAGGATCATCCTCATTTGTTTGTTGTTATATTTTTTTATTGTTTTTTGCAAATCTCTTTCTTGATTTAAGGATAACTATTATTTATTAATTTTCTCTCTAGTTTGCCTCCATAAAATGTGTGTTTTTTAATGAATATATCTTCTCTATGGCATGTATTTTATTTTGGTTAAACAAAGGGGCCGAATATGTGGAATATTTCTAATGCAAGGCCTAAATCTGGGTGGCCAAATCTTCCCTCATACCTGCGTGAGAATGGTGTGGATTGTGGATCATGGCCATGCGAGGGGAGGCATCAGGGGCCAGAAGGGCTATGGACTTGGTTTGAATGGAGGTAGGGGAGGGATGGGTGACCAAGCTACCACCCGCCCACACACAACAGTGCTCGACAATGGAGGTGGGGTCGCATCATGCACAGACCATGACCCCAATGCAATGTGTGTGTATGTGTGTTGTTTAATTTTAGATTTCCATTCATTTATGTTATTTTATTTTATTTCTTTTCTTTCTTATAATGTTTTATCATCTATCAAAATGTCATATTTTGAATTGTAAATAAGCACACCGAAACTATCCCTTTTATTTTTCATTAATGTAAGAACATATAAATCTAGGTACTTATAGATATAGTTCTACATAAAATTTAAGAAAGAAACCAATCTGATTCTTCCAGAATTCATTACTTTAGAGACTAAAACCCCACATATATGGAGACATTAGTTTAGTTACATTAACTTATATTTAGGTATGTACAAACATTCTAAGTGATATCAACTGCAGTAGAGTAAGTTGTGCCCAAATCAATATGCCCATAACATTAGTCTCGTCAATTTATTTTCAACCTCAATACTACATGGAGACCATGAGATCCTATTTATATATGCGAGTTCTTTCAATTTAAACAAGCATTGTATAAAGGTTATTTTCTCTTCCTCACACAACATATAATAATTTACAACTTAAATGCAAGGGTAAATTAATCCTTTAATAGGGAACCAAATTCCATAATTTTGAGGGAAAACACATTTCTTCTACCAGTGAGAATTTACCATGCAAGCTCCAAATCCGGAGGCGAGCTATTTGACAAAATTGTAAGTGATGTTTTACACATGATTTTGTGTGTTCATTCTCACTGGCAATGATTGATTCTCTCTTTTTTCATTCAATGATAACCATGTGTTTGCAATATATATTTATCAATTTCAATATTTGATTGATTTTCTTTTGTTTTCCATGGTACCATTTTGATGTTTCTTGTGTTCATTTTGAGATTTTAGGTTAACCATGAAGATTGAAAGAAGAAGAAGCAAGGAGATATTTCGAGCAGCTTATTAATGTTGTTGATTATTGCCATAGTAGAGGTGTATATCATAGAGACTTGAAGGTGCAACTTAAACTTGGGAAATGAAACACTAATCTCTTAGTTGGAATCTTGCTCATGTTTTATCTGCCTCTTTTAGCCTCTCTATCAAATTGGAATTGACTTAGTAGAGATGTTTTTAACAATAAATTCTAATGACACTTCTGATTCTTATTATTATGTTTAAATGGCAGTGAATTACAATACCCAAGATTAAAGAAATTGAATGGTTCAAGAAAGGGTATAAGCCACCTAAATTTAAAGAGGAAGAGGATGTAAATTGGAGTGAAATATCCATGATTCTATTACCATAAATATTCTTTTGAAGTGCATAGCTATTTACAGTTAGCTCTCACTTAAGAAAAATCCTTTATTGCAATTTTTTGTATATCTATTTAGAGTTTTTCTTCCATCCATCCTCTTAGACATTTCCTCCAACAATCAAATTTGAAGGGTTGGTTTGAATTTTTTTCTTTTGGGCAAATATTGGTCAAGTCCTTCCATGATGAAAAGTAGTATGAATATTTTACACTTCATGTGACAAGAATAAATCAAGTATCGATGTCATAAAAATTAAGAATACTTTTTTAAAATGAGAAATTGTTTTTTAAAAATTAAGTATTGATTGGTACCTTAAATAAAAGGAAAAAAATCACTAATCTAAAAATCTCGACCCCTCAAAATGGTGTAAAATTATAAATATATTTAAACTGGTAAAATAATCAAATTATGATGTAATGAATGCCCAAATTTACAATATTCTAATTTCTTAAAAATTATCATAACTAAAATAAGCATTAAATAAATTTAATAAATAAATACATAAACAAACAATTGAAATTAGACGAGAAGACATGCAAATTAATAAACACATAAAAACCATCAAATTGTGTGTGGGACACTAGGATCTCTTATCAAAATCATTATGAAAAACTTGTAAATAATAAAATAAATAAATTTAACTTTTGCTTGGATTTTAGTTCTAAAATTAAAACCCATGTAAATTTTAATTAGTAAAATGCATTAAATTAATTTTTTCCCAACTAAACTAAAGAAATTGTGCATCCATACATCGACACACTTGCACTATGTCACCGATAGATACATCAAGATATTCTTTGTCAGATTCGAGCCAAGAGTGTCACCTTGTGCACAATATGCATTCATATCTACTACACATAAATGATGTATTGCCAAATTAGGTTGCTTCATTAAATACACATACCCTTCCTAATTCTCCATGAATCTATCCACTACCATCTTCCTCCACTCCTTAGGCATATAGTTGAGAGGCATTGTCTTGAGCACAACTATACATATTAAATTCTTGTTGGCCTCCACATAACTCCTATTGAACAATGGTTAGAGATAAGATACCAATGATGACTTGGATGGGTGCTTTCAATGCACAAAGAAGCTTATCTTTCCCTGTTCGACCCTCTGTAATGAGCTCCTCTCCTCTGCCTCTGCATTCTACAATCTTGAATAGGTAAAATCAACCTTTGCATTAGCGAAAACTCGACACTTAGCTCGGCTCTTCTTTACAAGGGTCATAATGGGCGAGGTCCTCAATTGACCCGACCTTTGTTTTTATTAAAAGCAAGCCCTAAGTACCTTTTCATCGAGCTCCTTCTCCATTACATAAAAATCAAGCTAATCCAATCATCTAGGCCCCTAAAATGTCTACACACCGAGCTCGAATTGATATGGGCGATCTGGAGCAAGACCATTGCGAGCCCATCACGCCCTTTGGCACAACTACAACTCCCATATAAGATGCTCGAAACCCTACATTGTGAGTCATGAATTTAAGTCACCCTTTGAGATAAGTTCAACACTTTTCTCCAAGCTCTTCCCCGACCTTAAATATCCATCTCATCCCATATCCCAGCTCATGACCACTCGACACACTCAATCTATTCCAAATCATGTCGCACATGCTCCTCAGTGGGTAGATATTTGTGTGCAATTCTATCTTAGCTCTTTTCTCTTCCTCTCAAGGTGGCTTCTACAACAAAAAAGAAAAAATACAAAACATAGATAAAACATCTAAATGAATCCCAAGAAAAGGTCAAAACCCTAAATGGTAATATTAAATGATTTTTTTTTAGGTATTTGTGCTCAAGTATTCATTGAGCTAACATTACCAACTTGCTAGAAACATAGGATTTGACCTTAATTGTATTATAGTAGTAGTATATTTATTATATTAAAACTTTTGATAATTGCTTAATACATATTGTATAATCGTATCTGCAAGTCACACACGAGCTTGGAAAGATGGAGGTGATTGTTTTTTATAGAAGTCATCAAAAATATTTAATAAGATTTTAAAAATTTACACAAATTGTTGACAAGCATTTTTCACCATACCCCTTCTTTTGACAGTTTTAAAAGTAACTTGCACTTGTCTATTATCAAACATTTTTATATTTTGAATTTTTTTGACATGCAAATTTTAAACCACCCTTTTTGAAGGGTTTGAGGCCTTGGGAAAGAGTGTGATGGGCTCAATTTTAAACCCTATAAATTCCCTCGTACATTTCATGGACGATTTCTAGTAGGAAAAATATGAAGACCACCTCTTTTCATCACTTATCTTCCTCGCCCTTTCCTCTCGACGTCTACATTGCCAATGTAAAAACCACATATTTTCGCAGCTGCAGACGATATCACTGACACACAAGGCTGGGAAGTGGGACCTGCCATTGTAATTACAGGAACACTATATATTAACCTGCAAAGACAACGCATGCCCAGAAAATGGGTATGGAATGAAAAATGACAATACCTCTTTTGCACGCAGTCATCATGTCATTGCCTGCACAGGGCCATGTGAATCCTCTTATGAATTTCGCCGAGTTGCTGGCCATGCGAGGAGTTTCCATTACTTTTTTCACTACTGAATGGATGTACGAATACCTTTTAAAGGCAGTTTCAAAAGATGCGGCAACACACGATCGTGAAATGGCAGAGAGGGGCTTTAAATTTCGATTTCTGTCCATTCCACATGGCTTACAGCCCGATCACGGTTGGACTTCTAATGTCGGCGAGATTTTTCTTGCTCTAAGGAAAATACATCTGTTCCACCCATTACATGTATTATTTCTGACAGTTTCATGTCTTGCACGGCACAGGTGGCTGCAAATTTGGGCGTTCCAAGAGTTATTTTCTGGACTCATTGTACTGCCAGTTCAATTCTTCAAACCAATGCTAATTTTCTGCTTTCTCAAGGCCACATTCCAGTCAAAGGTATTCGTCTTCAAATCATACCCTATTTTGTTTGAGCCCAAGATTGTGTACTTATTTAACATTCAGTATTAATTTTAGGTTGGACTTCTGTTGCAGAGGAGGATTTGAAATCCAGAGATAAAGTAATCACATGTCTTCCTGGAAAAATCCCACCTATCCGCCCAACCGATATAACTTCCTTCTTCCGCGAACAACACGTCTCCGAGACAATTTACAGTGTCGCTCTCTTCGAATCCCGCATCCAAAACATAGGAGACTACGTGCTCGTGAACACATTCGAGGAGCTGGAAGGAGGAAAAGAACCACAACCGGGTCTCAACATTAATGGTTGCCCTGCTCTGGCAATAGGCCCTGTTTTTCTTCCAAATTTCTTGGAGGGAAGGAATTCTATGTACAGCATGTGGGAATAGGATAACACTTGCCTTCAATGGCTAGATTACCAATAGAAGGGATCAATGGTGTATATTTCTTTCGGTAGCATCGCAGTAAAATCTGAGAGGTAATTGCAGGAATTGGCACTTGGACTAGAGGCTTGCAGGTACCCATTTTTGTGGGTTCTTAGATCTGATATAGTTGAAGGCAAATCTGTGGATTTACCAGAGGGATTTATGGAACGAACCAAGGATCGAGCTCTGGTTGTTAGTTGGACGCACCAGTTGCAGGTTTGAGTATTTAATTTTTTATCTGCAGTTCTTTTCTAGTGAATTTAGTTATTACTCAACAATTGCATAAACCACACAAAATTTAAAGTCAACAAATTTTATGGTTTACTTGAATTGCATAAATCACACTTTATTAAAGCAACATCTTACATAAACACGAGACCAATTACAAATATATATATAGAGAGAGTAGATCAACCAACAACAAAGTAAAGGTACCCAATTCTAATGACAATCCTAAGAGCACCACCAAAGTCGACGTGCATGACCTAAGTCCACGGGTGTGTTTTTATAGAACTAAACACCACCTATTTACAATATTCCTTAGGGGTATGAGTTACCCATATGACATTTATGTCAATCTCCTATATTAAATGTGTCACAATTTATTATGCAATATAAGACCCAAATGTTACTTAACATGTCATAACATAAGGAACGAACTCACATGATATATGAATCTATGTTGGCTCCTCCTATGTAGTTGATGTTCTCACTCTTTCCGGGGTCGATTAGTTTTTTTTACACTACAATCAAACAAGGAATGAAATAGGAGATACCAAAGGTTATTTTGACTAATTAACTTCCAATATTAACGATTCACTACCAGAATAACAAATTAATACTTGTAACAAATGTAAACGATGGCATACAAACTCACAAATACATGGGATCGAGTGCACTTAGCTGATTACAGGGGATTTTGGACTAACAAAAATGATCTTGATGATGAAATAGGGGTACCTACACTTAAGAATGCTTCATAACTGGAATTGTGTCTTGAAAATCTCCCAGGGCGATCTTGTCTAGGTGTAGGAATGTTTGTATGCTCTTGATCTCTTTGTATGGTTTTGCACCTTCTCAAAACCATGATTTACAACTTTATGGATTTGTCACTTGTCCGAGTCTCTTCGCCACTCTCGTTGGTCATTGTCAATCAATTTGTGAGGGTCTCTGAATGCTCTACTCAATCTCTCAAACTCTAACCATAGATGAGAAGTCCTATAAAAACAAACATTAGTTGGGTTGTGGGCACTCCCATACACCAGTGATGTTGGCACTACTCTGAAGAGGCTTACCGCACGTCATTATCCACCTAGCATGTGATATCTAGTTGTAGTGTAATTATATTTGACATCAGTTTGACTTGAGTTTCTCTCTTGCAAATCTACTTGAACGAGTGACTTTGAGTGCTTGCAAATATGAGAAGCAATCCCCTAAACATAGTGGGAAGCTTCTGACTTATAGATTGTGCTGCTCTAATGAATATGCAAAGGTATTTTCGGGGTGCAAGAAGCTTTGAGTGCCTTTTGTGCTAGCTTTTGCAATAAGAGTGCTAGGTACTAAATGAGGCGAGTTTCACTTGCTTATATATGCTTCTAAATGTGATTTAAGTTACAAAGGTCATATGAGGAGGATTAAATAACCCAAAGAATAATGTGCAACTAAAATTTCTAGACCAAAGTGAACAACATTAAAACCATACATTAGGATCAGGACCACATAGGCGTCATGTCACTATTGTACATTTTAGACCCATGAGGGATAATTTGAAGTGTGAAGGTTAAAACCTCATAAATGGAGTTTTAAAATGGTTTTCATGCATTCAATTCTTATAAATTGTCACCATATGAGTGTGTATAATTAAGCAAGCTAGACAATATACCTAAAGATGTGCTGGATGAGAATGTGTAAAGTGCTTGTTTGAGCAAGAGAACAATGTCAAGACTAGTAGTGTCAAAGAGTAGAATTGCCAAATTTGAGTGTCTACAATTGAGAATTTGAATTTGAATATTGACACTCTCAAAGATCGCACACACATTATGCTCGGGCATACAAACCTCTCAAGTAAATCATATAATGCTCAAATGAACTCCAATGAATTTACCATTTCAATAGTAAACACATATTACTAAGATGAACCTCTAATGGTAATGAACAATTGAAAGTAATTTATTTGATACCACAAAAGATATGTGTGATATTGTGTAAAGAGATGAGGGTGACAAAAGGTTTTTTTTTGAAGTCTCATATTCTTGTTCTAAGTGATCATACCTCGTGCCAAACATATAACACATT
The DNA here is from genome assembly GCA_018340775.1 of Taxus wallichiana var. yunnanensis. NCBI lineage: Eukaryota > Viridiplantae > Streptophyta > Pinopsida > Cupressales > Taxaceae > Taxus > Taxus wallichiana. Next base: position 817,252,179 of record CM031238.1, on the reverse strand, counting down.
TTTCCATCCATTAGAAGATGTAGACATACTGTAGAGATGTCACAATGCATTTTGACCTTTTAATTCCGAACACATTCTTTTCCACTAATAAGCATATTTCATCATTGTGTCATAAAAATCTTAGATTAATCAACATCTAAAAGAAGTTATAGACTATAGAAGATACTGCAAACCTATTCAAATTTTAAAGATATGGCACAATTAATCACTATAAGGTGGTCACCATGGTAATGTGGTATATAAAAGTGCAATCATACAAGGGATAATTTTTATTTATATTTTTTACACTTGTGTATCAATTTAAATAAGAGTATTAGTGTAAAAGGCCCCCCAATAATGTGATTATATAGTGGCAAAACCTAAAAATAAGGGGAAATACTTAGGATCTCTTGATTGGACGTGTTTTTGACTTTAAGTGAACTGCCTCCCAATCAAAATCACATTGACTATGAAAATGTGATACATAACTACTTCAATGTTTTTGGTTTATGCATATTCTTTGTGAAGTCGATTCTCCCACATCACCATTTATTTTCTCTGAAATATTATGTCATTTTCTACTAGTCAATGGGAAATTTTCATAAATATAATAGTATTAATCATTTTTATATATGAAAAATACAAGATAAAGGCCTTCAACATGATATCTCACTACATATTTTAAATAGATGTATATATGATATTTGCACTTGTATTGTTTTTATTAAGATACCGATAAAATTATAATGATGAAGTGAATATTAACAATTAATACCAAAAGAATACTAGTGTGGTAATTATGTAAGAATGGGAAAATTTTAAATATAGAAATGGTCTAACTTTGTGATTGATAAACAAGTTTATATTAGCACTACATAAAAATATGTCACTAATCATATAAAAAATGATGGAATTGAATTGAACTCGACAATTCTAATCAAGCTCCAAAAGAAGATGCTTGAGATATCAAATACAATTATTAAAAACTTAAAAGAGATATGATAATAATTACAACATTACATTGTTACGTGTTTTGGGTTTTAATCCCTTTAACTTAGCATTATTATTTCCTCTATTACAATCTTTACTTCATTATTTTCTACAATGATATTTTATATTTTAGAGTCCCATAAAGATACATTAATGAACATTAATACATCCTCATATTATTTGTATTACTAATACTTTAATTTTTTAATACTCATTAAAATAATTGACTTACGTGTTTTGAATGGTTGTAGGTTCTTTCAAACCCTTATGTTGGAGCAATCCTTACTCACAATGGGTGGAAATATATCTTAGAGGCGATTAGCTTAGGGGTTCCTATGATTGGATGGCCTTATTTTTCTGATCAATTTATTAACTCAGTAGATTTTCCAAGGATATTTGGAAGGTAGGCTTGGACTTTGAGGGCGTCGATGTAGATGCATACAAATTAGTGACAAAGAAGGAGGTGAATAAGAAAGGAGCTACAAGAAAATATTATAATCCTTAAGGAAGCAACATCAAAGGCAATGAAAACACGAGGGTCTTCTTATAGTAACTTGAGAGGTTTATTGAGGACATGCAAAATATGGCCAAATAAAGGGTTTAAGGGATTTGCAAAATCCATGGAATATATCTTATGCAAATAAAAGTTTTAATATATCATTTTATTTAATACGAAGTTATTTTAATAGAGATGACCTTTTCCATTTGTTGTCATTGGGGAGGTTTTTCACCCATTCATGATCATTATTCAAGCATATTAGGTGGTTTCCATTTAATTGTGGTGATAATAATAAAATTATCATCTAATATCTTTAAATTATTCTTGTAGTTAACCATGAAACCTTCACAAATGTCTAACAAACTTCTTCATATTTATATATTAAATTGTTATTGGTTTTTTTATCTTTCACATTTTGTAAGAGAAAATTTCCTTCATTCTAACTTTTTTGCTAGACAAATATTCCTACCTAGAAACAATCATGACCATAAAATGATTTTTTCAAGATAGTTTTCATTTAATATGATAAGTCAAAGAGAATATCCTTATAATTTTAAGTAGGGAGATGTAAAAGTCTTGAGATTCACATGTGAACATGCTAAAATAGTTATCCTAATAATTCAATGAGCGCTATAAGTCATGTGGTTGTGGTGCTTGATGTAAGATCATGTCAATTTTTTCCTTATGTCATTTCATGTTTCTCATAAATAAAAAATGACTATTCATTTCATTTCTTCATGTTAGATAATGTTTAAGGTTTTGTACCTCTGTAGAATTGGTGTCATATCATCGGTATCCAATATAAATAGATAAGTTATCATATTTTTATTACACATTTATTTTTCCAAATAGGTCCTTCAATCCTCCCCTTAAAAACTATTTGAAAAAAATTGATATATTTTGATGTGAAATTGATAGCTTATCTAATATAAATAAGCAACAATTACATTATATAATTGTATACAAATCAATAAAAGACAATGTTGCAGAATGAAGATAATAACATAAACACAAAATAAGAGTAAAAATATAATAAACACACTATATTATTGATTGAATAATTTGGAGCACATTACATGGTGAGAGAGCTTACAATATATAGCCTTTTCATTTCCTATAAACAAGGAGATGAGGCTTACCAATATTATCCCACTAATCTCTCCTAGAGAATCTCTCCTATGATCACTCACCACTATTCTCTCATATATCCCACCAATATCTCCACACACAATAATCTACATGAGTTGTTTATTCAACAAACTCACAACTAATACAATATCCTATATTATTAATAATGAGTTGTTTTATGACTCATATTAATAATATTACAATCTTTTATTTTTCTCACACAAATATGATATTAATATAACAATATTAATATCTTACTAACACACTAACTTATTAATGTAATATATGAATATTACATTTAACTATTACATACAATGATGTGAGCACTAATCCAAAGATTATTCCTAACATATTCATGGCCATGCTCGATATATGAATCATTCGATCAATATTTCATCGTTAGATCTCTAGATAATCATGGAACCAAAGTGAGAAAGGAAGTTTGTATTGGATGTCTTCCATGAGGTATTGATTATAACCTTAAAACCCTTTACATGATTTTGTATTTTTAACCTGAATTTGATAAATATTTCATTTGGTTCTAATCATTTAATCTTTATCGTCACTTTGTTATCCCAACCCCCCATAAAATCCTTATTAGATAATGGGTTCACAATAATTTCTAGAGCCCTATGGTGTAAAGATAGAGGAGTGAAAAATATGGCCAAATGCGTTTAATTCCTTTTTCCTAATGTTGATAATTGTAAATCTATTTTCAATGACGATATTTGGTTTATTTAAAATACTTTTGATGTATTATCTCATTGGACTAGGAATTATAACAAAGTAAGTATAAAATTCTATTCTGGATTGAGTTTCTAGGTATCCCTCTCCTCCTTTGGCGCTCTATTGAACAACTCATTAAATCCATATGGATATTTGAATTTTCCATGATAACTCTAAGTTCTACATGGCTCATCTATAGAAATATGTTTGCATTGAAATTTATCTAACTAAATACTTAAAGGAAATCATTCAAATTCATATTGGTGATACTCATTTATTTTAGTGTGTGCTATATATCAACCTCATGAAAACATATTTCCACTACCAATCCTTAGACCATATGGCTTGAGAATGGCCTTTCATGGCCAACTCTCGACTTCCACCACAAGAAAAATTCAATAGAAGGTAAAAAACCATGTCTTGACTCCTATGGTGATGGTTTAACCACTCAGACCAATAAGAATAATTTTTCATCCTCATGTGTAACACCTAAGACACTACTCACATTAGATAGACCTACATGTTTTCCTAGAGATGGAATCTCCACAATTAACGGTAAAGAATATACCTATTCCACTTCCAAAGTGATACAACCCATTTCTCTCACTCCATAAGAAAATACCATAAACTCCCCCTCATATACTATAATGTTCATCTTACAATAGTCACAACCCCATTATTGGGTGAAATGTATAGATAGAAACAAAATTTGATGACACTCAAAAAATCATGCTTCCTAGGTCACATAGACCCTTACCCTCATAGGATGAGGAATATGTCCAATATAAATGATGACCATTTCAAATCAGTGACTACATGCACAAAAAATAACAAAATCTTTCCTTCTCCAACAATTTTGCATCCCTTTAAGGTATTGACGAGGGAAAGATAATGTACCTCAAAGTTTTCCCATGATAGTTTATTTCATGAAATTTATGGGGATTTAGTGAAGTGTATCATAAATATACATCGAGTCATAATTGTAATAACTTCTATAATATGAAAGTGTTGTCTTTGTAAGATGTTAAGATCACTACATTTCTTATTTATTATACTACACACACTATTTTTCCAGGTTCAATCTTCCCGGTGTCCAATCGTTGAGCATGAATAAGGAGGATTTATCATATTTTTTAACACTAGAGATTACACAAAATATTATTTCTTAAGGGTTTGACCATACTGATTGGGTGGTGTGGACACTTGTTAATTTTGATGGTCAGTCCTAGGGTTTTCCAATTTGTATGTTTCTTTAATGTGCCATTGAAAGTGGTTTTTTTGTATATAGCTTACATATTCTCTTACATATGCAAAATTTAGTTTATGTTGTAATAGCTCAAAATGGTGGAATCCAATGAAGGCGCTGAAGGTCCCCTTATCATACATTAGTGTTTCAATGTGAGAGGCATGGTTTTAAATACACAATAATATTTTCCTCTATGATCCTAACCCCCATTGAAAGAAAAAAAAATTCCTTGACATGGCTCACATGGTATAAATTTAAGTTATAACGGTTAAATTTTTGGATTTTGTTTTCCTCACGTAAAATGATATATTATTCTCTTCTTATTCCAAAACCCACCACACATCTCTTATTAATGATGTTATTTTATCATTATTTATGGGTAGTTGTTGGAAAGGATCAAAGGGCCATTACAAGAAGGATGCATCAATAAAGCTCACAAGAGACAAAGAAACATACAAAAAGAGTCAAAGAGACTCAACTCAAACAATAAATAGAAAAAGAAATAAAATGAAGTGTTAAAAAAACTCATTCCAAAGGAGTATAATGAGATATTAGCTTCATGTGCGTTGGGACTGAGTTCCGATTTTAAAAAAATTCTTATTTTGGACTACCGTCCGGTCCTCCTTATCGAGATCATTATCAAAATCTTAAGCACACATAATAAGAACATCGATGGAAGTAATAGGCCTAAAAAGGGAGAAGAAAGGGGTTATTTCTCCTTATCCAAACCAAGAGTGGTCATGGTAGAGTTCCTCAAAGAGAGCAGTTCAGGATGAGGAACCCGAGGAGGATTCTCACCTTGGACAGGAGTAGATTTAACCCTTGGGGGACACTTTTCAAAAGATGAATCTTCAAAAATATCCTATGGGTCTTTAACTGTGTAGTGGGAAGGGAGAGAATCCTTCAACCAACCCAAATCAGCCCCACTTCTTGCTTGAGAACCCATAATCCTTGATCAAGTTACCAGTTTCTAACATCTATGACAGTGGAAAGCCAATCTTTCATAGTTCATTCTTTGATTCCAAACCCTATCTTCAATATACAAAGTAATATAACACCAAACTTAGTCCTGTGTTATAGTGTTATATGCCATGAACAATTTAGTTAGTTTTTAATGTTATGAAACAAATGTTATCCATTTTTTGCACCCCTTCAAAATGGACAACTTAACATGTCGAGCATTGGCGGTTGATGGGAAAAAACTATGATTTACAATATTTGGGGTAGCTCATGTTTTACCTCGACCGAGTCATCTCGCCGCAGTGAATGGCTGAGTTGATTTTAATAGAGAGTTATTTTTGTGAGCTCGGAGAGTTGTGCGGTTCTGAGTTTTAATGCCCACCGATAAGCATCAACAAATGTTACATGCGGTAGCATGATCGTGTAGGTCACAGGGAGGAAATGAAGACAAGATGTTACTAGTTGGTAGCACTCAAAATGCTAATGGCATGTAGCATGTATAGATGTTTCCTGGTTGGTAGTATATCAAATGCTACTTGGCCGTAGTAGTGTTTTGTGCTGGCCGACTAGTAACATGGGGACCAATAGCAGGCGTGGCGGTGGGTCAGTAGGAATCAAGTGGTCGATGCATGTCAATTTTTAATGCTATCGAAGCAGTAGCATTTTTGGTGCTACCAATCGGATGCACAAAGGTGGTGAAGGAGATACAATCATACGACAACAAAGGACCCGATAGAAAGGAAAATATGTTACAGGCCAGTTGTATTTATGTAACCAACAACAACAGATTTTACGCTACCGATTGGTAACGGAAAGGAAGTGTTCAAACCATAATGAGGTGAAGTGTTGGTAGCAAGAAAGGAAAATATGTTACCCATCGCATTTATGCAATGGCCATGAGGGAAATAAAATGCTACCGTCTGAGAGTAAAAATGCATGCAACTGGCTGAAAGCAAGAATGAACTAGGCATTAATGGAAGTAGTAAAAAGTTTGTTCAACTACCAGTTTAATGAGGTATGGTGCCCATGACTTCTTGTGTAAAGCAAAGGACCAATTTGTATGACTTCCATACCTCTTTAATGAAACATGCTAGTTGGTGAGGCAATTTCAGGATCTTCATCTATATATTGTAAAATTCACCTCATTTTGAAGGGAGACATTATGTAATGTAAAGAAACTCTGTCAAATTTTTCCAGAGTTGTTGTGAGTTGCATAGCCTCAATTTAGGCATTTTGTGAAGGATTCTTGTCTTGTTCCTATATTGTAATGGATTGTGCATCATTTTTATCAATAAAATTAGTGTTTTTTGGATTTTCTTTCTGTAACTTGAATTGTATTGTATCTCTTTCCTTCCATTGTATTTGAAGGTATATTGTAAATGTTTTGATCTTATTACAGGACCCTTGATATGTTGTGCTCCACAAATATGGAGAGTTGAATATTGTTTTGGACCGTGGAACTTTTGTCTACCCTCTCCCACTTTGTTTACTCCCTATTTTCACTCACTTAGAATATCTCCACCCCTTGTTTTTGGTGTTATCACCTTCCTTAGCTTAGGATTTACATTTCATGCATTTCTCTCTCTCTTGTCCCTTGGAATTAATAGATTAGGAGTATTTAGTTGCATTTCCATTTCTAGGAGTACTTTAAACATTAGGAATAGGTATAGGAACCAACCTTCTCTGAGGTTTGTCTCAATTTCAAAGTTCCCATACCTTGAGATAATCTCATGTTAGTCAAAAGTAGGGATTTGTAATGTGAAAATCCTAGCATGCTACGTTTTGGACATAACAGTTTTGGCATTCCCAGTGGGAGAATAAGTCAATATTTCCATTTTCATCAAGTTTTGATGTGTATCTTGGTGAGATTCTAGCCTTTGGAGGCTCTGCAACAACACACCTGGAGACTCTAATCATAGAAAATCGCATGGTTTTAGTAGTGCTTTGGTGGTTCAAGTTCATGAGAAGGATTCAAACAAGGTCTAAGACAAGAGAAGAAGGGATATTTAAATATTTGCAGCTATCACTGGCAAGAGGAAGAAGAGGAAGAAAATTTTAGAGATCTCCATCTCCACCAAATAAGACTCTCTCAACGTCTCCACCCAGTAGGCCATTTCTTCAATCAACTAGAGTTATTAGACCAATTAGAATGGTTTTACAACCACCGCCAATTCCATTCATCAATTTTATGGGAATTAGTCCACTTTCCCTCAATGCACAAGATACAATTCCAATGGTAGCCTTTAAGAGAATTCAATACTTAAATGAAGAGAATCACACTACCCCATTTGATCATATCTAAGATATTGCAAATGTGTGTGTAATCCATGCAATTGCTTGATATGGATGTAGCTATGAAAATCCTAGCATATTCATTCAAAAGAAAATCCTTGCAATGGTTCGAAGCTTAGAATATGATCTAATCGTAATTGGGATCATTTATGCATAGCTCTTTGTGGAAATTTCGAGAGAAAGGGGAGATTGAGACACCAAATTCGTGTCTTACGACCCTCGTGGACCCGCATCTCATCTCGCAATATAACCTCATCACCTAAACCTTACACAATTATTTATTAATTGCCTTCTAATTGATAAATCCACATCACCCTACCTACCACCTCACTTTGCCACTTCATCATGACCTAGCCCTAACCCTAAAACTAACCTAATTAAGACCCATAACTTGGTCCACACCTACACCCATAACTAATGACCCCTTTCTCGCACCCAAAACCGACCTTCTAGTCACTTGACCGAGCCCGCAACTGATCTCTCGGGAGAAAAGCAGGGAAGGTGGGCTATTTTACTAAAAATAGCCTACTTTTTCCTTACCGATGCCGGTTCCTACTCGACCGCCGTCGGTTACGCAACCGCCATCGGTTCCCTGTAAATGGGCTCCCAAACCAAAACAACGGATCGGAATTTCATTTTGGAGATCACCAAAGGATTTCTGGATCAACAGAGAGTATCATGAAGCAGGAACAGAGTCCCGATCTTCATTTAATCAAGCAGAGGCGAGTAAAGAAACCAAGTGCTTGCATAAGAGAGGAGATCAACTTGCATCTTCACAAAACCAAGTAGTCCTTCCAAGACAAAAAGGAGTTCTTCGCAATGGCTTGATCTTTCTCTACGGTACGTGCACACCATCTCGACATTCCACAGTATTCCTCCTAGCCCCTAACCTTATCTCTGCTTTACAAAAGGAACGAAACATTTCCGAGTGAAACATTTTGGCACGCCTTTGGGGGACCCATTTTGGGTTTCTTTTTCTTTTTGCTTATTTTCATTTTAGGAAGCATATTTTGTCTGTTGCTTTGCTTTTGTTATATATTTCGTAAAGTATTTGTCTTGCTTTTCTAGTTTTGCATTAGTGAAAGTCATCTCTCTTGCTTCATCGAACATAATTTTCGATTTGGGTTTAAAACACATGCATTGCATTCCCCGCTTGTTGTTCTTCAATTCTAGTGAACATAGATTAAGTAACAGGTCGTACACGTGGGGGTGATATCCATGATATTGACAGGAAATTAACCCTAGTTTCACTGCACAACACATACCGAATCACTTCACAATTAACACAACAGCTCAAACATCCCCCCTTTTCCGCGGTATTCCTCCGCCCGATTGAGGTAACCTTATAAGCCAAAACAAACTTGACATTTCCCTAGTTCTTGTTGTTTAGGATTCGACATCATCTTACGTCTAAAGGCATAAGCCCACGATAACTAAAATTAACCCTAGGATTAGTCTCTCTGATTTGTGTGTGCATTCGCTTGTTTTCAAATTCTATTTTCTCTCTCATATACTTTGTCTTCTCGTGATCAATAAGTTGATACATATACTCAACGTTGCTAAAAATCAAATTAGCAGCCTTTTATATCTTCTTATCCTAGACTTTTGACACCGCATCGGTTAAGGGACCGACGCCGTTTGCTTCAGGACCGACACCGGTTAGTAAACCGATATCGATTCATCGTCTTCATCAGCCCCGACAAACCAAAGAATTGCCAAATTCATCATTCGAGGTTGTTTTTGTTCTTGATAGATTGAAACTTTCCCGTGTGTTCTTGTCCATGGTTGTCATCACTTCTAAGCAAGCCGCGCCATGGTTTCACATGCTTGTTTCCTGTGTCTTTGCTCAATCACCCCTTCACATTCTATAGGGAACCCTATGGATACCAAAGTGAGATCCCCAAATTCTTAGGAGACAAGGACTTTGCCAAATTTCTCGATGCTAATCCCGGCCACACTTGCATAATACTATTTGTCTCATGCCCCCACCGTACGCCCGATGGTCGCCTCCTTATTGGCATGCCTATTAGTATAGCTACTCATTTAGCTCCCACTCCTCCCGATAACACATTGCCTTACTTCTCATCTCTAGCCCCGTCTCCCAATCCGACGGCTTCAGAGGTTCATACGACCCGATTAGCTTTCCTTTGGTTAATCTTGGACCCCACGTATCGTACCGCCAACCGCCCCCTCCTCATCTCTTTTCGCACTACTCCATTCATGACTTACTCTCTGCCACCTATTCACACAAGCTTTCCTCTCAAGCTCCGACTACCTTTTCATTCCCATACACGTATCTAAGTAACCTCAACACCTTATATGGGACATCCCTATTCTCGTTGCTCCAACATACTCATCCTCCATACCTTATCAACACTTAGCCCCACCATTTTCCAAATGGAAGCCCTTGGTCCAACTTGCCTCCGTTTACCACAACCGCACCATCATCTCATCCAACCACGATTTCATCAAACAAATGATGGACAAAATGCAAAACTCCGAGGCTTCGCTTGAAAGTCAGAAGCGCCTTGACATACGAGCAAGTTTGTCGAGAGCCCATTCACCCTTCTCGTCCCCTTCATTCATATCCTCCTCAATGGGAGTTGCCAAAATTTACTCGCTTTTAACAAGAAAGAGGATCCTCAACAACACTTCGATCATTTAGACATGCTTGTTATTTGATTGCCCATGATGACGCCTTGTTACTCCGCACCTTCCCCTGTCCTTATCAAGACCCGCTTGAGTGGTACAAAGTTGCTTTAACCCAACACTCGATCTTCTCTTTTAACCAACTAGCCCAATCTTTCTTGGATCATTTCTCCATTAACATTGCCAAGAAAGTATCTATCACCGACCTCTATGCCATCCGACAATTTGAGGACGAATCTATCGCAGATTTCGTTGGACGATGGCGGGCCTTATCAACCAACTTACGTATGCCTTGCCTCAAACCGAACTTATCGAATCTGTTTACGCGGCCTCTGCTTGAAGCACATCTCCCCACCCTCCAAATTCAAACTTTCCGTACATTCGACGAGGCCTTTACCATGGCTCGAAATTAGAAATTCGAGCCTTAAGAGGAGAAAATGTGGTCACGTAACAAAAACCCCACCTCCGAACTCCCGATTCTACCAACAAGCCAAATACCACCACTCCTCACGCGTCCACTTCTTCTAAATCAAAAGGAGCTGTCCACGCGGTAATGGTCAAATCTCAAACACCGTCCAATACTCCGCCGAAAACCACTTATAAGTACAAAGCCGAGCCCACCAATTACACTCCCTTGGGAGAAACTTATGGCGTCATCCTGGAGAAATTGCTCAAAGCTGGGGCTATCACCTTGCCCCCTGTTAAACCTCACTCTGGGTTTGACTCCACCCACGCAATACCTTCCTGACAAAGAAAATGACTTTGTAACTTTCACCGCGTAAAAGGACATAGTCATGAAAACTGCAAGATGTTGAAAATCATAGTGCAGAAATGGTTGGCCATTTAGGGGATATAACCTCGATAATCCTAACGCCCTGCTAACCGAAATCTGAAAATTTTCAACAAGCCATTCCCGAATCACTCGTCCAACAAGAATTAAACCAAGATATCTTAGCCGAGGAGAGTGTTCATGAGATCCATGCAGCTTTTCGATTCTCACTAAAAGCCTCTATTGAAAATTTTTTGAATCAAGCCTTCCACCAACACAGAGTCCGAACCTCCTTCACCACCATCAAGCCAAAGTGAAATCATTCCTCTACCCATAAAAGAGTTAACTCGCCTTGACTTCTTCTCATCAACGAGTCTTCTTACACCACATCCCTACAAGATCGTGAGCGGATGTTATCTAATTTATCTATTTCCCAAACGTCCCTTCTACCGCTCTTTGCTGCACAAGAGGAAGGCTCGCCACTCCTTTTGACATCCTTAGGGGGACGAGAAATCTCTTACACTGACATCACCACATTCTTTAAACATGACAGATCCCCTCAAACACGCCCTCCTACCTATTAGTCCCTCATCGCCTAAATCTTTTCAACGACCGGTTGACCTCTTAACATCTATTGATACAGTGCCTCATCTACCTCCTGTGTCACACCCACAGTGGACTAGAATCACAACCCGTCATTCCTCTATACAAAAATTACAAATCACACTGAGACTGTCATTCCACGTAAGATGAGATGCCCTATGGGAACGCTTGAGTACCCTTTTCTACTCAAATGCAAATGACTGATCCTCGATGTCTCCACCATATACCCAAGTGTTTACGAAGCTTAAAATGCCCCTGTTCTCACCTTCACCCCCCTCACCTCTACCAAATGCCCCGTCCACTTCTATCAACTTAACCAGATCTTCCCCTATGCTTGGGACCTCACCAATGCCTAGTCTAACGCACCCGCCAAGCGACTCGATCTATCCAAAATAAATCCGTCCCGCCACTCTAGAGACAAACTCAATCCGTGCCCTATCACAATCAAAACCATCCTCATCATACCTACCTTCCATATTGGGACCCCATCCCTCTACCTTACATCAATATATCATACCTCCTCGCGCTTTCTTCAAAACAACCTACGCCTTCCGCACCCATACGTAAATTCCAGGGTATAAGAACACCGTCTACTCCGCGTATCCTCGTCCACCTATCAACCCTAAACAAATTCCATCATCAAAAGATTTGTTTTCGGTCACTCCTATTTCCCCATGGTTGTTTTCTTCGATACTACATCATCTCGCGCCTCATCATCCAACATAGCTTCACAAAGAAATCACGCTTTAGTGAAAACCACGTATCAACACCCCTCGCTAAACCACCACCCGTGCGAACCAACCACGCCCAAACATTACCAAAACCCGCACAACCAATACCCTCATCCTCTTCCGATTTTGACCCACTTAAAGGATCTTACGCCAAAATCCTTGCATATGTTGGTGGAGAATGCGACCATTTCCCTACCTCCACTTAGACCTTATGATCCGTCTAAACCCCGACCTATGGGTTACGATGAGTCTAAAATCTGTGCTTATCACCACACACCAGGACATGATGTGGAGGGATGCAAAGCTCTAAAAACCATCCTTCGTCAATCACCTCTCCTGATAGAAAGATTAAGAAAGACAACTTACGAAGGGAGAGACCTTTAGTTTCCATTTCCTCTCATATACCATCTGTCCCCCGCCTCACCAAGATCTATCATTATTACAACCCCACCTCTTGAAGACCATGAGTTATCCCAACCATCTTCCTCATCTCAGTCTACGAGATTAATATGATTAGTGTCGCTACTCGAGGCGAAAAAAATGGGAAAGCAAAAGAAAACACACTGCGGCATCTCTTTCTCCGTCAAACATCCCGATTGCACCACCACCTAAAGTGGTCATTCGCGGACCCGCCTACCCTGCCTCTAATGGCATTGCCCACCGAAATATGATTAAACAGCCTTCACCAATCGCCCGTTAAAATGACACTCAGTATGATCTCATTCGCACTTCAATCTCATCGACAAGCTCTCGCTGAGATCCTTCAAGGGATAGAGGTTTTACCTAATGAAACCCCGCCTGCCTCCATTCTAACACCCAATCATGTTGCTTCTCTCACCAAACAACCCACTTTGCCCCAACCACTTCGTCTCTCGTACAACAAGTGAGCATGCTTTCATGGCCTCCAAGACAAAATTGTTGACTTTGGTATGTAAGATCCCGACTCTGCTTCTTTTCATCTCGCCTACATCCGGGACATTCGGCACGTCGTGTTATGATTGACGGGGTGCTTAGCCTAAACATCATCTCTTCAAAAGCCTTCCAACAAATGAATATCCTTCTAGTTGCATGTGTGCCAACCCCATCATGTTGCGGTCATTCAATGACGCTATTACTTCTACCTTAGGCACCGTGATCCTCAACATTCGGGTAGGACCACGTACTTTACCCGAACTCTTCTATGTCTTGGAGGGAGAGTTCCAATATAATATATTGTTGGGTCGCCCTCGATCTCGAGCCATGGGATGCGTTCCCTCAACATTACATAGATGCATAAAATTTGAGTATGAGGGGAAGTCCTACACCGTAAAAGCTGACCCTCCCCCCTTTAAAACCTGCAATATGTTATACCGCCCTAACGATGTGCTTATACCAATCAAGACACCCATACATTCAACCCAACCATCCTCTTCAAATGTACCTCAACCATCCACCTCAACCGCGCCTACACCTTCAACCGATGAAACCACCATCACAAAACCACTTCCCTTCCCGCAACTAACATTCCAACCTCCGACCCTTAGTAGATGTTTTTCAGGGCCGCCTTACACCGGGAGTACCGCCTATATAACGTTAGTTCTTTCCCTACCCCGCAGAGTACGGACAATTACATGCACATCCCACCTACGACCATCGCGTGGGGAGGTAATCTCTTACGGACCACCCCATCAGCCGCACTAACCTAATGTATGGGGTGTTGACGCATCCTCCATTACCCTCAACCTCCTCTTGGTGTGGTTCCCTTCCAATCTGATTTTCAATACTTGACAAATCGTCTTTCGCCTCACCTTCTTGACTCTCCGTATGCGTGGAAAGGCTTTGGTTTTGGCCTTTACGAACAAGGCCGACATACACTCATTCCCGTGACTACCCGTAAACATAATGATCGCAGTGGTCTCGGTTTTCCCTGATACACCTACACAGAGACACCTCCCGTCACCGTATCCCGGAAGAAGAAGACGCGCCCCTACCAAACCGTCATCACCCACTTTGCCATCATCACCCACACAATCTATAGACCCTCGAATCCATCCCTCCTAACTTTTTTTTTCATAAATGCTATCTTCATAGGTCCTCTCACTTATCAACGCTGATAATGAGGACCCATCTTCTCTTCCCTTCTCAGTATCCGCATATGATCGAAGAGGATTCGCTTTGATTAATGTTGTTGAATGCCGTGATGACGACTCCATCCTCACTTACCTCAAGTGGATGATTCTTATATTCAACGAGCTTTACCATCTCAAACCCAAACCATGCCGAACGAATCTACCATAGAAATCAACCTCCACACGGAGGAGGATCCTCACATTGTGAAGATTGACAATCCCTTAACACATCGTAATGCCGCCTTTACTACCTTTCTCCGTGCTTCGCAACCAAGCTTTCGCATGGTCTTACGCCGACATGCCAGAATTGATCCTACCATTGCCATCCATAACATCACCCTAAACCCCGATTCCAAACCAAACAAAATGTAAATTGAGAAAATGCATGCACGCATTGCTTCTTGTCAAAGAGGAACTCCAACGACTCCTTTCTGTTTCCTTCATCTTGCCTATTGACTATCCTCAATGGATTTCTAACATCGTACCTGTCACTAAAGCGACAGGGGGACTTCGGATATGCACAGATTTCCGGGATCTTAACCTCGCTTGCCCTAAGGATGACTTCCCTTACCTAGCATCACCAACTTGTTGATCTAATGCAGGTCATGAGATGCTCTTCTCATGGATAGCTTTTCAGATACAACCAAATTTTGGTTGCCCCTGCCGATCAACACAAAACTGCCTTCATAACTCCTTGGGGAACCTTCTGTTATCGTGTCATGCCGTTTGGCCTTAAGAATGCTGGTGCAACCTATCAGCGGGCTATGACCTACATTTTTCATGACATTATGCACACTATCCTTGAAGATTACGTCGACGATCTTCTTGGCAAGTCTAAACATCGTAGTGAACATCTTGATGTTTTAACCATTATTTTTGATCGCCTGTTACAATATTCTGTCCGCCTTCAACCAAAGAAATGTGTCTTTGGTGTTCTTTCGGGAAAACTTCTTGGCTTTATCGTCTCTTTGCGTGGCATTGAGGTCGATCCATCTAAAGTCAAAGCTATCCTAGAAATGCCCCCACCCAAAAATCTCAAACAATTGCGTAGTTTACAAGGTAAGCTCCAATCTATCCGACGTTTCATCTCCCAACTCTCGGATCGGTGTCAACCTTTTCATCACCTTCTTAAAAAGGACATTGCCTTTCAATGGAGTGAGGAGTGTCACCAAGCCTTCGAAGCTCTCAAATCCTATCTCTTGCAGCCACCCGTGCTTATCCCACCCCAGGACGACCGCCCTTTCTACCTTTATCTTTCCGCCACTGACCATGCTATAGGTGCTATGCTCGCACATCGGGATCCGGCACGACGAGAACAGGCCGTTTATTATATAAGTCGTACCCTCGTGGATTATGAGACTAGGTATACACATGTAGAAAAATTGTGCCTTGCCCTATCATTTGTAGCCACCAAACTCCGACATTACCTCCTGAATCACAAAACTTTTGTCATCACCAACACAGACCCCATTCATTATATGTACGCCAAACCGCATCTAAACCAACGTATCGCTCGATGGCTTATGCTCCTCGCCGACCTTGACCTTGAATTCATAAATGTAAGTCAATCAAAGGACAAACTCTTGCAGACCAACTTATGGAGGCCCCTTTACGTGGGGAACAATTTACCAATTTTACCTTCCCAACGAACTCATCGCCACTCTTTCACTCCGGAAGAGTTGTATCAAATGACCCTCTTCTTCGATGGATCTAAATGCCGGCAACATGCGGCGGAGGAGCCGGCGTTGTTCTCATTCCTCTCGATCTTGAGCCTATGCCTCTTTCATTTCGGCTTGATTTCCTCGCACTAATAATACAATGGAATACGAGGCCCTTGCTCGGTCTCCAAGTTGCGTTACACTTAGGCATCAAATCTATCAACATTTTTGGCGACTCTCAATTGGTAGTCAATCAAGTTATGGGCGTCTACCAATGCAAAAATGAGGAACTTCAAAAATACAAACACTACGTGGATTCACTTCTAGCCTTATTTACTCACTATTCTATACAAACCATTCCACGCTCCACTAACAAATTTGCGGACACTATGGCTTGCTTAGCCTCGCAAATTCCCGCCGCACCAACTGACTCTGAATTATTCGTCGTGGTCCAACAACTTTTTGTCCCATCCTATTCAACCCCGGTAGTTTGTACGATAAATACTGTGTCTACTAGTTCGCAGGATACCTGGTACCACCAATTTCATGACTACCTTACAATCTCTCTCCCACCCACCCGACCTTACTAGTAACGCAAATGTGCTTTCCTTAAAAGTGTTTCGCGTTATGTTGTCATGGGGGGACTCCTCTATAAACGTGGCTTTGATGGCATCCTCCTTCGCTGTCTAACTGGCGCAGAGGCCACTCATACCATCCAACAGGTCCATGACGGTATTTGTGGTGGACATTTTAGCGGCCTTGCCGTGGCCAAACGAATCCTTCGCCTTGGTTATTATTGGCCTACTCTCAATAACGACTGCTACGAATATGTCAAGCATTGTGTTATGTGTCAACAACATGCCAACCTTCAACATACTCCTAGCCACCCGCTCCAGTCACCGAGATCTTTGCCCTTCTCCCAATGGGGTTTAGACCTTATTGGTGAGATTCACCCGACCTTCTTCACAACGTCACCGTTGGATAATCACAATGAATATTACACAAAATGGGTGGAGGCTATTCCACTCATTTCAATCAAAAAAGAAAAAATTGTCGAATTCATTAACCATCACATTATCTGTCGTTTTGGTATTCCTCATCGCCTAATAACAGATAATGGTAAATCTTTTAAAAACAAGTTGTTGCAAGACCTTTGTGACAACTTTGGTATCAAACTTAGCTTCTCATCACCCTACTATCCACAAGCCAATGGGCAAGCCGAGTCCTCTAATAAAACACTAACCAAAATCCTCATGAAAGTTGTCAATGAATCCTAAGAAATTGGCACGATCACATCCCCTTTGCCCTTTGGGCTTATCGCACTAGGATTCGTACACTCCACTAATGCCACACCTTTTCTTTTAGTATACGGTACCGAGGCTGTTTTGCCTCTCGAAATACAAATACCCTCCCTTAGAATATCTCTTTAGGATATTCTCACCAACGATGATTTCCGCCAAGAGCGGTTAGCCCAATCGAGCTTCTGACGAACGCCGCCTTTACGCTCTTCGATCACCTTCAAATCTATCAAAAACGCATTAAACGTATTATGATAAGCGACTTCATGAGCGTATTTTTAAGGTTGGTGATCTTGTCCTCAAAGAGAATCAACATGTAACCAAACTAGAAAAGAGCAAACGTGGAAAATTTACTCCCAATCGATTGGGCCTTATATAATCACTCACACCTATGGATCTGGCACTTATCGTTTAGCTTCGCTTAATGGTAAACCTGAGCCTGAGCCCCTTAATGCCTTACATCTTCGACCATTCTATTGTTGAAATTAGTGTTATATCACTTCTTATCCGCCTACTGCTCGTCCCTTGAGCTCCCATACCACTACATACACTCTGTTTCCTACACCTCATAATAACAATCAAGCTCACATAGTTTGATTCTCACCTCCCCTTGACGACGCCTTTCCCTTTTTAGTCTAGTCCATGACTTCAAAGAATTAAAATAAACCGTATTCTTATGGGATTTTCTTGAGTCAAACTTCCTACCAAACTAGATGCTTCACGCCAAAAGAACATCTAGCTATCTAAATTATATATAGACTGTTCCCTCGAAGGACAGCTATATGCCAAAAACTATTGATGCTATTATATATATAGACTGCTCCCTCGAAGGACAGCTATGCATTTAAATCATATCTGCTACTATAAATAGACTGCTCCCCGAAGGACATACATACACGCTTTTTTTTCGAAGCTTCTCGCATCGATCACCTTCGTGAAGACCTCAAGAATAATACAATCAATATCCCTCAGTAGACTTCCCGCATCGATCGAGTCTACATTCAATAAAATAAAAGCCTCATTCAAAAGAACTTTTGAGTCATGGACTTGTCTATTTAGGGTAGGTTCTCTTCCGTCATAACACTCACTTTGTAATAAGTTCTCCGTACCTCAGCTATATCATCCACCTCACCTCACCATTTGTTTCAACTCAAGGGACGTAATGTACGCTCAATATATTGTGATCACACAACTCTTTTCACCAATTGACTTCTCTCGCCTATGCACTACCTAGGCTCCAAGCTCATTCTACGTTGTGTGGTTTGTTTAGCTCTTTTCACCTACTTTGAGCATTCTTTTCGCTTTGCCTCGCATCTAGGATTGTGTGTTGACCTTAATCGTGACATGGTTCCTTACTACTTGGGTAGGCTAACTTTCGCTTCCCTTATACCTTTTACAACATCACCAATTCATTACCAACACCATCAACCTTACCTTTACCAATCTTAATATTTTTACCAACCAACCAATTGCCTAAACCGTACCAAATTGCCTGAATTCGCCTCTCCCTGATCCTAAGGGAGAACTACATCGGTCCTCGAGGCCCTTCCTTGCTTTGTGCAATGGGCTATGAGGCAGCACTTCGAGACATGGGGTCTCCCAAGGTTAGCTCGACCATCCCCTACCATAACCTATCATGTGTGGTAAATATAAATATTTTTGTGTATTTCTATTTAATCACATTCCTCTTTATCCTTTTTCAAAACACCGAAAATCAAAACACAAACATTCTTATTTTTATCGTAACTCAAATCAACATACATATTCAGCTTTATTTAGATGTTAAACAAATACATCTTCTCTATCATCGACACGCAGGTCGGCATCCTTATTTATTCTTATACCTTGCTAACATTTACTCAGACCCTCACGCCTCATCCCGAACTAGGTGATGATCGTGATCGTCGACCCCTCTCGCCGGGCCTCTCTGTCCTCAAAGGTACCACGGCTATTGGTACCGCCCACTGATCTGCCAATCTCTCCTGTAACATATGAATACGCCCTCTCGCATGGAGAACTCCAGCCTCTAGTCTCGCTCGTGACTCCGCAACCACTAACAATCTTCTTGTCTCATTCACTCGTTTGAGCTGCTTTGAACTAAACGCTGCAGACGATCCTCTCTCGCTGTAATCACACTATGTCAGGACAATCACGTATACCTCGCAGCTCCACCGCCCACCATAATCTATAGGCCTCTGCTCGTTCTGCGTCCCATTACCTCAAGGATCGGGCTGCTACCTCTTCAGGACCTTCTGGAGGTGTTGGCTGGGGAGGTGAGAGTACTGCCTCTGCGTCGATCCTCATATATGGTCTATAAGCCAGGGGTATATCCTGCACAAATCCAAATTGTCGCCGCACGCGATCTATAGGAATCCTCTCATATTCACCTGGCCTGTGCCCCGCGATCCACCTCATTCGCTCTACACCCCTTAACTCCTCAGCTATGCTCTCTGTTACCATATAGTTCCCGTAAGGCCTCCAACAGATATCCGCAACCGTCACTCTCTCCCATACACCTCTGTAATACTTCAAT
This sequence comes from Taxus wallichiana var. yunnanensis, assembly GCA_018340775.1. NCBI lineage: Eukaryota > Viridiplantae > Streptophyta > Pinopsida > Cupressales > Taxaceae > Taxus > Taxus wallichiana. Next base: position 817,232,010 of record CM031238.1, on the reverse strand, counting down.
GTCACCCACCTGTCACGCTCGAGATCTTGCCTCTTGTTGCTGCTCGACCCATCGTCTCGAATCTCAACCTATGTACTCCTGGTCTCTCCTTCCCGAGAGGGATTGGCCTCTGGTCGCACACAAACAATGTGCTCATAGGCCCAACAGTGTAATAAGTATGAGCAATCCAAAGTTGTCATGTGATTTCACCTACAAGCCCATAAACCCCTGTATAGCTCCACCAAATATGCAGGTGCCCATGCAAAAGTCACGTTCCTTTCTATCATCTCCTAAATAACACACATCAATGCCTTTGAAATCTTCCTTCCGCCTCGGAATGCATAATACCCTACCGCTATCATTAATAGCACTGCTAACCTTGTCTCCACAGGATGTGCTGCATACATTACCCCATACGTAAATGATAAACCTCGCTGTGTCAAATCTCGTGCGTATGGACCAAATACTGCGGTTATCGCTCCCCGTGCCGCGCTAGGTAGTGCCTGATATACTGGTTCTCCTGTAATAGGGAGTCTCAAAATATGGAACACATCTTCAATGTTACCGTCATTTCACCGTTGCGGATAGAAGGTATTTGTCTCGGATTCCATCTCTCAATCAACGCCTGTAACATACCATGGTTACGTGCGATTCGTGAATAATAACGGATTCCACTTAACCCCAAACGATTTATCAATGTCCATTCCGCTGGTGTTACATCCGCTCGGATTCGTGACAACAGCGCTGGCACACTATCATTCATCCTCAACCCTGCCTCTGCCTGCATACACCAAAACAACAAACAACCATTCAATCCGTCAGGGTTTTTCAAACATTCTGGAAATTCCTCCAGTAACCGGTATCGGTTATACATAACCGGTATCGGTTTAGTAACCGATACCGGTTCCTCCTAACCGCTACCGGTCACTGTCAATTACATACACCTTCCCTAAAAACAACCACCTACGACAATAATTTGCTCGTTTATTCCTTTTTATACATACAAACATACCTGAAACCCCTGATTGCCTACCCCGTAACACTTACCTCACCTGCAACCCTTGTTATCATGTTTTCTTTCTCATATCTACCCACCTACTCTCCCCCATCTTATTCACAAAACATGCAGTAGTCAAATCACAAACAAAACGTTACCTCTTGGGTTGCAGCAGCTTGAGGTGGCCCTTGTCTTCCCTCTTGTCCCTGCCTGCTGGATGCTTCTCCTCGTTCTGCCATGATCACCTTTTCAACTTTGTCTTTCTGCCTTCCGAATCTCGGATCACATTCACTTTCCTTGTCTCTTTTCTCCTTATCACTCAAATCTCTCATGCAAAAACCTTGTCTCCTGACCACAAAAGCGCCGTTCACAGTATTTAACCTCTCGCATGGCTCTAAAATTAAAACTTAAGTTGCCACCCTAGCTTTTCTATTTTTAGAAAAGCTCATACCTAAGAATCCTAACGGTATCATTACTTAACCGATATCGGTCTATCACCACCGATATCGGTTCCTCTAACCGATATCGGTTACACACCTATCTTTTCTCAACAGATTCTTTTCTTCATTTCTCACCTAAATTTTTGTCGCGCCCGCCTCTTTTCCCCGCATACACAACACAATTTACCACATTTATTCATCCACCACACATAGCATCACAATTTCATTAACATCATTTATTTTATACCAATACACAAACCATCAACTACGATATCAAGAAACTATCAATCTATACATCATTTGATCCAACTCATCGCTTATATATCACAATGTCACAAAACCACCAATTCATCACATAATATGACATTCATATATACGTACAAAAAAAAAAAAAAAAACAACATCAGCATCATCCATCTATCAACATGTCAATTAAACTCATCACACATTCTATATATTACCAGCCATTAACTAAATATTTAAACACATTTTGAACACTGCATGTGGATCAAAACATCGTCTCTATATATATATATATATATATACAAGTTTTCAAAAATACAATGTGCCCTACATCGGGGCCTCTGTGATCTCATCATACAACAAAGCCGGCACGCAGGCCGCAATAACTGTCAAAAAAATCTCGACTCGGCTCGCAGGCCGGTCCCTCGTATCAAAAATAGCTATATACTCGGCTCGCAGACCGGTATCCACTATACAACCCCTACTCGGCTCGCAGGCCGGTATACAATAAATGAATGAATGAATACATGAATAATACATAGGCACGCAGGCCTCTATCAATACACCCGGTTCGCAGACCGGTGCCCATCTCTAAAATACAACAACCATGTCTGGGATCTCTCAGCTCTCCCCACCGCCCTCGGCACCTCTCCCCGCTGGTCCCTGTGGTGCCTCTCGCCTCCTGCCCGTCACGGACACGCCAGCTGTGGCTGCACCTCCCTGAGATCTCTGGCTGTGAGAGGTCTCTGCCCTATGCGCTGCATAAGCCTGATACTCGACTCCGGTACCATCAAGAATATCCTGATAATATCGGGCCTCTGCTCTAACCTCCATATAGCGCTCTCGAGCCACTGACGGAGCTGGGGCTGGTCCCCTGGCACCTACAACCAATGCCCCCGAGCTCGTCTTTGGTGCTTTGCTGGTGGTGCCAGTGCAAGCGGTGGTGCGCGGCACTGTCACTGGTTGTCTCGTACTGCACTGTGTGGTCGTGGTGGCTGGTGGTGGTGCTGCCGTGCTCGTGCTCAGAGCTCATGTACTTCTTCGCAGTACTACACTCGTGGCTGTGGTCTGTGGTGGTGGTCTTTGTGCTTATGCTCGAGCTAGGCTAGGCTACTGCCTGTAGTAAGACACCTATTCGTGCTCGTGCCGCAGCTAGCTGCCCTTGTAAGAGCTGCACCTGACCCCTGAGCTGATCTCTCTCTAATCAGCAGCCAAAGTCTGGTGCAAGCGGTGATACTATCCTCGGTTGCTCTCTCGCTTGACCCACCACACCCTGTATGCTCCCGTGCACCCAGCATCATCTACACCCTCACCTGCTGACCTCTCCGCTACCCAATCTGGATCCAAAGGCTGTGGTGCAGGTAGTGGGGCCTCTACATCATCCCTCCTGTACTGAGGGAAGGGAGGTGGCTCGTCCTGTCGTAGCCCCATCTGCCTGCGTACCCTCTCCAGGGGTATCCGCTCGTACTCTCCTGGCCTCCGTCCTGCTATCCAGAATGTGTACTGGATTAGGCGCAACTGTAAGCGGGCTCCTCTGCCAGGGTGGTGACCTCTGTAGGGTCTCCATACAATGTCTACTGCTGTCAGGCCCTCTAGCAAGTGTCTATAGTATGCCACATCCCGACCTGCAACAACTGCTCGTGGCTGGCCCACGACCCCCAACCACCTCTGAAAGCCATATCGGTATATGACTGTGGGCCTTGGCTTGGGGTAACCCTCTATCGGCCGATGCATACGATGTGCTCGTATGCCCAACAATGCAACAAAAATGTAGAGCAAATACCGACCGCCTCCTCTGGCGATAGCCCCATAGCTCCTCAGTACAATTGCACTCGGATATACTTTGGTGCTCAGGCAATAACTGTGTGCTCCTCCACCATCTCAAGCGCATACCCCCATCAATGCTCGTGGGAAGCGGCCTCCTCCTCAGTCCGGGAGGGCGAAGCGGTGATCCCAACCATCATCAACACAAACAAGTCGCGTCTCGTGTCGATGCGCATGCACATGTCACCGTACTGATACTTTCTGCTTTATGGTAGGTCAAGCATGCGCGGCATCCCCAAAACCTACGATATGTTGTCCATGGTGGTAGTCTCTGAATCTACCTGGAAGGCGCTTCTCTCGATGATAGGTAAAATCGAAGGATGCGATACACATCCTCCATGTGACGGTCATCTCCCAGGTCGGGAGATGGAACACATTGGTCACCGGATCCCATCTCTCGATGAGGGTGACCATCAGTGTTATCTCTCTCTCTATCACTCTGTACTCTGGACTCCACCGAGTCCCACCTAGCGCATGATGGCCCAATGAGCCGCAGATACGTGTGGTCTCATCCGCACCAACAAAGGGGGCATCCTATCCCGCATCAACCGCGACGTGCTCGCAAAAACCAACCCACATCCTTAGACCTACTCTTTATTACAACATCTACTTTATCATCTAAACACCCTTTTTTATCCCCCACCATACCCCGACTCTCTACCACCCCCTCTGTGAACCTACCACCCTAAAAACCCCAAAACCATCCCACCCAAAACCAACAACAACAAAACCCCAAACAAAACACATGCAACCCAACCCCAACACAAAACCAACTCCCACACAAAAACCCAAAACCCAACCCTACATCAAACCCTTCACCCACACCGACCCACAACCTAACCCAAAAACCCAAAACCCAACCCTACACCAAACCCTTCTCCCACCTCCAACTCAAACCCAACCCAACCCTACACCAAACCCTTCTCCACCCCTAACCCAACCCTCACACAAACCCTTCTCCACCCCTAACCCAACCCCCACACAAACCCTTCTCCACAACAAACCCACACCCACCCACAACCCAACCCAAAAACCCAAAACAACCAACCCACCCACACAACCCACAAGCCACCGACGCCGGCCGATACATGACCGACGCCGGTCACCAACAACACTCCCTTTCCCTAAAATTGTGCGACCGATGCCGGTCGCTTAGTGACCGACATCGGTCACTGTCTTCTCCCGGAGCCGAACCCCCGCGCGGCCCCCAAAACCCATTTTTTACCTATTTCTACCCATCTACCCACCCAAATACCCTAAAAACTTACCCACCTACCCACCTTAGCCTATCTAGCCTATCTACCCTCTCCCTTTTTCAAATCATTCCCATTTTCTCATTATTTCCTAAAAAAGGTTAATTCCTACCCAAACCCCCAATTTAGCATAATACAACCAAATCACCAAATTAAAGAGTTTCGAATCTACCCGAACGACGACACGTCGTCGTGGTGGGATGGGTGGTAGCGGTCCAGCTGGTCCAGCCCCTCCAGCTCCTCCTGCCTGTGCCATGGCTCCAATCCTGATCTGCTGGGTCCCGCCAATCAATCGCTTTGCCTCCTCCTTAATCGGGCCCACTATCAACTCTCTCCGCCAATACAATAGTTCCACCTCACTCAATCGCCTCTAATCTCAACTCTCCACGCGTCGATAAAGTCGATTTGGTTTGCAAATAACAAAAGTGACAATGACAAGCCATATTTTTCTTTTTATAGGTTTTTCGCCTTTCACCGATATCGGTTTAATTTTTGCCCTAAGGAACCGGTATCGGTCGCCTTAACCGATATCGGTCACTCAGAATCGACATCGGTTCTCTACCCAACTTTCACCCCATTCTTTGCCCTTATTTACCATTTGCCCCTTTTTAACCACATATCGCCTATATCCACCTTTGCTGAACACCATTTGTTTACCCATTTGGCCCGACCCAAGGCCTCAACCTACCCATTTGGCCCGACCCAAGGCCTCAACCTACCTATTTGGCCCGACCCAAGGCCTCAACCTACCTATTCAGCCCGACCCAAGGCCTCAACCTACCTATTCGGCCCGACCCAAGGCCTCAACCTACCTATTCGGCCCGACCCAAGGCCTCAACCTACCCATTTGGCCCGACCCAAGGCCTCAACCTACCTATTTGGCCCGACCCAAGGCCTCAACCTACCTATTTGGCCCGACCCAAGGCCTCAACCTATCTATTCGGCCCGACCCAAGGCCTCAACCTACCTATTTGGCCCGACCCAAGGCCTCAACCTATCTATTTGGCCCGACCCAAGGCCTCAACCTACCTATTCGGCCCGACCCAAGGCCTCGCCCTACCCATTTGGCCCGACCCAAGGCCTCAACCTACCTATTTGGCCCGACCCAAGGCCTCAACCTACCTATTCGGCCCGACCCAAGGCCTCGCCCTAACCATTTGGCCCGACCCAAGGCCTCAACCTACCTATTTGGCCCGACCCAAGGCCTCGCCCTAACAATTTGGCCCGACCCACGGCCTCACTCTACCCTTATGGCCTGACGCAAGGCCACAACCCAACAACTTGGCCCGACCCAAGGCCGTATCACTTCAATACCATACCCACAATCAACGTTTTATTTTATCCATCCATCATGTACCTTTTGTTCAATCGAGCTCACCTGTTCATGTTTTAGCATGATTAGGGTCCTTGACTTGATCTGTCGACCAACTTTGCCTAGACCTAGACCGTGATGTTTATCTCAACCAAACCAACCATTTTACACTGCCGAACATGCCTAAACGTTCTGCCTTTACCTTACCTCGTTATATACCCCGAGCTACTTCCTATTCCTTGATACCGGATTATATCACCCTTGTTTGGATAAACTATTGACCTTTGCCTATACATTGCCGGTTTGCTCGTCAAATCATGTACCCTAGTCATTTATTGTATTTCAACATGCATCCGCTTCTCGTGGACCTACCCCACCACCTTACCATCCTCTCTACAACATTCACCCTTATCAACCCTATCCCTGATTTCCCGTTCACTCAATCTATGATAGATTTGAGGGGGATTACCTATATCCTTAACAGGAGAAACCACTTCATATTATTGTCCACGCAGCTTTACAAAACAAGCTACACGACAATAAGGGGCTAATGTAGACACCAAATTCGTGTCTTACGACCCCTTGTGACCCGCATCTCATCTCGCAATATAACCTCATCACCTAAACCTTACACAATTATTTATTAATTGCCTTCTAATTGATAAATCCACATCACCCTACCTACCACCTCACTTTGCCACTTCATCATGACCTAGCCCTAACCCTAAAACTAACCTAATTAAGACCCATAACTTGGTCCACACCTACACCCATAACTAATGACCCCTTTCTCGCACCCAAAACCGACCTTCTAGTCACTTGACCGAGCCCGCAACTGATCTCTCGGGAGAAAAGCAGGGAAGGTGGGCTATTTTACTAAAAATAGCCTACTTTTCCTTACCAATGCCGGTTCTACTCGATCCGCCGTCGGTTACGTAACCGCCATCGGTTCCTCGTAAATGGGCTCCCAAACCAAAACAACGGATCGTTTTGGAGATCGGTCCAAAGGATTTCTCGGATCAGCGAGAGGCATTGCGAGCAAGGAACAGAGTCCCGATCTTCATTTAATCAAGCGAGACGCAGTAAAGAAACCGAAGTGCTTGCGAGTAGAGGAGATCAACTTGCATCTTCGTCAAAACCAAAAGTAGTCCTTCCAAGACAAAAAGGAGTTCTTCGCATCGACTTGATCTTTCTCTACGGTGACGCGCACACCATCTCGACATTCCACAGGTATTCCTCCTAGCCCCTAACCTTATCTCTGCTTTCTAAAAGGAACGAAACATTTCCGAGTGAAACAGAGATAATCTATCTCTTTTGGAGAAATTGACCACAATCAAGAGAGCTCCAAATAAACAAATGGAATATTTCAATTTCTAGTTTCAAAGAACGTGGGACAAGATTCCAATTTCCATAAGGCCATTGCTAAAGGTGCATTCCTCTATTTCCTTGAAGCTTTAAATTCTGATATATCTGTTATGATACAATATATGGGAGGGGTAACCTTACCCACGCTTATGTCATAACTATTAGGGCTGAAAACTATATAATTCAAGCTGGAAAACTTACACCTAGGCCACCGGGAATCCTAGTTCTATTCAAACTCCTACATTAGCCCCTATTCCTACCCCTAGAAATCAAAGTTCCAATGAGGTTTCTACCTCTTCTTCTAGTACCTCAACTGAACTCCAAGAAGTCATGAAGCAATTACAGAACCTAGGGAATGAGTTGGTAACCCTCAAGAGGCAGCAAGCCCAAAAATTTAGACCTTATCAGCCTCAAGCCCAACCAAATAGGCCTCCATATCAGTCTAATAGACCTCTTGTTCAAGATGCAAAAAAAAATCAAGGACAACCCCTAGCTACTAGACCATTTCAACCATACAATCCTAATACACCTTCAACATCAAGAGCCTTGGTTCCAATCCAGAATAATCTTGCACATGAATATGAATGGTGTTTTCCTTGTGGTCAACCCCATAATCAAGTAGCATGTTTCAATGGTATGTTAAACCAGACTTGATGGTAAAAATTGTTGGTGTGTCTCAAGAAATAAATGGAGAAGAAAATTAGCAAAAGCAAGCACTCAAAAGGCACCCCAAAATGATACTTCACTAGTAAATTGGAAAACATGGAGGATTTATGTGGTATAAATCAGCCTCCTTCCTCAAGGTTAACAACCAACACAAGGTCTAAGAAAATAAATATAGAGGAGGAAAATCATCAAATACAGGTACTTTTCAACCTTTTATCACACCCCAAGGAGTTGGTAGCTCAAATATAGTCCCATGATTACAAAATTGGCCTAGAGTACTTGTTGTAGTAGCTCATGTGCAAGTGAAGGTAGTACCAAGTAAAGGGGGGAAAAAGAAAAATTCACCTCATTTCAACATTATTGACCACATGAGGAAAACAATGTGATTATCTCCATGTGGGAATCATTAGAAATTCCAAGCCAAAGGGATCTTTTACAAGCAACCATAGCTAACTTACCCATCTCAAATGAGTCACCCAAAGATCAAGAGAAGGTCCTTATCAATGCAGTACAAAAAAAGGAGGGTCAACTAAGTAGAAATTCAAATCCTCCACCATTTTATGTGTCCTTGATTATAGGGGACAAATGGTGCACAATTGCATGATCGAATCTCGGGGCAAGCAGCTCAGTAATGCCTAAACAAATTACTGATAAACTGGGCCTCAAGTATGATCCTATTTCTAAAGTAATGATGAAATTAGATGGGAAAATGGTGGGAACTATTGGGATCATAAAGGGTTTAAACCTCACATTACATGCATGTCCTAATGTCTCAGTTCAACATGACATATCAGTCATTGATTTACCACCACTCTTTTATTTGTGCTTGTCAAGGATTTCATAGCTAAAATTGGCAGGTACCTATCAACTGATTGGTCCCACATGCTCTTCAGAATGAGGTATGGAGCTAAAGCTATAATCAGATCTGAACCAATTTCCAATTATCACATTGATCCTTACATGCCAAGTCCAATCAATGCCAACTACTCAGCTTTTGATCAAGAATATTTCCCAAACACTCAGGAAGTAGATACTAAGGTTGGAGGCATCCCGGATTTGACACTTGATGAGTGGGCTCACAAGAGGCATGGCTATGATCCATACAAGGAGATGGAGGAAGCTGAACTAGGCATCTATTGTCTACATGAATAAAATACACCTCTTCCTAACATCACCAAACTAGATGATGAAGATGACAATGAAGTTTGGAAATTGTTCTTCAATGGTTCAAGGAGCAAGGTGCAAGAGGAGGATTAATGTTGGTATCTCCCAAAGGTATCAAATACTACTCTACTTTTATATTTCAGTTTAGTTGTTCAAATAATGCAACAGAGTATGAATCACTCATCCATGGACTACAATGGGCAAGGAGAATGAATGTAAAAAAATCTGTAGGTCTTTAGGGACAATGAATTAATAGTGGACCAGGTTAGAGGTTCCCATGCAACCAAAAATGATCTTCTCAAAGCATATAAATATAGGGTATGGGACCTCTTAGAGGATTTTGATGCCTTCAATATCTAGGCCATTCCTAGAAAAGAGAATGATGTTGTTGATAAACTTGCTGCAATTGGAGCAAGGTTTGATGTGGTTGAGGACATTGAAGAAGAAAATTTCAGTCTCATATAAAAATGGTGGTAAGACCTATTGTACCTGATAATGTCACAGGTTGGAAAGTGTTCAAAAGTGATCAACAAATCATCAATTTCTTATAGGAAGAAGCTGAATTCTCCACCAAGAATCAAGACAAATTAGAGCAGCAATATGGTGATAAATAGTCTAGCCGAGAACAAATAAACTCCCAAAAGGCTTGGTAACATTAGAGTCAATCCCAATGACCGCCCGAAGGAGAAGGAAAATATTTAGGTCAAAGGGGAAGATTTAGAGCCCATTTCGGTTGGAGAGGGTAAAGTACTCCAAATAGGCAAAGTAAGTACTCACCAGGAAAAAATATGATTTCATACAACTTTGCCAAGAATTCCCATATGTCTTTGCTTGGAGCTACGAGGAATTGAGAGGATTTAATACAAGGTTGGCACAACATACTATGAATTAGATCTAGAATCTAAGCCCATTAGGAAAAATACAAGGCCGGTGAACCCTCATATCGAGCCTCTCATGAAGAAGGAATTGAACAAGCTCATTGAGGCAAGCATTATTTTTCCAATCAAGCAATCTTCATAGGTTTCTAATTTTGTTCCGTTCAGGAAAATAAATGGAGAAATTAGGTTGTGCATGGACTTTCGAGACTTGAACATGGATTCACTCAAAGACCATTATCTTCTTCTTTCCATGGAGAAAATCTCACAAGTAGTAGTTGGTTCAAGAGGGTTTTCACTTCTAGATGGCTACTTGGGCTACAATCAAATCATGGTGAAAGAGGAAGACCAATTCAAGACAACCTTCACCACCAAATGGGGCACATATGCTTATAAGAAGATGCCATTTGGGTTGTCAAACACTGGGGGAAAAATTCCAAAGGGATATGGACATGGAATTCAAGGGGTTGATAAACAAGATAGTTCTTGTGTACTTATATGACATTATTGTATTTTCCAAGAACGCAACAAGCCACCTCCATCACCTCAGGAAAGTGTTCCAAAGATGCAGGAGATTTAGAGTGTCTCTAAATCTGAAGAAGTGTATATTCCTAGCTCATGAAGGCAAGATATTAGGCCACATGGTGTCTAAATAAGGGCTAATAATTGATCCAGAAAGAGTCAAAGTTATTCTTACTCTACCATTTCCGAATCACAAGAAGACTCTCCAAAGTATTTTGGGAGAATCAATTTTGTTAGGAGGTTTGTTCCTAATTTTTCTAATCTTGTCAAACCACTAATGTTGATGCTAAAGAATAACATGGCTTTCAAATGGAATGCTGAAGGAAAATAAAGCTTTGAAGCTATAAATCAGGCCATTGCATAGGCTCCAACCCTCATAAATCCATATTTTTGAAGGAATTCACTCTATATGCTTTTGTGGCACAAATGCAATATCTGCAATACTAGTACAACTAATCAAAAGGACTGGAGCAGCCTATTGCATTCTTTAGCCAAGGCCTTGAATATTATGAGGTGAGGTATTCATTCATTGAGAAACATGTCATTTCTATGATAATAAGTTTAAAGAAATTTAGGCATCTAATGTCAAATAATATAATTCATTTACTAGGTACACATGCTTTGGTGTAAAAGAATTTCTTTTAAATAAGGAGCTTAATGAGAAAAGGACTGGTTAGATAACCAAGGTCATGGAGTATGACATTGACATCAATGTGGCCAAACTAGTTAGAGGAAAAGGGTTATGTGAACAACTATCTTCAAATCACATTCCGAGTCAAGGGATGAAGAAGGAGCTGTTTTGGTGTTACAAGATGATCAAGAGTGATCAGCCAATGCCTCACCCGATCCTTGCTGGACTTAGGATATAACATGCTTCCTTCAAATAGGTCAAAGCCCTCAAGGTTTGAACAAGGCCAAAAGAAGGTATTTCAGGCTGCAAACTATACCGTATGTGCTTGTAGATAATGTTTTGTTCAAAAGGTATGTGAATGGTGTCCTCCTAAGATGCATAAAAAAAGACTAGATAGAGAGGGTATTGCATGAATTTTATGATGGAGAAACATGTGGACACTTTGCCCCAAAAGCCTCTTAGAATCATTAAAGCTGGTTATTACTGACATAATATTTTCAATGATTTCCACTCATTGATCAAGAAATACAAAAGGTGCACCTTCTTTATGGGATAAGAGAAGCTAACAACCCTTTCACTTCTTCCCATTTCTGTAAATGAGCCACTCATGCAATGGGGTATGGATTTTATTGGAGTGATTAACCCAAATTATAGCCTAGGCCACAAGTGGATCTTAACAGCCACAAATTACTTCACCAAGTGGACATAAGCAGTTGCACTCAAGGAAGCAAATGAAGCCAACATTCTAGATTTCTATGAAGGCATTGTGATAAGGTTTGGTGTCCCTTCCACTATAATATCAGATAATGCCTTGGATTTTCTTGGGACAAAGATATCTGATTGGGTTGTTAGGAATAACATCTATTTGAGCACATCTTCTAATTATTACCCTCAGGGTAATGGCCAAGTTGAGTCCACCAACAAGAACTTGCTAAAGATTATAAGGAGAACTCTAGATGAGAACAAGAGGACTTGGCATACCAAACTGAAATCAGCCTTGTGGGCTGATAGAATCACTCCTAAGAAGTCAACTGGTTATTCTCCTTTTAATTTGGTCTATGGAAGGGAAGTAAGATTGCTAATATCCCTAGAGCTACCAGCTTTGGAGCTTATCAAACAACTGGAGTTGTTTGAGTTTGAAGCCATGGAAGTCAGGTATGCAGAGCTCATGGAGCTAGAAGAGTTGAGAAACCAAGCCATGAAAACAATGGAGAAGGACCAAGCTCAAATCAAGATGAGCTTTGATAGAAGGCAAAAATAAAACCTTCCAAGAAGGATACTTGGTCCTAAAATGGGATGCAGACAAGCCAAACCAGGAAGACACTCCAAGTTTGATGCAATATGGAGTGCCCTTACTTGATTTCAGACTTAAGACTAACAATGCTTTCTAATTATCTAATATGGATGGAGAAGAATTACATATTCCAGTCAATGGAATCTATCTCAAGCATTTTTACTAAGTGAATTATCTTCCTTGTATATATTATTTTAGAATTTATAATTCCTCCAAGTTATTGTAGCAAATTACTCTATTATAGTTTAGGGCTGCCTTTATAATAAGTGCTTGTGCACTCTCTGCATGTTCTATTTGGGATATGTATGAATTTGTTTTTTGTATATAGTTGTGCCTTTATTTCTCTTGCACTTTCCAGTTTTCAGGTAGGGTCTTGTGGTGAAACAGTCAGTCTCCAACCAAGGGTTTTAAGAAATGGAAGGCTCAACAGTGTTTCAGAAGTTTAAGGGCTGAATTCTCAAATGACAAACTAGTTTCAGTGTCAGTTGTGACTCCATGCCTAATGGACCCTCTAAGGTCATTGTTCTTTTAGATTTAGTAGAAATCACCCCACGAGTCATCAATTGTTATCCATTTTTGCACCCCTGCAAAATGGACAACTTAATAGGTTAGAGTGTTGGCGGTTGATGGGGAAAAATAATGCTTTGCAATCTTCGGGGTAGCTCATTTTTTGGCTTGATCGAGTTGGTTTTAACTCATGATGAGATGGCGAGCCACAAAAGGGCCAAGTTGATTTTAATAGGAGATCTCGACAAGTTATGTATTTTTTGGGGCTTAATGCCTACCAATAGCATCAATAGATGCTACCAGTTGGTAGAATTTTTAATGCTACCAAGTCGGTAGTATGATCAGGTAGGTCACAGGAGGAAATGTCGTAGGGAACCGGTAGCATCCTTAGTGATACCAGCCGGTAGCACTCAAAATGCTACCGATCGGTAGCATGTATGGATTTTACCAGTCGGTAGCATGTTTAGTGCTACCAGATGGTAACATGGGGTCCAGTAACAGGGCAGTGCCAGCAGGTCATAGGAATCAAGTGGTTGTTGGTAGAAATTTTTAATGCTACCAGCCGATAGCATTTTTGGTGCTACCGGCCGGTTGCACAAAAAAGAAACGAATGAGATGTAGTTGGGTGACAACAAAGGTGCTTGATAGAAATGAAAATATGTTATCGGTCAGTTGTTGTATTTATCTTTACCATCCATCGACAAATATTTTATGCTACTTGGCGGTAGCGGGAAAGGAAGTGTTCGAGCCATAATGAGGTGAGGTTCTAGTAGTAAGGAAAATATGTTATCGATCGGTTCCATTTATTCAACCGGTCCGATAGCAAGGTAAATAATGGAATGAGTGCTACCGACCGATAGGTAAATTTATGCTCTCGAGATGACACTAGAAGAATAATGTAACTAGCCATAAGGGAAATACAAATGCTTCCATCCGGGAGTAAAAATGCATGCAACCAACTGAAACCAAGAATGAACTAGGAATTAATGGAAGCATTAAAAGTTGATCAACTACCATTTTAATGAGGTATGGTGCCCATGACTTTCCGTGTAAGAAAAGGACCAATTTGTATGGCTTCCCATACCTCTTTAATGAAATATGTTGGTTGGTGAGGTAATTTCAGGATCTTCATCTATATATTGTAAAATTCACCTCATTTTGAAGGGAGACATTATGTAATGTAAAGGAACTCTGTCAAAAATTTTCTAGAGCTATTGTGAGTTACAGGCCTCGAATTTGGGCATTTTGTGAAGGATTCTTGCCTTGTGCCTATATTGTAATGGATTGTGCATCATTTTGAGCAATAAAATCATTTTTTTGTGGATTTTATTTCCCTAACTCGAATTGTATTGCATCTCTTGCCTTCCATTGTATTTGCAGGTATATTGTGCATGTTTTGATCTTATTACAGGACCCTTGATTTTTGTGCTCCACAAAAATGGAGAGTTGAATATTGTTTCAGACTTTGGAACTTATTTCTTCCCTCTCCCACTTTATTTACTCCCAGTTTTCACTTAGAATATATTCACCCCCTTTTTCTTGGTGTTATCACCTTCCTTAGCTTAGGATTTACATTTTATGCATTTCTCTCTCTCTCTCTCTTGGGTCCCTTGGAATTAATAGATTAGAAGTGGTTAGTTGCATTTCCCTTTCTAGGAGTACTTTTAGGATTAGGAATAGGTAGAGGAACCAACCTTCTCTAGAGGTTTGTCTTAATTGCAAGGGTCCCACACCTTGAGACAATCCCATGTTAGTCAAAAGTAGGGATCTATAATGTGCAATTCCTAGGGTGCTTAATTTTTTGACATAACAACTACTACACAACTAACACTAGTGGTGTTCAATCACAATTGGTGTTTTATTGTTGAATTTTAGTGTTTTTTAATGTTATTTAGTGTTATACACATTTGTTGTTATCTACTTATATATAATTGATTTTGGTGTTTGATTGTAGTATCAGAGATAGTATAGCTTCGTAGCCTCATTATTTTAATCTATCGTCAATGGAACCAAAGTGATGAAGTACCAACTATGAACCTACTTATACTAAACTAATGTAGTGAAGGGTAAATCCTAACTTAAAAAGTTACCAAATTCAAACTATGAAAGACTAAAAACATGGTATTTTACAATTTAAAATAGTATCATCTTAATGAAAATATTGAATACTAAGGTTTCAAATATATTTAGACTTATGGAAACTTCCAAAGGACCTAAAAATATGTTTCTCTTTAAAATCAGTTACTTTCTCATATCCCATATTCTAAAACATAGTGATACTGCTACAAAAACATGAGTCAAACTCTTAACCAGAAATTTAGTGTAGCGGGGATGGAACAAGGGTTTCAAAGGATTTTTTTTTGTCTCTATACCCACAAGCTTGAATTCACTTATTTTATTATCCTTAGAGTGGAAATGTTAGGGAAATGTTTGTAGTAAGCCTTCATTTAAATATATAGGGTTATACTTTCTTAAAACTTTGTCAATTTATATTTGATTGTTTTTAAGATCGGTTTGAATTCAATCTTCGGTCTTAACACACTAATCCTTCTCTCAAAGCACTATTTCAATATTTCACCCCTTCCATAGGAAATCCTAGGTAATTACAAATGTATCTTCTAGTCCTCTTTACCTTAAAAGAATTTGGATGTACATTCGAGACTCTTAATAAGGGTTTTCAAAATCTTAGACAAGGGAGAAGAATGGACCATAAATTTAAACATTTACTTCCACTTATATGCCTATATATCTCTACAGAATCATTTTCAACTCTTTAACAAGGTCTTAGATGAAAACCATTCATTTTCAAGATTCTTTTCTCTTAGTAATCACTGAGTATAATTTTAGGATCCTAAGTTAGATTGTCTCTATCTCAAAGTAGGGGAACAAAAGTAATATGACCCTGGTTTCTCATAGGAATTTACCTTACCTTATTTCTCCTATTCTTCACAAAAAAATTGACCACCCCTTTCTATTTGGGATAGCCAGATGGCAAAAAAAAACACAATGTGACACAATAGCCCTCAGACTCTTAGAGTTTGAATAACAATGACAAAGTTATGTGATAGTTATTTCAAGTTTTCAAAACTTGATCAAATCAACATAAATCTCCACACACCAATAATGTACAAACAACCCATTTGGTTGGTTTTAATCCCTTACTTAATAAAACACTACCCTCCTTTAGATACTAGGACTTTCGGTGCCTAGACACAAATGGAGGGAATAATCTCTTATTTAAGAATGTGTGCACGTATATAAAATTATGATTTGATTTCCACAATATCTAAAATAATCTTACACACTCCTCAATGTTTCTATCAAGATTCAAAACTTTGATAAACCAAGAAGTGTGAGCATATTCAGAATAATAAACTATCCAAATAAATAACATAGAGTTTGTTTTTCACTTTCAAGCATGTAACAATTCAACATAGTAACAAATGTACAATCCAAGAACTTTCATTCTTATTTATTAAAGCCACACATCTTCCTCAACTCAAATAGAACGTGATAAAACCGTAATTTTCCTACAAAACCATTATTTTTTGAGTTTATTAACTTTGTCGCAACTTACAGAATCTTTGAATTTTAGATCTCTAATTTGTTTCTCTTCATTTTCCCAATGGCTCAACCCATGCTTCCTAGATTTCTACCTTCTCCTCTCATACTAAAACAATTTCTAACTACCTCTTACCCTCTCCTCTTTAAATGAATGTGATTTCCTACTACCATCCATACAAATTCAATTATGAAGCTTCTAACTATGTTGTAGTTTCCCCACTCGAGATAACAAGGATGCTCATAGTTTGGATTTATACATGAGTTAGATGTTCAAGAATTACCACTAATGTTATTAATTCTTCTTAGGTGCATAAAAAGAGTACATAATAAAAACAATAATATTCTCTCCTAAGAATTCATTTAAACCTTCCTCAAAATTCAAATTTTAAAACTTCAAATTTGGGTGGGAAAACTAAATATAAGGTAATTTGGAGAGCGAATTTAAAAGGACACATCAACAAGGATTATTTTCCAAATCAAGGTCTAAGAACTGAACACAATGAAGATCAAATTATATACATAGACTATGGAGGATGCCATTGCATCGAGACCCAAGGTAGGAAAAAAAATCATGAGCTCCTGCTCATGATATATCTTCATAATTATTTCTCCGATTTTAGTTCATTTCAACCTCTTGATTCTCATCAAACATAATAGGTCTTATCTTTCTCTTTATTCCTTCATCATTGTCTATGAGCTATAGTACTATCTCTTCTTCATTTTGAAAATACTTATGAGTCAAAACTAAGTCTATATATCCTTTATCGAAGACCTATTCCTACTCTCCATTCTTTTCATTATCATGGATTGTTTCATCTCTTTTAACTCTATCCCTGGTTCTTTACTCAATCATTCCATGTAAACTAGTGAATAAAATATGTTTTATAAAATATTACATTATTTTCATGTTCTTTGAGAACTCTTAGAGTGGCTACTTCATGTTTAATTATTTGAATGATTTCACATGGTGACTATATTTATTCCACTTTCATAGCATCTTCTAGTGCCTTCATTTCCTCAATAGATGTACCTTCACAAACACGAATTGACAAAGTATTAGATCTAAAACATGGATACTCCTTGGTCCCTCTAAATGTTATTAGAAACAAAACTTATATCCTTCTAAAATTCAATCCTGATTAGTTTTTGATCTACTTTAATTTTGTTTAACATTTTGTGCTCCTCTTAGCATTAATTCAAATACTTTTTCCTCATGTTGTAATGTACACTATCCTATTTGATCATCTTATTTGATGCTTTGTTCCTTCAAAAAAACCTCCTTACTTCTCCCTTTATGAATTCATTATTCATACCATTGTAGACACTAAAATTAGGTCACACTCCCCTTTGGTCCTTCCACAAATAAGCACCCTTCATCACATTCACCTAGCCATGGCCCTCTTCACCTCACTAATATTAATTTAATTAATCTAATTAAATTAATTCATTATCCTCACCATATTTATTATTTAAATATCTTAATTTAAATAATATCCACACATACACTTCACCTAGACACCTCATCAAGCCAACTCACCCTAAGACCTATTCTTAGTAAGTTTCCATAACTAACTAAGACTTACCCAAACCCTAAAAATCAATGCCTACATTCTCTCTAACCACATTCCCACATGCTCACAAGAAGCTTCCAGTTTAATCCATGGGTTAACAACACGAGATCTAAGAAAATCAAGAGGATCTCCCTAGTTTAGTAAACCTAGGAAATCTCACCTTGATCAACGCCGATTAGCCCTAACCATCGCCGATTTAAGCGGAACCACCACCGTCGGTTACCCTTTTAACCCCTAAAACAACCTTATTTTGAAGGTTGACAAAGATTGGAAAAATTTGGCAAACATTGAGATCTTCCTGAGAGATATTGCATCTTCTGAGATCGAATTCTAGCGAGAACACATGCAAGGAAGGAGATCAAGCATTTTCTCCTGCACAGACCACCCCAACAATGATCTGATCTAACCAAGCAAAGAGGAATGCACATGCAGCCCATGCAGAATCTCTCCTATGATTGGTGATCACCTGCAGCCTTCAACCTCTTACCAGCACCTCCATCCCTCACTCACAGCATCCAGGACCAGAATCCAAGTAAGTAAAATGTTATACTTCTCTGGTTCATTTCATTTCATCATTATATTATCACCTATTGTTTACCTAGCCACCCATTGACCTCCTTCAACATTCTCCCTCCATATACCCATTAAAACCTCACCAAATCCTACCCAAATCACCCAATACCTCATCCCGACCAACCAAAGTCCTTTGTGCAATCACAAAGGAGGCCCCAAAACTCATTTTGTGGCATTCCCAGTTTTCCACAGTAATGGCGCACCGGTTACACCTAACCACATCGGTCACCCTTAACCAGCATCGGTCTCTGTATATTTTCCCATACAGCTCAGAACAGTGACCTATCCACCTAATTCCACCCCACCCTTATGCACCTGTGATCTACCTGAGATTTCTATCAGACCTGCAGAGAACCAGAACCAACTATTTGACCTTTGGATCCTACTCTAGCCTAGCCTGTTAGATTAGATCTTTCTTATTGTGTTTTAAGTGAGATACCTAAATCATTTCAAATTACAATAGGATTTACTTTATTATTCATGTTAAAAAAATTTAAACAATGGATGGACTAATTTATCAGGAAGTATCACACTTCCTAGATATAGCACACACTAGGCAGTTCACTACATATATTGTTTAACTCTTTATGGTGGTCTTGCTTTTCATTACAGGTAGTTCCTCCTAGCTAAAAGGAATCTCTCATGATCAGCTGTGGATTCAGAAGTCATACGCATGCAACAACCCATCAACCAACATTTGAACATGTATTCCTCCTACGCCATTACCCTATCTATTTCGTCAATAATTCAAAGAAACATCTAAGAATCATGTGAAACAACCATACTCAACTTATTCATAAATTCTTTTCTTTGACATATTTTGTAATTATTCCTCTCCACTTAACCATTTCCACACACTTTTGAGAGATTTAATCAAATGTACATACTCCCTTTCATCATTGTTCTCTTCTTCATGATTTGTTACTCATTTAGTATCCTCACAAGATTTTTCTTATATTATTTTTTCTCCTTCTTCATTTACTCTATGCCACAATTTCTTAACTTCCCTTACCTTGTTCTTTATAATACCATATATATTTGTAGGTGTTTATTCCTTTGACGCAAACTATAATACATGTATGGTTTATGTTTGAGCTCTTTGTAGAGATTTCACATCATTATGTTAATGGTATTGATCTCCCTTTGATACTTTTAAGAATTCATTTCCTCTCGATTTTGATTTTACATTTTCAATAAGAACCAATGAAAAATATCTTCTTCTTTCCTCACCTCCTACAAGAACTCTTTATCAGCCATCATTATTATTCTAGGACTCTATCAAATTATTCACTATTGTTCCTTAATGGTGCTAAGGTATACTTGTTACCATATTTCTCCCAAGGTGTAAGTATTATCTCTCTAATCATGTATTGATATTCTATAATATTGCCAAGGTATACCAAGTAAGATATGACAAACATCCATAGGTATAATGTTATAAATGTCATTATCCTTATAGTTTCAAATTTTAAATTCAATTGAACATTTATCATTAACTAGTACATGATGTCATTTTTGTAACCAAAAAATATCATAAGGAGTAGGACATAGTTTTTTACTTTATATTATATTCTCAACCACCTTTAATGAAACAATATTTTCTATACTTTCACTATCAATGAAAATTTTGCAACACTTACCTTTGGATTTGCACATGGTCCTGAAAAAATCCTCCACCCAAGGTAAAACAAAAACAAAACAACCCACCTCCTCATCATGATCCTTTGTTCCACCCAAATTACCTACACAACCTATGCCTTCACCGTTACCTACATACTTTCTACCTCCTATACCTACACCACTTCTTGTATCCTCATCATTACCCATGCCATTCCCTTCTCCTCAACTAGTCCCTTCCACATTGCCTCTTACCACCACCTTCACCGCACCTCCATTATCACCTTGGCTAACTCGTCCCCTTCCGCCATCTTCCTTCCCTTCTACATCACACACTCCTTCTTCACCTTTACCCAAGAAGGTGCAACCCAAACCCAAAACCCCACTACCTTCCAAAGAGGTAGTTAAACCTACACCACCTCCAACAACTAGTTCACCTACTACACCTTTACCCAAGAAGGTGTAACCCAAACCCAAAACCGTACTATCTACCAAACAAGTAGTCAAACTTACTCAACCTCCGATTCCACCTCCAATGATGCCTCTCCCACCAAATTCACCCACAATTCCATCCAGACCCACACTTACTTCACATTAAGATCCATTGGTAGGGTCTTACACCAACATCTTATCTAACCTTTTGGAAATTGACCTCAACTTCTCTGATGACGAGATTTTACCTCTCCAATCGGATGATCCTTACCCCACCCTATTTATTTCCATCTACATTGATAATATACATGTTCAATGCTATGATCGATGGAGGTGTGAGTATCAAAATCATTTCCTCACATGCATACAACCAAATGTGCATCCCTGCAAGTTGTATGCATAATAACCCAATTATGTTGTGTTCATTTTATGATGCCATGACTTCTACCCTCGGCACCATCATTATCCACATTCGCATGGGTGGTCATGCCATTCCTAAATTATTATATGTCTTAGAGGGGGAATTCTAGTACAACCTATTGCTTGGATGACCATGGATTTGTGACATGGGTTATATTCCTTCAACCTTACACCATTGTTTAAAATTTGAACATGAAGGAAACAACTACACCATCCCAACTAATCCTTCACCATTTAAAACCTATAACATGCTCTACCGACCTAACGATGTCCTTATCCCAATTAAGGCATCTACCACCACTGTCGCTCCTTCTTCAGCTAATATCCCATCTACCACCACTAACGTCTCTTCTTTAATCGCTACCTCATCCACCACTTATACCACTAAATCTTCTAGAACCAACTCCTCTATTCCCACTTCTATCACATCTTCTATAGCTAACCTATCAGCCAACCCATCTACTTCTCAAACATCCTATGCTTCTTCCAGCCATCCAGCGATTCATCCATTCCCGCTAACCACATACCAAATATTGATCCCTTAGAAGGTGTTTTTCAATGCCTCACTTTGGGGAGTATCACCTTTATAACATTGACACATTCCTTACTCCTCAAGAGTATGGTAACCTTCACAAACATCCCCACTATGATCACCATGTAGGTGAAGTTTTCCCCTATGGTCCTCCCCACCTTCGCATGAACTTAACGTATGGGGACTTGATGCTCTACCTACTACTCACCTGAACCACCTTCCCAAAATCGACCATTTTCCTTCGACCTTCAATATCTCACTAACCACCACTTCGCCCACACCTTCCTCCATCTTTTTTCTTTGAAGTGTTTTAACTTTGGTTTCTATGAACTAGGCTTTAGATTACGTCAACGATCTTCTTGCCAAATCAAAACATCGGGTTAAAGACCTTGTAGTCCTTAAGGTTGTATTTTACCATCTCATCAAATAGTGTGTTCACCTTCAACCTAAGAAGTGTGTCTTTGTTATTATCTTGGGAAACTCCTTGGTTTTATTGTTTTTGTATGTGGCATTGAAGTTGATCCAACTAAAATCAAGGCTATTCTCAAGATGCCTCCACCTAATAACCTTTGTCAACTTCATAGTTTGCAAGGCAAGTTGTAATCTATTCATCACTTTATATCTTAGCTTTTCGACCGCTTCCATCAATTTCATCATCTTCTCAATAAGGATGTATCCTTAAAATGGGATGTTGAATGCCACAAATATTTTGACTCTTAAAACAATACCTCCCCAACCACTTGTGCTCATTCCACCTAAGGAGTACCAACCATTTTACATTTGCATTTTGGCCACTGATCATTCCTTATGTGCCATGCTCATTCATCACAACGAGTAACATAGGGAGAAAGTGGTTTATTATATAAGTCGTACACTTTTAGACTACGAGACTAGATATACTCATGCCAAAAAAATTTCCTAGCCTTAGTATTTGTTGCCACTAAACTTCTCCATTACCTACTCAACCACAAAACCTTCATTGTCACCAATACTGAACCCTTACATTACATGTACGCTAAGCCTTACCAACATCAACATGTTACATGTTGGATCATGCTTCTTACAGACCTAGATCTTGAATTCATCCATCAAAATTATGTCAAAGGAAAAACCATTGCTTACCAAATCGCAGACACACCTCTCTCCGAAACCAATATTCTAACTTTAACTTCCTTGATGAATCCATTTCTACCCTCTCCTAGAGCATTTACTTTTTTACTAGATGACCTTATTCTTCGATGGTTCCAAATGTCAACATGGGGGTGGTGCAAGAGTTATCCTCATTCCTCTTGATGGTGATCCTATTCCATTATCTTTTAAACTAGATTTTGATTGTACTAACAACATTGTTGAATATGAAGCACTCATGTTAGGTCTTCAAACTACCATAACCTTATATGTTAAATCAATTAATATCTTTGGCGACTCTCAACTGGTTGTGAACCAAGTCAATGGTATATATCATTGTTGTAACAAGATACTTCAAAAGTATAAACATCATGTTGACATGATTTTGACTACCTTTGACCATTATGAACTTTAAACCACCCCACGTTCCACTAACGAATTCACGGACACCATGGACATGTCTCGCTTCTCAAATAACCACTTCGCCATCTCGACTCTAAAATATTTGTCACAATAAAAAGTTGTAATCACCTTTCTTATCTAATCTGAGATGTTAACTTTGTAGGAAAAATTGAAACTGGCACATGTGTCTTTTGGTATAATTAGTTTACTAACTACCTTTCCCTTTCAATTCTACCTCTAGATATTACTCGCAATAGACAAAGAGCCTTCCTCAAAAGTGTCTCTCACTATGTCATCATGGGTGGTCTTCTTCATAAATATGGCCTTGACAGTATCCTCTTACGATTCCTTACAAGTTCTGAAATCCCATACACCATTAAGGAAGTTCACAACGGGATTTGAAGAGGTCATTTCAGTGGCTTTGCTTTTGCTAAGCACATCCTTCACCTTGGCTATTACTATCCAACCTTAAACCAAGATGGTTGTGACTATTTCAAATGTTGTGTGAAATGTCAGCAACGTGCTAATCTTTATCACACCTTATAGGTCGTACAAGACCTTTGGCCTTTCTCTCAATGGGGTTTGATCTTGTCGGAGAGATTAACCCTCATTATTCCCAACGTCATCAATGGATTATTACTACAACCAAATATTACACTAAATGGGTGGAATCATACCTCTCATTTCTAAAAAAGATGAGAAAATATGTGAATTCATCAACCATCGCATCATTTGTCACTTTGGTGTTCCTCGGCGCCTCATCATTGATAATAGAAAAAAATTCAAAAAAAAAACCCTATGGAAAATTTGTGACGCCTTCGACATTCAACTCAATTTTTCTTCACCTTATTATCCCCAAATAAATGATCAAGTTGAATCAACTAACAAAACCCTAAACAAAATTCTTATGAAAGTGGTTGATGATACTAGTAAGGATTTGCACACACACATTCCTTTTTCCTTATGGGCTTATCGCACTAGTATTCACACCTCAAATGTTGTCACACCTTTCTCTTTGGTCTATGGTACAAAGGTTGTCTTTCCTCTTAAATTCCAAATTTCATCTCTTCATATCTCACTCAAAGATATGCTCAAAGATGATGATTTTCACCAAGATCGTTTGGCACAACTCAGTTATTAGATGAAAGTCATAAAAATTCTCTCGATCACCTTCAAATGTACCAAAAACGTATCAAACGTGCCTACGATAAATGCATTCAAGAATGAACCTTAGAGGTTGGTGATCTTGTCCTAAAGGAAAATCAACATGTAACCAAAGCTGAGAAAAGTAAATGGGGCAAGTTCGCTCCTAATTGGCTTGGACCCTATATCATTACTCATGCCTATGGATCAAGTGCTTATCTTTTATCTTCCCTCGAAGGTAAACCCAAACCTAATCCTCTCAATGCCTTGCATCTTTGACCATTCTATGGTTGAATCAAGTCCTAGATCACCTTCCGTCTATTAAATGCTTGTCTCTTGAGAAATATTAACCTTCCACTTACCTATTTTAAGGATCAATGACTAAATAAGAATCATGTGATTATCCACCACCTTTCAACCTTATCTTTCAATATGAGTACCATGACTCTACTCATGACATGATTCTCATGGATACTTTTCATCCTTTTCAGGATGGAATCCCATGGTCGTTAGTCACTTAAAACCTTTCTTATTTATCTAACCTCTATGTGTTATGATTTTCCTTCATAAAAGAAGCCTATACTCCTTTATAGTCATGTTCATGATCTAAAATCTAAAATTTCAAAAGTAATATATGGGATTTTCAAATTCAACTCCTTGAGTCAAACTTCTAGAAAATAGATGAATCCCTCAAAAGGACATCTATCTTTCTATCTTGTTGCTATAAATAGACTGCTCCCTCAAGGAAAACTATACAAAGCTAGCCATATTGTATGTAGTCTATCCAAAAAGAAGACTATTTATGCAAAATAAAAATAAAATATTCTAAAGCTTCCCACATCGATCAACTTCATGAAGACCTCAAGGAGTCATTCTATTTATCCCACATAGACTTCCCACATCGATCATTCTATCAAAAAAAAGCAAAAATAAAATACAAAAATCAAGAGAAGTACAACTTTTTTGTCATGGACTTACCTATTTTGGTTTTGGGTATCTTGTAGAAGAGACATGTTGTCTCACAAAAAGGTTATGCTAAACAACCCATTTCACCTCATCTTCCTTTCTTTCTTATCTTCTACCTACTCAAGGGACGTGTTATAAATGCAACATTTCATGATCATGTAACTTCCTTCACCCTTAGAACAATCAATCATACACTAAATTTTAAGGTTTAAGTTCATCAACCTATCCTCGGTATGCTCATTATGGTCCTTGCCACTTTTGAAGCATTCCACCTCTTTTATTGTTTGTCTCTTTTCTTACTTATTGATTCTGCTACATAGGACTAGACCTTTGACACCTACATTCTGGGATTTCTTCTCCTTCAACCATGCCTATTCAACCTAAACTCAACCATGCCTAAACAACCTACACTCAACCATGCCTAAATGACCTAGACTCCATCATGCCTAAAACCTACTTGACCCATTCATCTACCCCATCATATTCTTCCCTAGCTTATGGGAGAACTACATCGTCTTGAGGCCCCTTTTCACTAGGGCTATGTAGGTAGCACTCCTAGGGCATGGGGCCCTTGGAGGTTAGCTCAGCCACTTTTACCCCTAACCAATTTTCCCCCTTTACATTCACATTCTAACCTAGTTAGTTTCCATTTACACAATAACTTGGAAATTAATATATCACAAAAACATACATTGTTTCATCATACCTACCATTTTATAACCTCAACCATATCACACCTACATCATTTAACATTTCCATGATATCAATTACTTGGAAATTTAAACATAACATACATCCAACACATCATTTCCTTAAAACTAGTAACTTGGAAATTTTCTAACTCAAACATGCCTACACCTACTCAATCATGCCTATACCTAACTTAACCATGCCTATACCTAACTCAACCAACCATGCCTAAACCTAACTCAACCATGCCTACATGACCTCGACTCAACCATGCCTAACTCACCTAGTTTCCATAATAAGCAATAACAATGGAAATGAAAACCAATACATCATTAGTCCAATAATCATCATCAACTATATAAAAGGGAATGTCTGTGTATCAATACATATGTACATAGGGATAAATAATCAAAGTATCTCAAAAAATATCATATACAATCTTGCAATCTTCGGCACACAGCCGGTATATATATAAAAATCAAAATACAATGTCACATCTCATAAATATCTCATCCCCATCTTAGGCCCTCCTCTCTGCTCTCACATTCTCCTCCTCGCTAGCACCTCTGGTCTTTGAACTAGTGTACCTCTAGCGCCTCCTCCTACTACATCCATACCTCTAATAAAAATATCGATTCTCTGGCCAATTAAATTACTCCGAATGATCTCATGGACCCATCTACCTAGCTCCTCCAACCACTCATATATATCCAACTCAGCTTGGTACATCACCTCATCCTTTTCTCCACAGAAAATGCTAAAATCTCTTCGATCTATCATTTTCTATAGGTGGAAAGGGTTAAAATGAATCCATAACATATGGATTTTTTCTATTTAGCCAATCCCCGACCTGACCGAAATTGGTTTCTCTTGACCGGTATCGGTCATGTGCCCTAATGTACCATAGTCAATTCCTCTTGACCAACATCGGTTTTCCGTAATTGGTATCAGTTAGCATATTTGAGTCTCTTCACCTATTTATCTCCACATTCAATTTCTTGAAAGCCTTTTCACCTTACCCAATTTTGAACCTAGCCTTACCACTCAACATAATGACCTTATTACCTACAACCCAACATCACAATCATTTGGGGCATGTTTTCTCCCCTAACATGACTTGACCTACAACCTTCCCTAAATCACCCAACCAAACCTCGCCCATTGTGACCCTTGAATTCCCTTACTAGCTATACCTTGCAATGATGTTACTTGTGTTGTTTAGCCTAATGACCTTACCTTGCCTAATGTCGTGTTGTTTATCCCGACCTAACATTTGGTGCCCTAGAACAAAAATATTGCTCATTCATGCACCTATCCTAGTTGTGTTTCAGGACCATATCCTATACCTTGGATAACTAAATAACTTCAACCTTGTTTGGATAAACCTATCGACCTTTGACAAAGTAGAGTTTATAAGCTCTTCAACTTAGTACCTTCTCACATTCTATACGTGTGCATGCGTTAGACTACCACTACCTATTACCCAAACCAAAATCACCCTTACCTACAAACCACCTACCCTTGTTTTCATCACTTACCTATTTATCAAACCACTCATCGACTCTATGTAACACCTCATCAGTTCCTAGTTTGAGAGGGATCACCTCCACCCATACTTGGGGCAACCTAATCTTCACTCATACCTCAGACAACGAATTCCAATTTTTGTCAATGTCGCTTATCAATATAAGCTATGCAACAAAAAGGGGCAAATGTAGACACCAAATTTAGGTCACACTCCCCTTAGTCCCCTTTAATTAATTAACGTAATGTATTCACCTAACCATGACCCCTTACCCCACATTCATATTAATTTAATTACTTATAATTGAATTAATGTTCATCCTCACATTATTAATTAACTTAATTACTTTAATTAAGTTAATTTACACCTCACCTAGCCACATCACCTAGACACCTCACCATGGACTTATTCCTATCCTATTAATTAACTAAGATTGAGTCTCTACTTATCTTAAACAATTGGGACTCTTTCAAACCCTAAAATTAAAGTCCTATTCCTTATCCAACAACACTCCCACTTATCTAAGTGCCAACCCTCACTTGAGACCTAGATTAGCAATCAAGATCACACCAAACATAGTAAAGATCAGGATATTTTTGTAACTTTGACTAATTCACCCTAACCGATGCCGGTTTATCCTCACCGACATTGATCACCTAAACCACCATCGGTTCCTTTATATAAAATTTTACAACTCTTTACATGGGTTGGTCATTCAGTTTTGGGAGTTCAATTACAATCAAGCATGAATCTCAGATCCATTCCTTCATCCAAACGATGTCTACACACCACCAGAGGGTAACACAAATAATAAGGTTCTCTCCCAGATCATTGGAGTATCTACAACACACATAGGTGCATTGTCATGGCAATTCAACCAACCATCACCTCGCCGATCAATCACCAACCACCTTCATTCAT
This sequence comes from Taxus wallichiana var. yunnanensis, assembly GCA_018340775.1. NCBI lineage: Eukaryota > Viridiplantae > Streptophyta > Pinopsida > Cupressales > Taxaceae > Taxus > Taxus wallichiana. The sequence continues at coordinate 817,203,454 of CM031238.1, read as the reverse complement.
GAGATATTTCATAACAACAAGTAAATAATGTGGTTTTGATCATCTGTGCTTACTTTACTACAAATATTTTACTTCCTTTAGTATTTCCATTTCTTGTTATTACTTGATATCTCCATCTTCCTACCAATCTACCAACCCAAACATTTTAAGACTTTCCACCTTTCCTAACCTCTTCCTCTGCATTCCTAAGTCTTCTCAGTTATATTACGAGTCTAACCACACCTTCCTCACTCTTTATGTAATCACAAAGAAGCCCAAAAGAAATTTTTATTAAGTTATTACCCATTGCCCCTACCGCCGTCGATTTCACCCCTATACCGGTGTCGCTTCACCTAACCGATATTGGTCTCTATGTCATTTTATAACCTCTGACCAACAAGCCTTCAATTCAACCAAAACCAACCCATACCTCACCTAATCAGTCCTATATCCTTTATTAGACCTTTTTCAGACCTGAAAACCAACCCATACCTCACCTAATCAGACCATATCCTTTATTAGACCTTTTCGGACCCTTTAATCTAGATGAACTATCTTACTTCTTGGTTTTGCACCAACCAACCTACTAACTTAAACCTCTTCGGATCTAATCGTAACTTTTCCAGTTAGATTAGATTTAATTATTGTATTAGCACGAGATACCTTAATCGTATAACTACAGTAGGATTTCCTTATTTCATGGTATTTGTTTCATTAAATTGTATTTGAAAGTGGGTTGATAGCCTTTTAGGAAGTACCTCTCTTCTTGGTTCTAGCACTCTCTAGGCAGTCCATTAACCTATATTATTAATGTTATTTTGTGGTCTTATTGTGTTTCTTATAGGTCATTCCTCCTAGCCAAAGGAATCTCTCCTCGATCATCTTGGATCAAAATTCAACAACGTGCACATTCTACCTTCGACCTTCGATTTTATAGGTATTCCTCCTAACCTTTTACCTTATCTATTTTATGGAAAATATTTGATGAAACAAAAGGCTCATAACTTAAATCACTTGAGATCATGTAAGCTTGCACATGCAAGCAATTTTTGCATTTGTATTGAATGTGTGGTAGGTTATGAGAAAGCACCATTTGGTCTCTTAGACCATGTTGTTCTATACTAGAACTAGTGCTTTGCTTGAATTGGGTGCATGAAGGTTGTGCAGGAGAAACTATCTAAAGAGGAAGGTGTGCATTAGAATGTCATCTATCATTTTGTTGGTTTTGCCCATATCTCTGATTTGGATATTGATTTATAAAGGAATAATGGATTAATTAAATACTTGATTAGAGTTACTTTTGAAGGCTTGCACTTACTTCTTTTATAAGGATATGACTTTATTGGACAAAATTCTAATCAATGTTTTCATTTCTTCCCTTTTTTGCTTCTAGGGAGATTAAGATGTGGAGGAAATGGGTTGGGAACTTTTATCAGGAATGAGAGCAACAAAAGGCTGAGGTGCTTGAGGTAATTCAAGAAATAAGGGCATGAGTAATCTAGGGGCTATCTTACTATCTTGGATTAGTCAATTTTCTTCCCTAATGGATATAAGATAGGCATCAAGAAGGTGCGCAACACCCATGGACATGTATCATAACTGTAATGTCAAAATTCAAAGCTCTTAAGTAAAGAAAATGAACCTTGAGTGGTTGGTTGGTATTAAGAGGGTTAGAATTGTGTCCCATGTCTTCTGAAATCTGAAGTATAAATTAACCATGAGCTCATTGGGAGAGATATTTATCATTATGATTTGTTCTAAAAAGGATATGTTGTCAACTTTCTCCTCAAATTGATTGTAAAGTGCAGTACTAAGTCTATCCCATTTAGTGATAGAGGTAGGTCTTAAGCTTTTGTACCATTGAAGTAATTTTCCTTTTAGTGAAGAAGTAAACAACCTTATAGCTACATCATCTTCTGTAACTAGGTGAACAAAGCATAAAATTACAGTGTCTTGAATGTGCTCAGTAGGGGTAACTTGATTCTCACTAGTAAAGAATGGAATGCTTTTGAGTGCGAGTTAGTATATCATGTTATGCTAAAACCAAAGGTGGTCCCCACATGGGGTTTTAAACAAAAATTGCAAGTGTCACTCATGTGACTATCTAGAAAGGTGAAGAAAATCAAAACATGTATACCTTAGAGGTGGTCCCCACTTCATTTTAAGATCCAAAAGAATACCTCCATTAAAGTTAACAAAGGGAATATTTATCTATTGTACCATGGTTAGAAAGGGCATCAATACCCTGGTAGAGTGTGAAAAAGTTATTCCAAGAGGATGGGTATATTACACCCTATGCATGGAATATGGAGATGAGCGCATGACGTTTATGCTACTTCTTCTTATAAGAGACAACTACATATATTCAAAGGATTATTTAATTATTGTGCTCTATCCATATATGTATCCTTCTCATGTAAAGTGCACATTGATCACTGAAATTAGTAGATCTAGATTTTGAAGTCACCGAGGTGTTAACCGAGACTTCAAAGGTTGGATATTAAAAAATAACACATCAAACTTTTTGAAATGAAGATGTATAACTCTTTAAATTGTGTCCCATTGGGTGTGCCAAAACTATTGGAGCTCAAAATTACACCTTGCCCTGAGTCATGGACAACCTAGGATTTTGAGGCAACATGCTACTTTCGATGTCCCCATTGAAAGCACGAGAGAGAGAGAGAGAGAGAGAGAGAGGGTGAGAGAGAGAGAGAGAGAGAGAGAGAGAGAGAGAGAGAGAGAGAGATAGAGAGACCTCTTTGCATTTAGCATGTGCCATCCTCCGACGATGGGACTGTTTCCAAGTTGTGGGACTTTGCGCTTGAGACAAACCTCCATAAGGCCAACTTCCTTTACATATTTCTACTACTAGGACTACTCCTAGGAATGGAAATGCAGTTACCTAGCACTACTCTACAATTCCAAGGGACTAAGGTGAGAAGGAGATGTATGAAATGAAAACCTTAGATAAGGGGAGGTGATAGCACCTAGAAAGATGGGGATAAAAACTCTCAAATGAGTGAAAATAAGGGAAAAGGTGCACAAGGATGGCATACGAAACAACACTCAAACATTCATTTTCATGGATCACAACAAATAGAAACCTACACAAGATATGAAATATGAACATCAAATCAACAATCCAAAATAAGGCAAGTAAATGTAATAAAACATGAAGTAGGGATGAGAATATCCACAAAATAAATCTTTTATTGCTCCCAAGTGATGTACAATCAATTATAGAGATGAAAGAGGAAAGGATCTATGTGCAATGGCTCGGATTTGAGGCCTGCAACTCAAAGTGTAGGGAACGCTACTTTGAATAATGATCTTACAAACCAAGAGGATACAACCTTTACAAATGATCATTATTCAACAATATATAGAAGAAGGAGAGAAGAGGAGGGAAAAGAGAGAGGGAAGCTCATATTTTCAAATCTAACCACCAATAACCCAAATTAAATGCCTCTAAATCCCCTACAATAATATCATATTCACCACCCCCTGTTAGGTTAAGTTGTGGAAGAACTAGACCAAATTTAATCAAATATGGGTGGTTGAGTGGATGTGTATTAATGACCTGAGTCACATTTTCCAATTTTCCACCTACCAAATCCCACGATAATGTTTAGTCCTCATGAGTATCTTTCCAACAAGATGAGGCATATATGAATACAATATTTTTAGTAGAAGTTATGGTGATTTGAAGATTTGTAGTACACGATGAATATGTAGGATTCTGTCACAATATGATTAAATAAAGGATTCAACTAAATGTATGTTTATTTTATCATTTTATGTCATGTGTTGTGCATTTAATTAACATAGGGATTCAAAGTATGTAATCGACATATTATGATAGGTTTTGTGTTGTGCACTTTATCGACAATTATTTGGGAGTGACATGTGGCATTCAAAGTGACTAGCGTAAAGGTTACAATCTTGTGCATGCGCAAGAGTAGGAGGCATGAGAGGGAAGAATGAAGAAGGTTTACAAGAACACGCAAAGATATGCACAAAAATGGAAAGAAAAGGTGAAACTCTGTAAAGATATGTAGGCATCCAAGGAAGAAGATGATCACACAAGACAAGGATGCGCAAAATAAAATCCACCGGTAAAATGCATGAGGAAAAGACGTTGCAGGGGAATGAATACACGCAAGAGTATGCATGGAACTCAAGAAGGAAATCATGCTCATAATGAAACATGTCAGGGAATTAGCATAATGTGATGTAATTTTGTGGATTCGTAAGAGAGGAATGTGTAATTACCGGGAAGGAAAGGTAGTGTGTAATGAGTACGTGAGAGAGAAAATGGAAGGAGAGAGAACAAGTAAGAGTCAAGAAGGTGTGTGATGGCATGCACTAAGAACTACATCCTAGCATATGCACCAAGGAAATAAAAAGTAGTGCAAATAACCTAAAACTTGATACCAAAACTAGCATGGAACTGCAAGAGTTGTCAAAATAACCAGGGGTTTATTTTGGACAACAACACTTGAACTCGTAATCTACAGAGAATACATCTTGTAAGAAAACATATTAGGCCAAAATAGATTGATAAATATATGATAACTAATAAAAATGACTAAAATGATAGGGATCAATGACGATCGTGAATCGGTGGTGATCGGGGACAAAAGGGTATATTTTAACAAGGGCTAATAAACAAACTATGATTGATGCATAAATTTTTTTAACAGTGCCAAGATGAACTAGAGGGACTGAGAACATAGAAGATACATAATATAGAAGATTATGCCATGTATAAAGGGCTAATTTCTGGTAAAGTGAATTAAGGACCAGATTGATGGCAATTGGGGATCGACGGTGATCTATGATAAAATTTTAAATACTCTAAAAGCTTATCAAATGAATAAATGCAAGGTGACTATAGAGGATAGTGAATACAAGTGTTTTCAGGATACGACCAATGTAAGATATGACTAAAAATGATAAAAATAAATGTACTAACCTTGTTGAATACTTTTGAAGATAACAAAGCTCTAAGTCACAGATAGATTATTTGAAAAGGATTCCCAAAGAATGAAAAAAAAGTGTTGATGTTAATGACATAATGTCTTACAGAGGTGCATCAATTTTTTCTCAAATTTAATCTTTGTCTAGCTGAGAAATGGATAAAGATGTGAATAAATAGAATCGACAACGTCTTCAACAATTGTCGATGATCCGATCATGGATCACCATTGATTTGGGTAAAAATGGTTGAAAACTAACAAGGGAGGATGGAAAATGGTTAAAACCACTTTCCATCTGAGGCTTATAGTTTGTTTCAGAATGGTGGGAGGTTAGGGATCTAGGTAGGAAGAGGTTAGGGGTTGGGATAGTTAGGGTAATTTAGGTTAGATTTCTTTTAGGTTGTTAAAATATGGTAAATAAGATTTTATGTGGGTAAATGAGGTTTTTAGAGTGGTAAATTTTATTATAGGGATAATGGACTTAGGATAGTGATAATAGTGATAATAATGTGATTAATATGTGTAGGGTCACCTAGGGGTGAAAAAGTGGTGTCTACATTTGCCCCTTTTTGTTGAGCTATTTGTGGGAATAGGATGAGAGACAAAAACTAGTGCTGAGATGCCCTAGTTTTTTTATAAGGATATTGTTCATATGGTTCCACCCTCAAGCCAATGGTTGAATATGTTGGTCATTGGATTGAAAAGAGTTAGATTGATTAGATATATTTTCTTAAAAAGATGCTACATAGATTGATTTTAGTATAATTTGACCATGTTCGAGGAATATGTAGAGATGGTAGTAAGTCTTAGAAACACTTGTAGGGGACATTATATGGCCTCAGGAGGGAAACACTAATGTGGGAATCTTAAATACACATGCTTTGGGAAGATCAATATAAGACATTGGTCCAATGGGAGCGGTCTCGAGTGGATGTGTGAAGTCGTGGGACCAAGGGGTCAGAGGTGAACATCCACAATGTGTGAAAAATAGATCTATAGTAAAAAAAGTTTTGAAAAGGTGATGGGCATAAAAAAATGCACATGAGCTCTTGATGGTGTCCCAGTGTGTTTGAAAAGGTTTATGTGACCAAAATTTAGTAGGTGTGTAAAAGGGCTTAGATCGGCAGAGATTATTGATCGTTGGTGGTTAGGGTAATTGATCCACGATGATTTACAGTCATTGATGATCATAAAAGGCATGCAAATGGCTCATTTTCATGTGTTAACTTGTCATTTTATATCTCTGATTGATTGATTTTAAGCATTTTTGATAGATGGAGATGAGTAGAAGCAATATGAAGAGGAAACATATGAGGAAAGGGGTAAGTAGGTTTAAATTTTGTAGTATGTTTTTATTTTTATGTTTTTTTTAAGGTTTTAGGTAGGAATGAATGAATCTTCAAAGTGATCATATGATGGGAGGTGATTGCGTTGATCAACTTTGACCTGCATGGAGAAATTTCTATTGATTTATAGTTGGTGGTGATTAGTGGATTTTTGGATGAAATTTCTAACCGATGTAATTTTTCTCTATTTTTTATAGGTAAGAGATACCATATAAATCGAAATAGAATTTTAGAGATTCTTGAAAACATCAAAGTGGAGATGTGAAAAATACAAAGTGGGATCAATTGAGTGTTGTCGGTTTAGGAGGATTTCATCATTACTAGTGGATTCTGAGAGATGCCAGTTTGATGGTCACTTTTTAAGATAGATGGGAATTGAGTATAGAGACATTTTGGTTCCATACTGGTGAGATGACGATCACATTGGAGGATGTGTATCGTATCTTGAGATTACCTATTCTAGGGGATAGGATAGAACCCATCACCTAAGGTCCATCTAGATACCATGATGCGGTAGTATGGAGATGGTTCCCCCGATATCAAGTATACAACAAGGAGGTTTTACATTGAGAGCTATTATGATGCGAGAGGTGTCGGGGACCTAGTTGATTTTGATGGTCATGTTGGCCATTTCTTTTTATACATTCTTGGGACTCGGAGGAGGTAGGTTTCTATGGACACTAGCAAGTGTCGTAGTTGAGATGATGGAGCCTATGAACACATATTTTTAGTGAGACCACTAGGTCTAACTTGAAGAGCGGGGACCCAACAGAGTATGTTAGGGGATTTATGAGATGGTGGTTTGACTGGATGAGATATTATGGCATAAAGAGGGATGAGGCATATTATACTAAGCATCTATGTAGTATATCTATAGATGATGATCAAGCCATATGTTAGATTTCCTACATGACTAGGTATGGATGTGGAGTTAGCTAGATTGAGATGGGTGTGGTGGATTCAGGGTCGAGAAATGATATGATCAAGGTTTTATAGTTCCCTTGGGTACATAGGTAGTTTGGTCTCCCATAGTAGATACCTAGTGAGCCAATTGTATGTAAGTGAAATGACTCGGAGGGGACCTACCAACACAGTGATAGATGAGGAACATTAGGTAGAGAAGGAGGGGGAGGCAATGGGTGTGGATGTTGATGAACTGGAGTTTTTGAGGGGTTCAATGAGTGTTGGATGCAATAGTTGGTGGATCTAGGAAATAAAGTGGGGTGGAGACATAGAGGTGGGGAGGTGGAGGAGGAGGGTGATGGTGATGGGGTGATGGTGATGGTGATGGGGAGTTGGTGAGATTAAAGGCAGATTTTGATGCGTTACAACCGAGAAAGACCAATTGCTAGTGTAGCAGGACACCACTTGTCATGATATGTATGCTTTGTTACAGGAGTAGGATCAAAGCGCATTTAGAGTGTGATACTTTCCATCACCAGAGAGATAGATATCGATAGTAGTGAGAGAGAGGAATTAGGAAATGAGGTTTAATTTTAATATAAAACTAAAATCGGTATCACCGCAAAACGTAAATACCTTAAAATCGAAAGTGTGGTCATAAATTAAATTATAACTCTTTTTAATAAATAAATCTCCAGTGGGTGAAGTTTGGAGAGACATGGATATATTTAGAGGCCTTAGGGTGTCACATCCCACATTTTCATTTCATGATTATCACAAGAAAGGGTTATTAGCATAAAGTGAATCATGAAGGTTTGGGTAAGAGAAGCATTACCCGGTTAAGTTAGTATCGTAGATAAGTGTATGCACGTTTAGTCTAAAAAGGATAAACATGCTAACACATAGTTGAGAAGTTAATTAACAGTATAATGTTTCTTGCTGCCGAGAACTCGTGAGATACCTCACGTTAATACCATATATTTTTGCTTGGTCTCCAAGTTGTATATCTTTTTGAGTTTGATGATTTCCATGTTTGGATACGTTGTTTTTTTTGATTAATATTATAGTTACTTTCATGTTGGAAGTAATAACTTGCAAAGTATGGTTGAATTTATTCATGAATGCAATACATTATTCGTTATGAGAAAATAATGTGAATATTGAAAGTATTAACTCTTTTGATATAAATGATCATTAATCAAACAACAAAGAGAGGACCTTCAATCAAGACTGGTAAAAATATTGGTTTTGACAAGGTACATGTTTAAGTATCTTAATTACAATTTATTGATTAAGATTACATATTAATCTATTTTATAACATGATCATAAATTTTTATCATGATCGTATTTCATATGGATTTAACTTATCAAGTCGGTTAATTACCTTAGACCAATCGATACTCCTTTCTCGATGAATAAGTGATTATATCAACCACTTATGTAATGGCATGATTGGTTTACAATGGCTTGTCAAATCACCCTTGGTGGGAAATCAAAATTATAATTAGCTAAAGGTAATTGAGCATGGTTTATTTTAAAAGGTTAAAATAATTATGGTCATAAACCATATTCATATGCATGGATTTTAAGTTAAATGTGAATGATCATCTGCATGAATTTTTGTTGATATGATGGAGATCATCAACCTCATATAAAGGATTTTCTTGTTTATTAATTTGACTATGGTCAAATGGTCATTTTTTTGAATGTTTAATATATTAAATTTGGTCGAATCACGACCTACACAAATTATATGGTTTCTAACTTAGTCTTGGACCACACGTAATCACCGAGTTAGTATTGGAGGGAAATGGAAGTTGGTGGAGGGAGCTAAATAGGAATGGCCACTACATGGCACCTATAAATATTAAATGCATTTAATACAACCCCATAGATCTCGGGAATGGGAAAATATTCCTCCAGAAGCTACACCACAAACTTGGTTTTCAATTTTTATTCTTTGCATGCAAGCAGGGAGTTGTTCCCTCTCCCTCTCGATTTGTATGAATTTTCATTCTGCTATTTCATTGAGCTTTTCTATGAGGGTAATAATGGTGGGATTATCAATTTATAGCCACATTTTGGCTTGGGTATTTTGGATATTTTTGTGTGCATCTGTGTTGCTCTTTTGGGTTTTTTTCGAAAGGATATTTGGAATAATCTTTCTTGGAGTTTGAAATATTTTTGCAAGAGTTTAAAAGGCATGGAAATACCTCACCCTATCTAGATATTTCATTATGAAATAATAGAATATACTCGTGTTAAATTTTTGATGTTGAAATCTTGTGTGTTGAGATTCCTTATAAATATGGTTATTTATTTTAAGATGGTTTTATCTTATCATTTTCGGTGTTCAAAATTTACTTATGGGATGTGTGTATTTTGCAAGTGATTCACCCAACTATCCTGACTTGATCGTGTTTGTTTTTATTTATCTTGTGAAAATATTTTTGGGTATTGGATACATGTTTAATTGTTTTCAAATCCATTTGAGGATGACATAAATCTTCTCGATGCTTCGGTATTATTCAATCTTATAGGCTCTGGTTATTATTTTTGATGAAGATTTATTTAGCTTAAACCACCTTGATGGTTATAGGGTTAGGAAACTGTCTCCCTCTCTGATGAACTGTGATGAACATGATGTTAAGTCATTGGGTTTGATTGAAGTATTTTATTTTGGATTCCTATAAACTAGTTTGTTCGTGGTTGGTGCTTGGATACCATTGAATTTTTATCATACCACAGGTAGAACCCGTAAGGGTCTATAATACACCAAGTATTAATGCTTTTAGGTCTACATGCTTTAATGGTTGCCTTTTAGGTTTGTAACCGTGACTTGGGATTCATTGTGCTGGAAAAAATAGTTGGGTTCAATTCAAACCTATCCATTTGTTGGTAATATTTTGTGTTTTAACACAACCATGAGTGAGGGTAGGGTTGACTATGTCAATCTAGTACTCTGTCTCAAATGATTGAATCCTAATACTATCTTGAGTATGGGTGTTAGAATGTCGACTTGAGTTTAATGATACCCTTAGCATCTTCAATGGGCTTGAGTTGTGATCTTAAGTATGAAATCATAACTCTATCATAATAGAGGTTAATGTTGATATGGGTTGACAATAAATCTAGTTGAATTTGTCTCTTCGCAAATACTATTAGATAGTGATAGCATTGTTATGGCTTGCACAAATATAACTTCTCTCTCTCTCTCTCTCTCTCTCCCATATATCATTTTCATTATCAGTTTCGGTAGGTTATTAATAAGAAAAGTTTCGATCATTCTTAGATCCAGGTTTTAAGGATTTTTATCTCATTAATTGAGTTATTATTACTATATCATAGTTTCATATTTGATGGTTTGTTGATTATTGATGGTTTACTCACAACACATTGGATTTGAAAGATTATTAGATGATAGTTAGAGGTTTGAATCAAAGTTGTGAATAAATAATACTTTGACTATTGCATATACAATATGACATTTAATGATGGATTGTTGTTGAACTTGGTTGGTAGGAGTAATCATATCATGTTCTCTTTAATAGTATTATTATTTAAGTATGTTGAAGGATCATCCCGATTCAATGTATTGGCATTGTTTTGTTAAGAAAGTGAATGATTTACGGGATGAATTCTATGCTTTATATTTCATAATATTTTGAGTTAAATTAAATAGTTATCATGCATATGTGTTATGGTAAAAAGAAACATGATAGTTCCTTTAGAATTTTGTGATTGAGATTTTATGACTTGTATAATTTGATACTAGTTTAATAACATTAAATCAATCAATATAAATTTAATTATTTTGTAATAAAACATCTAGGAAAAGAGATGTATATCCATGCCAGTTCTTAACTAACCATGTACATTATCATTATCTTTCATATCGCAATATGAATTAAGTATTATAAGGAAATAGTTGGATTGTTTACATGCATACGCACATGCGATATATTGATTATCTAATTTTTAAATATTGATTTAATGTATACTTTAAACTTGGATCATGTAATCCTTATTGAGCGAAAAAGTTATTTCATGATGTTGTAAACGGTCGTTGGCCAATTATATCATTCTAAAATTAATGTTGTACTTATTAAATAAGAAATTATCTTAAAGGAGTTCATGACATGTTTTATTATCTTTATTTGATGTAATATTGATGTACGTTGATTTTCAGTTGTTGTACTTAAAAATAATTGTGGGATAAATTAAACTTGATTACTTATTATGTATCTTTTTCAATATCATTTAATCTAATTCATTAAATTATAATCATGACATCATTAATTAAGGAACATATTTAATGAAGTACGTAATTAACGTTGTTTTGGGACAATGCACAATATTTACGAAATAAATGTATATTTATAGAATCGATGGTAATAGGAAAAATTTAATAACTACTTCATTATATAGTACAACTAATTAATAATAAAATGTATAATTGTACCTTGTTATGTTAACTAGCTAAGTGGCATAATGATGTCAAAGTACAATAGTACAACATCTACAAATTAGTAACTAATGATTAAGTAAGAATTAAGCATTACGAACAACACTGAAATTAAACTTATATAAATGTTTAAAAGGGTATCTGCATCTCTTGTTAAGAAATATTTCATGTTAGACATTGATGTGATAAACACGACATTGTCTAATAAGGATTAGGATGATTACCTAATCTTAATAAGATGATTATTCTGAAACGATACTTAACGAAGAAAGTCATAAAGTGACACTAAGAGTTTAGAAACATAGAACGACATTAATAAATGTTTAATTAATGATTTTTCTTCAACTTTATAATCTTACTTAAAATCTTAATGGTATACTTAACTTATAAACATCTTACGTGTTAAGTAGGTATGGGCTCTAAGTCCCACTTTTCAATCTGATCATGTGATCTAATTGTACCATCTTATAATGGCTATAGGATGGATAATGATCACTTTTCTACATGATTTAAAGAGTAATCATTATATTTCCCATAGGGTTCATAAGCTGGGACAGTTAACATACACTCAAATCGAGAGGTGAGACCTAGACTTTAAGCCTTCTTAATACATAAGTTTAAGACACTTAACTGATAAGGTGAATCCAGATAAATGTGTGGGATAATTGTGTGGTGATGTGAAAAGTTTAGTTTTGACTTGTGTGTGGTCACTAAACTAAGCATGGAAAACATAGCTTGAAAAATTTTTCCTAAGTAGTGTAATAGCTAAATACATTTTCAATCACCTAGTTCCCTAATAACAACGTGAGATGCCGATTGAAATTTAGTAAGTTGATTTTTAGGTAGAAACTTAGAACTACATCAGTTCACAAACCTAAATGAATAGGTTGACCAATTGCATACAAGTTATGCACACTCGAAAGAGTGAGGGTAAAGGGGATAAGGTAGATCTAATTGACCTTCATAGTTTCACATGGTTTTTAAATGTTATCGAATGGATTGTAAAATTGATTACTTGTTGGATTATTATTATTGCATTATAAAATCATTAAAGAAATTTGATGGGGTTAAGGTGTTTGTTTTAAAAAAATTAACTTAATAAGGAGTTGCATAACATTGGGTGTTACATTTTGGTATCATAATAGTAGGTTAAAACAACTCTTGATCAATGGGTCCTTTTGCTAACACTACACTTATTTCTTTTCTAATAGAACAATATGGTTAGGACAAGAGGAAATGGTTCAAAAATAAACACAATGGGGTTGAGGCTGCCACAACCCAAAAATTAGATGAGATGCTTGTTTTAATGCAAGAAACTCATAATCAAATTGTTTTTCTGAACAACGTATATTGATTGAGGATTACGACATTGAAAATGAGGAAAACAATCAGCCTAAGGGTTCAACAAATAATAATGCTACAAAAACAATGAAAATGTAGTAGATCCCAATGTTGTAAACCATGATGCACATGTTGCAAATAACAATACACATGCTGTAAATAATAATGCAAATACTAGCAACAATGTAAATGTTGCAGATCCAAACGTTGCAAACCATGACCAACCTAAAAACAAAAGAGCACATTTGGAAACATAATTTTCAAGTGATATTAAGTGAATCAGTCCCCTAAAATTTGATGGTACAATGCTTGGGGATAGATATGGGAATTGACTCAGAGAGATGGAGAAATATTTCACCATTATAAACTTTTCTGATGAAACAAAGGTAGTTTGAGGTGTGTATAATATCTCAAACAGGGCTTCCTCATAGTGGGACAATAGGATGGTAAGACTAGGGGTTGATGCAACCAACATCACATGGGATCAGTTCAAGTTTTATTTCAAGCAATGTTGGTTTCCGTAGCTCTATTATGATCCAAAGATGTTTGAATTTTAGACATTGACACATGATAAACTAATTGTAAAAAAGTACTGGGAAAGGTTCACTAAGTTGTTAAAATGTTCCTCAGGATACCAAGCTAATGAAAAATTCATAATAAGAAAGTTCATCATGGGACTCAACCCTGTTATAGGTAGGGAAGTGGATGTGCATGGGCCTTCAACTATGGAGGTAGTTTTCAAAAATTCATCCATCAAGAGTAGAAGCTACATGCTATATCTGCTCACTTTGTGATGAGAAAAGAAAGAAAAAATTCAGCTCACCATCACCTTTGGCACCAAATAAAACTTGGTGGAAGAAGGTGGGAAATAAAAATAAAAATGGAAAGAAAAATATAGCAGCAAAACCTACTACAAATTACAAGAAAAATGGACAAAAATAAACAACAAATGGTAACAAAAAAGAGGAAACAACCTATGGGAGGATGTTTCAAGTGTGGTGGTGATCACTACGTGAACAACTGTCCTCAACAAAAAGGATAATAACCAACAACATATGATACATGATGCAGAGGAAAATAGGAAATCTAAAAAGTAAGCCACCCCTATCAAAGTACTCGGTAAGTTGTATGGATTACATGTAACTATTATTTTTTATACTGATGTTATTGAATGTTTTATTTCTAATAAGCTAGCTGAAAAATTAAAAATAAAATCTAGTTATATGAAGAAATCATGGACTTTGCAGAGGGAAAAAAATTTTCACACAAAGTGAACAAATGCCTTTTGGTGTGGCATTAGAGTTTCTTGGTTTTACAACTGAAATAGACCTATACAAACTCAAAATCCTACTCTAAATTCCAAGGGGACAGAGATAGAGAATGCAAAAGAATTAAAACTAATGCTAATAAGGTGATGCACCAAAGGAGTGGTGAGCATTTTTACTTCTAAAATTGACACAGATTAGAAATGTAGCAAAACATCATGCACAAACTGATAAAATGTAATGAAAGATCATGGATGAATCAAACAACACAAGAAGAGGACTGAAACTCATTCACAGAGCTTGCATTGTCATTTCCAATATCAAAATACATGCATTACATCAACAAAAAGGTAGAAAATATGTTACAGTCTTGAAAGAGGTCTGGTATTCCACAAAATCACTTTCTAGGGTGAAAGAGGGAGCCTACAAAACATAAAAATGTCCAACCCTTTCAAAATGAGCCAAATCTGGCTTTTAACAATGCCCATTCGAGCTCAGGAGAGAGAAACATGGGAAAACATGAGAGAAGCTTTCAACCACCAACCAAAATGTAATAAAATAGCATGGGCATCCTTAAAATCCATTCCCTGACATTTTTGACCATGCTGGAGAGAATGCGAGCCATTCTTCATTAAAAATGGTGGTTGAAATGTCATTTTGTTCATTTCCACGTGCCAGAGGTGTTTTCCAATTTTCTCTCTCCAAACTCCACCAAAACACAAAATTGACCTCGGAATCATGTAGATAATTTCACCATCTTTCCATTGATATAAAGAACGTGAAAAACCGAGCTCTGATCGAAAGTTATGCTCATTTGAAAATTTAGGGCAAAACAGGGCCAAAATGGGTCAAGGGCAAAATTTGAAATTTTCCCACTTTTTTGCATTTGGGAAAATTTCCCAAAATCTCTCATGCCCCACCCATCCTAGTGCCATGTGGCATGATTTGATTGTTATGGGCCTTTCCTCTTCATTTTCATCATCTTTTGCCTTTGGAAAATTTTCCAAAATTCTCCGCCTGGTGATGACCCGAGGACACGTGGCATGATGTGATTCATCGCGGGCCTTTTTGCTCTTCAAATTTTCCATCTCCACTTGACCATCGACCATTTTCCCTAAATGGGACACATGGTGAGATCCCATTGATGTGGGCTTTATGCTTCATTTTTTTCCTCTGGGCTTGGGCTTGCTTGTGTTTTTTCCGCCACGTGACACGTGGCATGATTTTATTGGCTCGGGTTTTGGGGGCTAGGCTTTCCTTTCAATATTTTCCTTTGATTTTGCTTTGGGAAAAATTCCCAACTTTCCCCCATGCTCCACTGGTCTTGGGACACGTGGCGAGCTCCTACTAGTTGTGGGCCTTGGGGGCAAAAATTTTTCTTTGCGCTAACCTTTGGGAAATTTTCCCACTTCTCCCCGCCACTTGCTCTGACTGCCGACGCCCCGACACGTGGCAATCCTCATTGGGGCTCCTCATGCCAAAATTTCCCTTTTCTCCCCACCAAAAACTTCAAAATTAACTTCCGCCCTTCCAACACTTCAATTGCCTTTTTCAATTTTCCACTCCAATTTTTTCTAAAATTTCTCGCCTCCGCCACTTCCTTCGGCCTAAGGACACGTGGCATAATGCCATTGGGTGCGGGCCTTAGGGCCAAAAAATTTTTTTGCTGCCAACCTTTAGGAAAAATTTCCTAACTTCCTCCCCCCCTTCCGGACACGTGGCACGATCCCATTCACCAGTCAGCCATCGGGCCAAAAAATTTCCTTCCAAAATTTTCCAAACACTTGTAAAATTTCAAAGTTTTCCTCCGCCTCCGCCCTTCCGAGGACACGTGGCCTCATCTTATTGGCCTCGGGCTTTTCTAGGGAAAATTTCCCACAAAAACTCCACCGAGCCATAACTTCAAAAATACATGGAGTTAGGAAGAAAACTTTACCTTTCTAGAAAGCTGAGAAAGAGCTCTATCCAATGGTGCCATTTCTAAAAGGTTTTGAGTGCCTAAAAGATAAAAAAATTATGACTGAGGCACAAGAGAGGAAAGAATGAAGGGAGTTAGCCAAAAAATGAGCAAGGGGCTCATTTTGGATAACAATTTTGGTGACTCAGAGGGGTCATCTGCCTGCTGGATGAAGTTACCAGTTTCCTGAAGCAATCCATTGGGCATGGAGTCATCAAATTCTCTACTTGGTACCCCAACTGATTAGAACAATGCAAGGAGGAAGATGGAGGGTAGAACACCATCTGATTGGAGCAAGGCCTGCAAAACACATTTCCTGAACAACAAGCTTGTGCCAAAGCACTTAGGGAAAGCAAAGCTAATCTACAACAAAACAATGTGCATAAGCACTTGGAGGAATGAAAACCTAAGCTAATATGTACAAGGTGGAGAATTTCCTTTCAATAGCAATGCTTTAGATGGATTCCATTGACTGGAATCTGTAATTCTTCACCATCCAATGTAGACAATTAGAAGGCATTGTTGTCCTTACACTTTGTGACCATGTAGGGGCCACTCCAAATGGCATCAAATTTTGAATGCCTCCCTAGTTTTTGCTCTGTCTGCATCCCATTTTAACACTAGATCTCCAACTTGGAAAGATCTATCCTTGGCCTTTCTATCAAAGGTCTTCTTGATCAAAGCTTGATCCTTCTCCATTGCTTGGGATGCCTGATTTCTGATTTCTTGAGCTCCATCAATTCTGCATACCTAACCTCCATGGGTCCAAACTCCAACAACTCCAACTGCTTCATGAGTTCCAATGTTGGCAACTCAAGTGACATGGGAAAATTGCCTCTCTTCCATAAACAAGCTTGAATGGAGAATTACCTGTAGATCTCTTGGGGTTATCCTATCAGCCCACAAGGCTGATTTCAATTTAGTATGCCAAGACCTCTGATTTTCATCAAGAGTCCTCTTGATGATCCTTAACAAGTTCTTGTTTGTAGATTCAGCTTGGCCATTACCCTGAGGATAATAATTTGATGAAGTGCTTAGGTAGATCCCATTCTTGACAGCCCATTCAGTTACCTTGATCCAATGAATGCCAATGCATTATCTGATATTATTATAGTAGGTATGCCAAATCTGTTGCTATCCCTTCATAGAAGTCTAGGATGCTAGATTCATTTGCTTCCTTGAGTGCTACTACTTCAGTCCACTTGGTGAAGTAATCTGTTGCTGTTAGAATCCACTTGTGTCCTTGGCTTGAATTTGGATTAATGACTCCAATGAAGTCCAAACCCCATTGCATGAATGGCTGGTCAACTAAAATTGGATGCAATGGAAGGGCAGCTAGTCTCTCCTTACCCGTGAAGAATGCACAATTCTTGCACCTCTTGATCCATGCATAACAATCACTAAAAATCTTGGGCCAATAATAGCCAAGCCCTCATGATCTTGAGAGCTATCACTCTTGGTGCAAAATGACCACCAACTGATCCACCATGGAACTCTTCCAACACTCTGTGAATCTGATTTGTACCAATGCATCTCAACAGCACTCCATTCACATCCCTTTTGAATAAAACACCATCAACAAGGGCATATGGGACAACCTGCAATCTGAAGTGTCTCCTTTTGGTTTTGTTCATCTCTGGAGGGCATAGGCCTATGTGTAGGAAGTGCATTATGTCTTGGGTCCAAGCAAGGAGTGAGGACACCATCATTTTCTTCTTGAATGCTTCCTTGCTCATGGCTGTCTTGCAACGCCAAAACAACCTCTTTCTCATTGCATGCTTCCTTTTGTTTGTTCAAGACCAGCTGCTCACACAATCCTTTTCCTCTGACCAACTTGGTGACTTTGATCTCAATGTCATACTCCATGACATGAGTAATCCACCCTACTCTCTTTTCATTCAGGTCTTTATTGAGGAGGAAGTCTTTAACTCCCACATGAGAAACCAACAATTGAACCTTGTTGTTTGAAACTAGATGCTTAAATTTCTTCAAGCTCCTAATTACTACAAGAACATGCTTCTCAATGAAAGAATATCTCACCTCATAGTCCTCCAGGATTTGGCTGAAGAAAGCAATTGGCTTCTCATCATTGTCTTTGTTCTGCTGTACCAAAATTGCAGAAATAGTATCATCACCTCCAAATGCATAGAGGATGAAATCCTTGGAGAAATCTGGGTTAATGAGAGTTGGGCTTGTGAGATGGCCTCTTTGATTGCTTCAAAACTTGCCTTGCTTTCGCTATCCATTTGAAAGCTATGCTTTTCTTTAACATCTTGGTGATAGGCTTGACTAGGGCTGCAAAATTTGGGACAAACCTCCAAACAAAATTTATCCTTCCCAAGAAACTTTGAAGGGCTTTCTTATGACTTGGCAATGGTAGTGCTCTTATGGCTTCAACTCTTTCTGGATCAATTGCTAATCCTTCTTTGGAGACAATGTGGCCAAGGAGCTTTCCTTCATGAGCTAGAAAAATACACTTTTGGGATTCAAGGATACCCCAAATCTTCTGCACCTTTGGAATACTTGTCTTAAATGAAAGAGATGGTCTACTACATTTTTTGAAAAAATAGTGATATCATCAAGATATATCAGCACCATGTTGTTAATCAAATCCTTGAACGCCATGTCCATTTCCCTTTGAATGTAGCCCCAGTGTTGGACAACCCAAATGGCATTTTTCTATATGCATAAGTCCCCCATTTGGTTGTGAAGGTTGTCTTGAACTGATCCTCTTCCTTCACCATAATCTGATTGTACCCTGAATAGCCATCAAGCAATGAAAACCTTTCAGAGCCAGCAACAACTTGTAAAATCTGCTCCATGGAAGGAAGTGGGTAATGATCCTTGAGAGATGCTCTATTCAAATCTCTGAAGTCAACACACAATCTGATTTCTCCACTCTTCTTTCTAACTGGAACCAAGTTGGCCACCCAACTAGAATGCTTGATAGGGAATATGATACTTGACTCTATCAACTTATTCAATTCTTTTCTCATGAGAGGCTCCATGTGTGGATTGACTGGCCTTTTTTTTTTCCTGATGGGTTTAGCACTTGGGTCCAATTCAATAGTGTGTTGAGCTAACTTGGGATTAAAACCTTTCAAATCTTCATAGCTCCAAGAAAACACATCAGGGAATTCTTGACAAAGCTGTATGAACTCATACCTTTCTTGCTCAGTTGTCATTTTACCAATTTGGAGTGATTTGCCTTCTTCCACCAAGATGGGCACTGAATCTTCTCCCTTGACTTGATGTTTGCTTTCTCCTTCCTAAACTGATCATTAGGATTGAAAATGGACTCCAAAGTGACAAGTCCCTTTGGTAGTTTGTTGGTTCTCAACTTGTACCACTTGATCACCATACTTGTTCTAACTTTTCCTAATTTTTAACTGAGAACTCAACCTCTTCTTGTAAGAAATGGATGATTTGTTGATCATTTTCAAACACTTGCCAACTTACATTGTTGTTCTGGCACTGAAGGCCTTACAATCACATGAATGCTTGGTTGTACTTTTCTTTTTTTGATGCTTTCAACAACATCAAAGGCTGCTCCAACTGCTGCAAGCCTGTCAACAGCTTGGTTCTCTTTTCTAGGGATGGATTTGATGCTAAAACCCTCAAAATCTTCAATGAGGTCCCACACCCTATTTTTGTAGCACTTGAGCAGATCATTCTTGGCAGCATGCTGCCCCTTAACTTGGTTGACAATCAGCTCACTATCACCAAAACTTGCAAGTTCTTTATTCCTCTCTTTATTGACCAATGCAATCCTTGTATCAAAGCTTCATATTCAGCAGTGTTATTAGAACATGCAAACTGAAATCTAAAAGCTGAATAATACTTAACTCCTTGAGGTGAAACAAGCATAGCTCCCCCTCCTGCACCTTGTCTACTTCTTGATCCATCAAAGAACAACTACCATACCTCATTGTCATCCTTGTGGTCTGGCTTGGTGATGCTAGGAATAGGCTGATTTTCTTCATGCATGCAATAGACTCCTAGCTCAGATTCTTCTATTTCTTGATAAGGATCAAAAGCATGCACCTTGCTTTGCCCATTCATCAAGAGTCAAATCTGGGATGCTTCCAACCTTGGTGTCAGCTTCATCAGTGCTTGGATAATCCTCTTGATCAAACGCTGAACAATTGGTATTGATTTGGCTTGGAGTGTGAGGCTCAATGTGAAAGTTTGCAATAGGCTCAGATCTGATTGTGGCTTTAGTTCCATATCTTGTTCTAAACAACATGTGTGACCAATCAACAGATAAGTAACCTCCAATCTTAGCTATGAAATCCCTTGACAAACATAGGGCAAAGAGTGGTGGAAGATCTATCACCGAGACATCTTGCAAAACAACAACGTTGGGGCATGCATGCAAAGTAAGACTCAAGTTTTTAATCACTCCTACTATTGTTACTATTGTCCCATCCAATTGCACTACCCCTTTGGATATGACTTCATATTGAAGCCCCAACTGATCAGCTATTTTCTTGGGCATTACTAAACTACTTGCTCGAATCAATCATGCAATTGTGTACTAATTGGTTTCCAATGATCAATGAAACATAGAATGGAGGGGGCTTCAACATTTTACCTTGTTGTCCTCCATGATTCCCTCAGCTGGGCAGCATTTGTGAGTACCTTCTCTTGCATTTGGACCTGTTGATTTGAAGTTGACCAGTCCTTCATGGCAGCTTGTAGCAAATCTCTTTGGCCTGGGATGGATAGTGATTCCCACATTGATATGTTTACATTTGTCTTCTTCATCTGATCAATGATGTTGAATGGAGATGAAGCATCTCTCTACTTGTCCTCTGGCCTACACATTCATTCCTTGCACATGGGCAGCAAACAACGGCATCTGAGTTGGCTTAGAGCTGGTTTGGGTGGTCCTTGCATGTTTGGAACTACATTTTGTTTGCCAACAGCTTGTGGAGTGGTAGAAGGTTGTGGATTACTTGGAGCCAATGGCTGTCCTTCACCCAAATTTCTCCTTTTTGACCTTGTGTTGGCTGCAACACTTTGAGAGATTGTTTGATTCATACCACAAAAATCTTCTACCTACCAGTTTACAAGTGTGGTATCATTTGGAGCTGATTGTTGCTGGGATGTTTCTTGTTATTGGTTATTTCCTTGACTCCCTTCACCCTCCACACCAGTTGTTGTTACCATTAATGCTTGATTTAGAGCACCATTGAAGCACATAGACTAGTTGTGAGGTTCATTGCATGGGAAACACCAATCATACTCCTGAGCTATGTTGTTTTGTACTGGCACTAGTGCTTTAGAGGCAGATGTAGCATTGGGATTATAGGGCTGAAATGGTCTGTTGGCAGGAGGCCTTGCTTGATTTTGATTTGCAGCTAGATTGGGTGGTCTTTGAGGCTGATATGGCTGCCTGTTAGGCTGAGCTTGAGGCTGATAAGAAGGTCTAAAACTTTGGGCTTGCTACCTCTTGAGTGTAACCAGCTCATTACCTAAATTTTGCAATTGCTTCATGACTTCTTGAAGTTCATTTGAGGCACTAGAAGATGAAGTAGAAGCTTCACTTGAATTCTGATTTCTAGGAGTGGGAATAGAGCTAAAATAGGCACTTGATTAGTACTTGACTCTAAATTTGGATACAATGGCATTGAGGCTCAGAGCTAGCTTACCACTTTGAATCAATAATTTTCAGCTCTAATGGCAATGCTATAAGCAAAGGATAGTTGTGCCTCCCATGGATTGAATTAACATAGAAATATCAGAATTTAAAGCTTTAAGGTAATATAGAAAATCACCTTCTGCTGTTGGCCTTACTACCATTGGAATTCTCTCCCAAGTCCTTTGAAATCTGAAGTTGAAGTCACCACCGCTCATTGGGAGCTCTCTTGATAGTTGTCAATTGTTCCAAAAGGGACAAGTTATCTCCTTTTCTCCAAACTACTCATGGAGGGCTATACATAATCGGGTTCCAATTTTGGATAGAGCCTCAAGCAAGGCTCCCAAACCATTGCAAAGCCTTCCTTTGAATGAAGATGCCAAGAGCTTGACAAAGAACTTGCATCTCATCAATCTCATGGATTGCACAAATATTAGCAATATCCTTGACATGATCACCAGGAGTGGTCTGATTCTCTCCAGTAAAGTATGGAATGTTCTTCAATGCTGCAACTGGGATTGGATTTTGTGCATTGAGAGCAAGTGGGCTGCTACCAGTGAAATTGACATATGGGTTGTGTTGTGCCATTCTGATTGGCCTTAGAACCCTTGTTGATTGATGAAAGGTCTACCAGGTGGAGGAGTTGATAGAGTTCTATTTGGTGGAGATGGAGACCTTTGAATTCTCTTCCTCTCTTTGTCTTCTTCTTGGAGATAATTGCAGATACTCAAACAATACTTCTTCTTCTCCAACTCTTGACCTTGTGGTGATTCTTCTCATGAGTTTTCAGTCTGTACTACTAAAACCAGCTGATTCTTCTTCCTTGAGTCACCAGATGTGCAATTCAGGGCTCTTTTAGCAAGAAACTTGCAAAAATGCACATCAATTTTGTTGCAATGAAGATGAAGACCTCTAAGGTCCCACCGGGCATGCCAAAACTATTAGTGCAAATCAACAACACCCTCTGGATGTTCTATCAGATTTCTAGTTTGACATTTGGACATCCAGTGTGATTGCACAACATTGAATCTTTTCCCCAAGTGTGGGACTTGTAAAAATGGGAAAAGAATCTCCAGGTTAGAGGTTGGTTCCTCAACTCCTCTGATCAGGTGTATTACTTGAAAATTGCAGAGGTTTAAACTCAAAATCCTACTATAAATTCCAAGGGGACAGAGATAGAGAATGCAAAAGAATTAAAACTAATGCTAATAAGGTGATGCACCAAAGGAGTGGTGAGCATTTTTACTTCTAAAAATTGACACAGATTATAGAAATGTAGCAAAACATCATGCACAAACTGATAAAATGTAATGAAAGATCATGGATGAATCAAACAACACAAGAAGAGGACTGAAACTCATTCACAGAGCTTGCATTGTCATTTCCAATATCAAAATACATGCATTACATCAACAAAAAGGTAGAAAATATGTTACAGTCTTGAAAGAGGTCTGGTATTCCACAAAATCACTTTCTAGGTGAAAGAGGGAGCCTGCAAAACATAAAAATGTCCAACCCTTCAAAAATGAGCCAAATATGGCTTTTAACAATGCCCATTCGAGCTCAGGAGAGAGAAACATGGGAAAACGTGAGAGCAGCTTCAACCACCAACCAAAATGTAATAAAACAACATGGGCATCCTTAAAAGTCCATTCCCTAACATTTTTACCATGCTGGGAGAGAATGCGAGCCATTCTTCATTAAAAATGGTGGTTGAAATGTCATTTTTATTCATTTTTCCACGTGCCGAGGGTGTTTTCAATTTTCTCTCCAAACTCCACCAAAACACAAAATTGACCCTAATCATGTAGATAATTTCACCAGCTTTCCATTGATATAAAGAACGTGAAAAACCGAGCTCTGGATCGAAAGTTATGCTCATTTGAAAATTTAGGGCAAAACAGGGCCAAAAATGGTTGGCGGGCCAAAAAAATTTGAAATTTTCCCACTTTTTGCATTTGGGAAAATTTCCCCAAAAATCTCCACACCCCACCATTCCTAGTGCCACATGGCATGATTTGATTTGTTGTGGGCCTTTCTTGCTTCATTTTCCATCATTTTGCCTTTGGAAAATTTTCCAAAATTCTCCGCCGACTGATGACCCGAGGACACGTGGCATGATGTGATTCACCGCCGCGGGCCTTTCTCCCAAATTTTTCCATCCTCTTGACCATCATTTTCCCTAAATAGACACATGGCACAATCCCATTGGATGTGGGCCTTTATGCTCATTTTTCCCTGCGGGCTTGCCTTGTGTTTTTTTCCGCCACGTGGACACGTGGCATGATTTGATTGGCTCAGGTTTTGGGGGCGGGCTCTCCCTTTCAATATTTCCTTTGATTTTTCTTTGGGAAAAATTCCCAACTTTCCCCCACGCTCCATGGTCTTGGGACACATGGGCAAGCTCCTACTGTGTTTCACGGCCTTGGGGGCAAAATTTTCCTTTGCGCTAACCTTTGGGAAATTTTCCCACTTCTCCCGCCACTCTGATGCTCCGACGCCCTGGGACACGTGGCCTATCCTCATTGGCTGCGGGCCTTGGGGCAAAAAAATTAACTTTGCACCCCCACCAAACACTTTGCCAAATTTTCTATCTTCCTCCACCTCCCGACATTCCTTCGGCCTAAGGACACGTGGCACAGTGTGATTGGGTGCGGGCCTTGGGGCCAAAAAATTTTTTTTTGCAACAACACTTAGGAAATTTTCCCAAACTTCCTCCCCTGACACGTGGCACGATCCTATTCATTATGGGGCCATCGGGCCAAAAAAAAATTCCTTTTCTAAACCTTGCCAAACACTTGGTAAAATTTCCAAGTTTACCTCCGCCTCCGCCCTTCCGAGGACACGTGGCCTCATCTTATTGGCTCAGGCTTTTCTAGGGAAAATTTCCCACAAAACTCCACTAGAGCCATAACTTCAAAAATACATGGAGTTAGGAAGAAAATTTTACCTTTCTGAAAGCCGAGAAAAGCTCTATCCAATGGTGCCATTTCTAAAGGTTTTGAGTGCCTAAAGATAAAAAAATTATGACTGAGGCACAAGAGAGATTAATCAAACTCGAGTGTGTCTCCTTGGGGAGCACAGGACATTTTTGTCAAAAAGAAAGTTGGCTTACTAAGGTTATACATTGACTATCGCATGCTAAACAAAGACACAATAAAGAATAGGTTTCTTTACCAAGGATAGATGATATTTTGTTAATCAGATGCGTGATGCATCAATTTATTCTAAAATTGATCTAAGATCAGGATACCATCAACTAATAATCAAAGATGAAGACATACATAAAACAAACTTTAGGACAAGGTTTGGTCATTATGCATTCACAATATTACCATTTGAACTCATGAATGCACCTATTACATTCATGAATTTAATGAAAAACATATTCCAAGAATACTTAGACAAGTTTGTGATAGTTTTCTTGGATGAAATTCTGATTTATTCCAAAACCATTGATGAGCACAATGAACACTTAATAATAGTGCTATATATACTTAGAAAAAGGAAACTATATGGAAAAATATCTAAGTGTTCCTTTTATCAAAATGAGGTACAATACCTCAAACACATCATAAATAAAGAAGGAATATCTTTAGATCCATCAAAGATCAAGGTAATAACATAATTTAGGTAGCACTAAAGAACGTTCATGAAGTTAAAAGCTTCATGGGGTTGGTTAGTTACTACCAAAAATTCATAAAAGACTTTTCTAGAGTTGTTGCTCTAGAAAAAGGATAAGAAATTTGTTTGGTCTGAAAAATGCAAGAATGCATTTAATTTTTTGAAGGAGAAACTAATTACAACACCAATTTTGAAGATTTCGGACCCCAACGAAAGCTTCACCATGGTAATAGATACCTCCGATGAAGGTTTGGGTGGAATTCTTCTCCAAAATGACAATGTGATAGCATACGAGCGAATAAAATTAAAGGTACATGAGCTAAACTATGCTCCCCACAACCTAGAGCTTGCTGCCATATTGCACGCACTCCAATTTTAGAGGCATTACATATTGGGAAATCCTTTTGAACTAAAAATAAACCACTTAGGGATGAATTATATCTTCACCTATCCCAACTTAAATTCAAGACAATGAATATGGATTGAATTCTTATCACAGGATATGCTTTTGATATAAGCTACATAAAGGGTAAGGAAAATAAAGTGGCAAATGCACTAAGTCATCAAGCATGTTTCAGCGATTGTTACTCTTAGAACCTAATTCAAGGATGAGGTAAAGAAATAAATGATGGATGATTATTATTATCAGCATGTTAAAGCTTCTTTAATAGCAGATCCTAATGATAAAAGGTATGAAGGATTCAAATTTGACAATGAGGGAATCTTGAAATACAAAGGTAGAGTCTATGTACCTTCGGAAATGAATTAAGGGTCAAGGTTATGAAATAATTTCATGATTCACCATACTCTGGGCATCCTAGAGTAACTAAAATGCTTGTTGATGTAAAACAACAATATTTTTGGAAAGGAATGAAAAATGATGTGATAAACTATGTTTCATTCTTTTAAATTTCAGAGTGTTAAAGATGAGAACCTGCACCCTATTGGTGTGTTGTATCCACACAAAATTCTACAATATAAATTGAAATTTATTAGCATGTATTTTGTGTAGGGGCTACCTATGTTGAAAAATAAACATGATATGATACTTGTAATTGTGGAAAAGTTAACAAAAGTAGCTCATTTTATACCGGGAAATCTGAAAGACAATTCTCCCGTACTTGCAAGAAGATTTGTGCATGATATTTTCAGATTGCATAGAGTTCTAGAGTTAATAATTTCATATAGGGATCCATGAATGACATCTATATTCTAGTAGAATTAGAATTCAACCTTGGGGATGAAAGCTGAATTTTAGTTCAGCATACCATCTAGAAACAAATGGTCAAATTGAATAGGTCAACCAAGTTATGGAGGATATGCTCAGGATGTAATGCATGGATCAACAGTACAAATGGGAAGAATACATTCCATTGGTTGATTTTGCGTACAATAAAACCTACCAAGCATTACTTAAAATATATCCTTTTGAAGTATTATAGGGAAGAAGGTGTAGATAACCCACAAGTTGGGATAGTATGGAATATAGGGTGTTAGTGGGCCCTGAAATGTTAACAAAATGGAAAAGCAAGTGAAGCTCATCTGTGAGAGATTGAAAGAAGCTGCTAATAAGAAAAAGAGCTACGTAACTATGAAAAAATAAACATGAAATTTGAAATAGGAGACAAAGTATTCTTAAGGGTTAAGCCCAAAAATATTTCTATAACATTTGGCAAGGCTGCCAAGTTATCACCAAGATATGTTGGACCTTTTGAAGTTATGGAAATCATAAGTCCAATAGCATATTATTTGGCATTTCCTCCTATATTGTCTAAGATGCATGATGTTTTTCATATTTCCTTTCTTAAGAAGTATGTTTCAGATGTATCACATGTGCTTAATTGGAATGTTTTACAGTTCAAGATCCAAGAATTATGGTAGTTGAACCGATTATAATTATGGAAACTTACAAATTGCATTTGAGAAATAGAGAAATTACATAATGAATGGTCCAATGGGACCAATATTTAGAATAAATTGAAACGTGGGAGGATATAGAAGAGATGAAGACAACATTTCCTTATCTATTTCAGTCATAAAAACAAACATTATTCGATTTATTAAGTTAAACTTGATATTATTTCATAAATTGGAAGTGTTGAAATGACAAAATTATGTCATATTTCAGATAGTATGGAAAACTAATGTTTTATAAGGTTGTTACAACCAATAAATAGTTGCTGAATAAACTAGAAATCTAAAAAAAATCAAATTTGGGTGAAAATGCATGGTTGTTTTCCTTATTTTTATATGATATAAATTTGTTTTTTGGTTTATTCTATTTCTATTAGTGAGTAAAATCATTGAGATGTTGATTCATTAAGGGGGAAGTATGTCAATCCCGCATTTTCATTTCATGATTTTCGCAAGATAAGGTTATTACCGTAAAGTTAATCATGAAGGTTTGGGGTGAGAAGCGTTACTCAACTAGTATCGTAGCTAGGTGTATGCATGTTTACACTAAAAAATATAAACATGTTTACGCATAGTTGAGAAGCTAACCACAAAACATTGCTTTTCACCAGAACTTGCAGATACCTCATGTTAATAGCATATCTTGTTGCTTGGTTTTGAGTTGTTTATATTTCTTATTTTTATGATTTCCATGTTTGGATACTTTGTTGTTTGATGTATCTGTTATTAATATTATAGTTAATTTCATGTTGGAAGTAATAACTTACAAAGTATGGTTGAAATTATTCATAAATGAAATACATTATTCGTTATGAGAAAATAATGTAAATATTGTAAGTATTAAATCTTTTGATACTAACAATCATTGATCGAACAATAAAGAGAGGATATTTAATCGGACATGTAAAGATATTGGTTTTAAAAGGTACATGTTTAAGTATATTAATTACGATTAAATGTTATTACAATTTATTGATTAAGATTACATATTAATCTATTTTATAAAATTATCATGAAGTTTTTATCATGATCATATTTCATATGGATTTAACTTGTTAAGTTGGTTAATTACCTTGGACCGATCAATACTCCTTTTTGGATGAATAAGCGATTATATAGACCGCTTTATGTAATGAAATGATTGGTTTATAATGGCTTGTAAAATCACCCTTGGCTAGGAAGTCCAAAGTATAATTGGTTAAAGGTAATTGAACATGGTTTATTTTTAAAAGGTTAAAATAATTATGGTCATAGACCATATTCATATGCATGGATTTTAAGTTAAATGTGAATGATCATATGCAAATTGTTTTTTTAATATGATGGATATCATCAAACTCATATAAAGGATTTTCTTGTTTATTAGTTTGACTATGGTCGAATGGTCATTGGTTTGACTGTTTAATATATTAAATTTGGCCAAATCACAACCCATGCAAATTATATGGTTTATAACTTAGTCTTGGACCACTCATAATCACCAAGTTGGTATTGGAGGGAAACTGGAAGTTGGAGGATGGGGGTAGATAGAAATGTCCACTACGTAGCATCTGCAAATATTAAATGCATTTAATATCAACCCCACGGATATAGGGGAATTGAGAGAAGCCTCCTCCATAAGCTACCATGCAAACTTAGTTTTCTATTTTTATTCTTTGACATGGAATGGAATCAGTGGGATCTCCCCCTCCCTCTCCAAATGTTGTATGAATTTTAATTTTACTATTTCGTTGAGCTATTCCATGAGGGTAATAATTGTGGGACTATTAATTTATAGTCATAATTTGACTTGGGATTTTGGATATTTTTGTGTGCATTGTGTTGCTCTTTTGGGTTTTTCTGAAAGCATACTTGGAGGAATCTTGCTTAGAGTTTGAAGGATTTTTGCAAGATTTTAATAGGCATGGAAATACCTCAACCTATCTTGATATTTCATTATGAAATAATAGAATATATTATGGTTTTAAATGTTTTGATGTTGAAATCTTGTGTGTTGATTTTCCTTATAAATTGGGTTATTTCTTTTAAATTAGGTTTATCTTATCATTTTGGGTGTTCAAATTTACTTCTCGGATGTGTTTATTTTTGCAAGTTCTTCACCTAACTATTTGGATTGTGCATCATGTTTGTTTTTATATTGTTTGTGAACATACGTTTTGGGTATTGGATACACGTTTACTTGTTTTCAAAGCCGTTTAAAGATGGCATAAATCTTCTATGTGCTTGGGTATTATTCAAGCATGTAGGATCTAGTTATTATTTTTTATGATGAGATATTTAGCTCGAACCACCTTGATGGTTGTAAGGTTAGGAAACCATCTCCCTCTGTGATAAACTGGTTCTATTGATGAGGGTCGATTGAACTATGTTATTTTTTTGGGTTTCCAATAAAAAGTCTTATCATGGTTGGTGGTTGATACTTTTTGAATTTTTATTATACCATGGATCGAACCCATAAGGGTATATCATACACAAATTATTATTAATGTTTTTGGTTTTGCATGTTTTAATGGTGGGATTTTGGGTTTGTAACCATGACTTGGCAGTAGTCACCTTGTGATGGAACAAATAGCTAGGTTTGATTCAAACCTAGAAAACTCATGGTAAGATGTTGTGTTTTAACACAACCGTGAGTGAGGGTAGGGTTGATTGTGTTGATCTGGTACTTTGGCTCAAATGATTTAATCCCAATACTATCTTGATTATGGATGTTAAATGTTGACTTGAGTTTAAAGATACCATTAGCATCTTCAAAGTGGGCTCGAGTTGTGATCTTAATTATGAAAACATGACTCTTGTTCTAAATGAAACTTTGTCAAAATGGTAATAGAGGTTAATGTTGAGATGGGTTGACAATAAATTTGGTTGAAGTTGTCTCTTTATATATTCTATTAGATAGTGATAGTATTGTTAAGGACAACATGAATATAACATGATCTCTCTCTCCCGTATATCGATTTTAGTAGGCTATTTATAAGAAAAGTTTCGCTCAATCATAGATCTAGTATTATCGATTATTTATCTCATTATTTGAGTTATAGTTATTATATCATAGTTTCATATTTGATGGTTTGTTGATTATTGATGGTTTATTCACAACATCGTTGGATTTGAAAGATTATTAAATGATAGTTAGAGGTTGAAATCAAATTCGTAAATAAATAATACTTTAAATAATATAATTATGAAATTTAATGATGGGATTTTGTTGAAGTTGGATGGTAGGATTAATCTTATCATGTTCTCTTGAATAGTATTATTATTTAAGTATGTTGAAGGATCATCCTGATTCAATGTATTAGCATTGTTTTATTAAGAAAGTGAATGGTTTACGGATGAATTTTGTACTTAGATTTCAGTACTATTTCTAGCTAAATTAAATAGTTATCATGCATAGGTGTTATGGTAAAAAGGAACTTGTTAGTTCCTTTAGAATTTTGTGATTGAGATTTTATGACTTATATCATTTGATACTAGTTTAATAACATTAAATCAATTAGTATAAGTTCAATTATTTTGTAATAAAACATCTAGGCAGAGAGATGTATATCCATGCCAATTCTTAGAACTGACCATGTACATTATCATTTTTATCTTTTAGATCTCATGATGGATTAATTATTATGAGGAGATAGTTGGATTGTTTACATGCATGCTCATCATGTGATATATTGATTATCTAATTTGTAAATATTGATTTAATGTATACTTTAAACTTGGATCATGTAATCCTTATTGAGGAAAAGTTATTTAATGGTTTTTTAAATGGCCATTGAAAAATTATATCACTATGAAATTAATGTTGTACTCATTAAATAAGAAATTATCTTAAAGGAATTCATGACATGTTTTATTACCCTTATGTGATGTAATATTGATGTACGTTGATTTTCAGTTGTTGTACTTAAAAATAATTGTGAGATAAATTAGACTTGATTACTTATTGTACTTTTTGATATCATTTAATCTGATTTATTAAATGATAATTATAGCAATTATAATCATGACATCATTAATTAAGGAACATAGTTAATGAAGTAAGTAATTAACGTTGTTTTGGGACAACGGTACAAGAGTTGTGAAATAAATGTATATTTCTCACTCAATAGTACTAGGAAAATTTAATAACTGCTTCATTATATAGTAAAACTAATTAATACTTAAGAGTATGATTGTACATTTTATGTTAACTAAGTGACATAATGATGTCAAAGTACAATAATAGTACAACATTTGTAAATCATTAACTAATGATTAAGTAAGAATTAAACATTGCGTAGAATAACCACGAAATTAAACTTATACAAATGTTTTAAAGGGTATATTCATCTCTTGTTAAGAGATATTTGATGTTAGATATTGATGTGATAAACATGACATTGTCTAGTCGGGATTATGATTATTACCTAATCTTAATAAGATGATTATTTTGAAATTATACTTAACAAAGAAAGTTCGTAAAGTGACAATAAGAGTTTGGAAACATAGAACAACATTAAAGAATGTGATTTATGATTTTTCATCAACTTTATAATCTTACTTAAATTATTAATGGTATACTAAACTTATAAACATCTTACATGTTAAGTACACATGGGATCTAAGTCTTTTTTTTTGCCATTTTATTTTTCTCGACCGTAATATATAAGGATCGAGAAGGGTGATGATCACTTTTTGTCATGATTAAAAGAGTAATTAATATCTTTCCCATAGGGGTCCTAAGCAGGATAGTCACCATACGCTCAAATTGAGAGGTGAGACCTAGACTTTAAGCCTTCTTAATACATAAGTTTAATACACTTAAATACTAAGATCCATGATCAAGATAAGCGTTGTGTGATGGGACAAGTTTTTGACTTGTGTGTGGTCAAAAAACTAAGCATGCAAATTATAGCTTGAAAACCTTGGCTTAAGTAGTGTAATAGTTGAATACACTATCGGATCACCTAGTTCCTTAATAAAAGTGTGAGATGCCGATTAAAATTCAAATAAGATGATTTTATGGTAAACACTCAATAACTACATCAACTTCACAAACCTAAATTAATAGGTTGAATTTTTGCATACAAGTTATGTACACTCAAAAGAGTGAGGATAAAGCGGGTTGGGAATATCTAATTGACCTTTACAACTGCATGTGGTTTTTAAATGTTATCGGATGCATTGTAAAATTTATTAATTGCTAGACTATTATTATTGTATTACAAAATCATTGAAGTCATGTAATGGGGTTAAGGGGTTTGTTTGTTTGTTTTTAAATCCCTTAGTTAGGAGTTGTATAATATTGGGTGATACACACAGTGGAGTACATGGAGCAAGTAGGGCCAAATGTGAGGCATATTGTTGTTTGTGTAGGAGGAGTGTTGAAAAAGGGTGGAGGAAAGATGATACCTCTAGGTTTTATGACTTTAGAAAGTATTGTGTGTTGGGAGATGAGATGAAATAATACGAGCAGATTGTGAAAAATCACCTCCCAAATATATTTCATTATGTAGAGAGAGTGAGCGTATATAATCTTGACAGGGGCATCTCGGTGAGAAATGGTAGTGTTGCATAGCTTCGGAGAGATCCGACATATGATGGAGGACCTAGGGAGGCTAGGGTAGTGATAGAATATCTAACTTTCAATTTACTACATAATTGGTGGATTTTGTCTATGATACGGATGTATAGAGCCCTTTTCAGGATTTTTATAAATTATCGATGTGTGTGTGTGTGTGTGTGTGTGTGTGTGTGTGTGTGTGTGTGTGTGTGTGTGTGTGTGTGTGTGTGTGTGTGTGTGTGTGTGTGTGAGTGTATGACTTTAATTTTAGATTCGTGTTGTGATTGATTTTAATTTGATGTTATATATGAGTTTGTGATGATATTTTGAGATGTTTGATAGACTAGATGTGTGGATATGATGTTTGATGTTGATGTGACTTAAATATGTTGATCTTTGTGTGTTTGAATGCACTTTATCATAATGAATAATAAATGTGAAATATTTTCTTTTAAACTAGATTTGATATATATAATCTAGTGGCAAATTTACTATGTATGACAATGCACTTGTGGCCTTGTAACAAATGTTAACACAACCAAAAATAGTTAGTCACATGTAGGATTTTGGATATATGGAATGAAATTATATACCCTTTTTTCAATGTGGGAAGGGTTCATACATAGTTTGTATGGGGGGAAAGGTTTCTCCTTTGATGGTTTGGTAGGCTTGTGCCCAAATTGTATTTTTTATTGTTACAAACTAATCAGTTTGGGAAGCTTTCCTAGGATGTTTTTTATTATCTTGACTTTTGATGTGAAGGTTAATCTATGCGAGAAGCCTTTTGTAGCCATTGGGAAACCATCCTTCAAGGGAGTGGTCTAAAAATTTGTTGATTTTCTAATTTTAAATGGCCATATTTTGATGTAATTTTGATTAATAGCTATCCATCGAGGAACAATCTATTATTTTGATATAGTAATTATTAATAGTTGTCCTTTGATAAATTATTCTATATTTTTTTATAGTATGCATCCATACATATACTTTTGACTTCGTTTTAACGAAGGCATTCCTAATAGATCATTTGGGGAGGGGAAAATACATGTTTACAAACTACACATGCGTACCCATTAGCATGTTTTCAATTGGTAAAATAATGAGAAGATATAAGTAATGATTACGAGGTTTCCACTAAAGATGAACTTGTCCATGTGGAAAATTCAATGAGAAGAGTAGTGGTGCTCATCTTTAAGGTCGTACATATATGATACTGAAGAAAGACCACATAATTCTAAATCATTACAAAAGTGGATGATACATTGGTGATGGAATGAGATCTTTGATGTAACTAATGTCATGAAATTAGGTGTGTTAACAATAGAAATGCCACAAGTGCAAGGCATTTAGGGGTTTCTTTTCAATTTTACCATCGAGGGAAGCTAAGTGATAGGCCCTAGACCCATATTTATTCGTTATGATATATTGACCAATCTAGCTCGGAGAAAACTTTCCTTGTTTACTCATTTCCATAGTAGTGATATTTTGATTATCTTTAAGGACAAGATCACCAATATTGAAGTCATGTTCTTTGACATATTTATTTTATCCTCTCTTGATGTGTTCTTGATAGGCATGATGATGTTCAAGGGATATTAGACATTGTTTTTCTAACAATTCAAGTTGTCCTAAGAGCTCTTGACGATACTCCTTGTCAAAGACAAAATATCTAAGGGACACGTGGAGAGATGGAATTTGGAATTCAATAGGAAGGATGGCCTCAGAGCTATGGAATAAATAAAAGGGGGTAGAACTTGTACAGTAAAAATGCTAGTCCTGATAAGCCCGGAGGAGAACGTAATTTGGAGATACTAATTCCTTCCAATTTGATCAACGGTTTTCATGATGTTTTTGTTGAGTGTTTTGTTAGAGGATTCTTATTGACCATTTTCTTATGGATAGTAAGGAGATGAAAAGATAATCTTGATGTTAGATGTGTCACAAAGATTTTGAATATTTTTTTGAAATACTTACCATTATTTGTGATAATTTTTTTAGGAATGCCCAAGATACGATAATGTGATGGTGGATGAATTAGACAATATTACCAACTTTAGTAGAGATAACGGAATAACTTCAACCCATTTTTTGAAGTATTCGGTAGAAGTGATAATAAAGTGATGTCGTTATGATGAATGAGGGTTGGTGAGGCCAATGAGGTTGAGTACCCATTGTGAGAATATTGACGTATTTCTTGATGTACTTATAAGAATATTGATTAAGGGTAGGCCCATAATAGGCCATATGTAGGATGGATTTATTAATAACCAAACCACTAAAGTGTCCACTGCATATGCCATCGTGGACTTCCTGGATAGATTTGGTGGATTCATGAGATTTTAGGCATAAAATTAGGAGGTAATTGAACCCACATTTGTAAAGGACGTTGTCGATGATAACATGGTGGTTAATACATTTTAGAAAAGATCTCTTAGCATTATTAGATAGATCGGATGGAATTTTTGATTGAGAAAGATATACATAAAATTGAGTGTACTAGAGATTTGATTCATTATTTTCGATAACATTAATAGAAGAGAGTTTTGGTGTGAGATGGTTGATCAAGTATATGCAAAACAAAGAACATATTGGAATATTCAGTTGACAAGGGGATAAGTGATGCAAGAGAAGTGATGGTTTCCATGAATTTTTTGGATAAGTGGGGAAATTTTTGGATTGTATAATGATCGAAGGCTTCTAGGAGGAAATCGACTATGCTTTTATATTTTGGTATAATTTCATTCTTACATTAATAATGTCATTTGATTTGATTGATGATAAGGTGGGAATCCCCATAGATGTCAAGGATTTTAACACCAAGCTTGATAACGGTCTAGATACCCATAATGAGGGCTTCATACTTGGGCCATGTTGTTTGTGCATTTAAAATTTAGTTTGAAAGATATAGGTATACGAGTCCCCCAAAGAGGTATGATGATGATGCCAAACCTCCCATTTCGACATTTAGAATCGTCAAATAAGAGTTTCATTTTTAGAGGAGTGTTTTCTTGATCGATTTCGTGAGGATTTGTGAAAATTGTTCATGAGGTGGTTGATTATTAGGAAGGGTATCTTTCATGAGTTGGTTTGCGATGGCTTTCCCCTTAATATATTTTTTTAATACAAAATCTAGGTCAAATTCAGTCATAAGAATGAACCACCAGGTGATGCAATCACTATGATATGGTTTGGAATGCATAGATTTGAGAGGATTGAAGTTGGTGATGACATAAGTCTTATGATTAAGGAGATAGTGATGAAGATTAGAATTCACGAAGTACAAGGACCAACATAACATCTCTACTTTTGTGTAACGAGTTTTGTAGTCATGAAGAGTTTGAATTAAGTAATAAATGGCCTTCTCTCTACCATACTCATATTGATGTGCTAGCATAACACCTAGGGAATGGTCGGTGGAAGATATATATATATATAATGGATCCCCATCGTGTGGTGGTGTGAGCATGGGTGGTTATAGGATATATTGTTTGAGTTCTTCAAAGGCCTTTTTATAGTTGTGATCCCACTTGTAATGGACATCCTTCTAGGGGAGATGATGAAAAGGTTGACAATGGTCTAAAAATGAGAAATAAAGTGCCAAACTACTTAGAGTCTACCTTGGAGACTACTAAGTTGTTTAGTATCGAAGGAGAAAATAAGTAATGGGTTTTTATTCATTAAGTTCGAAGTATCGAGTTATGACATCACCTATAGCTTTATCAATAACATTTAAATACACAAGAAAGGGCTTCAATAAATTAGGTTTACCCGAAATCGGTATAGAAGTGATAACATTTTTAACCTCAGCAAAGGCTTAATCATCTTGTGAATCCCAAGAAAAACCATGATTCTTTTTTAGCAAAATCTACTATGGGGCAGCTTTATCATAAAAATAAGATATAAATTTGCATACAAAATTTTTTCTCAAAGAAATAATGCAAACTAGTTACATTTTTAGGTGGAGGCAATACTTGAATTTCCTTGAATCTTTCTGGATCAATAGAAATACCATTTTGCATATTGATGTGACCCAACAACTTTCCTTCAGTAACACTAAAGACAAACTTTTTTTGGATTAAGTGAAATACAATACTTGCGACAACAAATGAATACTTAACGTAAATGATCTAGATGATTTTTCCTTTTCTTAGAATGCACAATTAAATCATCTAGATAAACCTGAATTATGATTCCAATTAAATCATCAAAAGCTACATGCATAGCCCTTTGAAAGGTGGCACCTGCATTGATTAAACCAAAAGGCATACGATTAAATACAAAGGTGTCTCTTCATGTAGTAAAGGTTGTTTTATGTCTATCTTCTAGATTTACAAAAATCTGATTGTAACCTAAAATCCATCCAAAAGAGACATCATCTCGTAATTGAAAACCTTCTAAGATTTGATCAATGTTAGGTAAGGAAAGTTATCTTTAGTGCTTGCATGAATTTAAATCACAAAAATCAACACAAAGACAAATGTCTCCATTATTTTTATGTACTAGCACCAAATTAGTAACCCATTCATAGTATCTCACAGAAAAATGACACCACCCTCAAGCATTTTTTTAAGCTCTTTATTGATGGTGTCTTCCAATAAGGGGCTTATTTTCCTAGGTTTCTAAGAAACTATTTAATTCTAGGCTTAATTGGAATATCATGTCTAATAATCATAGTTTCATAACCTTTCAAATCCTTATATGACCATGCTAGAACATCAATGAAATCTTTAAGCAATTTGATGAAAGCCTTTTTCTCATGAGAGGTTAGACAAGCGCCAAGATAAACAAACCTAGGTTCTTCTTCTGAACCTAAATTAACAGCAATGGTCTCACCTATAATCCTCTATAAGGTTCGAAAAAAGATGAAATCTTATGTTGATCATTTGATGTAAACATGGATTCTAAACTATTGACCAAACCAACAAGCAATTTATTACTTGAGAGTTGTAGATAATCACCGTAATTTAAAACATAATCATCAAAATAAAAATAAATCCCTTTCAAAAATGTATCAATGTGTTCATCACAATAAAATACAGGCAATTAGTTTCCAAATTCGGTATCATGGGCCTATATACCTCTTTGAAAATGCAAAATATTTAATCAACAAATTGAGGATTTACAACAAAAACAACAAGCTTGTCTACTCTAGAATTGAATTCTTGAAAAACATGATTGATATTAAATGCTTAGAACTATTCAATGAAATACAAAACCTTTTGAGTATACCGATGAAGATGAGTTTGATTTTCTTATATATCCTTTTAACTTGTCTAATTATTAATTTCCGAGTCTCCAAAAATAGACAATTTCTTAATATTCAGACTTAAAGCTTGTTATAGTCCTAAACACAAGGCTTCAAATTCAACAATGTTATTAGTAGCCTTAAAAGCTAAATGAAAAGCATAATCAAATTGTCTACCAATAGGAGATTTGATAACTACTCCT
Organism: Taxus wallichiana var. yunnanensis; assembly: GCA_018340775.1. Classification (NCBI taxonomy): domain Eukaryota; kingdom Viridiplantae; phylum Streptophyta; class Pinopsida; order Cupressales; family Taxaceae; genus Taxus; species Taxus wallichiana. The sequence continues at coordinate 817,165,048 of CM031238.1, read as the reverse complement.
ACACCATTCCCGGATTGTGAGCATGCTCCATCAAAACACATTTTCCAAACTTCATCAGAAGGTAACAACCTAGAGTGTTGATAATCTTCATCATCTAAAGCGTAAGTATCAACTGACTCTAATACGTAAGTACCCATACACATTTCTACAAATGATATAGGTGATGAAATCCCTTCAATGGGAGTACCTAACCATTCTTCCCTTTGAATAAACTCTATAACATTCCCGATCGGCACCAAAGTTTGATCTTTACCAAAAAAAAGTACATATAGCATGTGACCAATCTCTACCAAGAAGCATAATTTAGTTAGTTGGTATATCCAAAATGTGAATGTTTCTAATAAATCTTACTCTTTCATCATGAGTTAACTTAACAACTATGTCCTTGAATTTACCACAACACCTATTTTGTCTAGAATCAAAACCAGTCAATTTCCAATTATCATGTTCATAAGAAATTCCTAATTGATCTATAATATTTTTAGGAATAATATTATTTGATGCTCCTATATCTAGAATACGATTGTGAATGATTTTTTTAGAATCTTAATAATACATAAAATGGTGGAATATAATATGTTGTTAGGTTAGATGTATTTAAAACCTCATCCTTACCTCCTTTGTCACTTTCAGATTCACTTTCCTCATACCCTTCCTACATAGCCATGACATTATTCATATTGGATCTATGTTTTTATGAGAAGTTACCAACTTTTCAAACTGTTCAGGCATCACTAAGCTTTCAAACATGTTTAATTTTCTCCTATAATTCATCATATCAGTAATAATGTCATAACTAGCATAGAAAACAAAGTGGACTTTACGTATGGTTTAGACTTGAAAGGTTGATGTTGAGAATTGTTCAGACCAGAAAGGACATCATTTGTTGGTTTACTAGAGGGGTTTTTATCATTAGCCTTGTTTTTGTCAATAGTATTGAAATATTTAGATTTATTCTTACTATCATCAGCATTCTTATCCTTGGGATTATCTTTCTTTGCATTCTCTTGTGATCTAGTAGTAACAACACAAACATCAGATTCTATGAAACTACACATGTCATCAACATCTTTACCCTTGATAAACTTCCTGATTTTAGTAAAACCTTACAAGTGGAAGGATCATGATCTGTTTCACAGACTCCATAATACAGTTCTTTGGGCTCAATTTTTGTTTTACCTAAGGCAAGTGTTGGATTTTGAACTCAAAGGTTGGTTGTTTAATTATCACTTAACGATGACCAACTCATTACCTAAATTTCAGATAGCATTTAAAATCTCTACATTATTAGTAGACATGCCTGTAGAATCTCTCTCTTTGAAACCAATATTTTTAAGCTTCTTTTCATATTCAATACAGAAAGTAATGGTCTCTTCATACTCAAAGATCTCTTTATCTTTGAGAGCTAACCTATACTTTAAAGGCAGATCATTACAGTAATAAAGACGAGAAATATTTTTAGGTGATCTAACATCTCTTGGTATTTTTTTCTAAGTTTAGTAAAATGAATAGTAAAGTGATAAAAAAATTCTCCAACATCCATCGAGATGTTAGAGAGCTCATTAAGCAATTCATATTCATCCTTGTCTTTACCAAAACAATCATTTAACCACTCTTCTATTTCAGACCAAGAAGAAATGGATTTGGAAGGTAAACTGATAAAATATTTATAATATTTTCCTTGGAGGGTCTAAGAAAATAGTCTCAGGAAATTTCTTCCATTAGTAATACCAATGACAACACCAATCAAAAGCATCAAGGTGATCTTCCCATGATTCACATGTTTCTCCATAAAACTATGGAAATGTGATACCTTTCGAGGAAGGTAGTTTGGGTGGGTTTCTTCTAATGTCTATTGGATTGCCTTTAAGCCATGGGTTCAATTCATCATGATCATCATCTGAATCTCCATCATCAGTTACATTTCCCATTTCTTGATTGTCTTCAAAGCATGGTATACGTTGATTATTTCTCCTTCTCCTCTCTTCTCTATTGTCATCATTGTTGGGAGGAGGTGATTCTCCATTTAAGAAATATAAAAATGGTGAATCAAATATATTAGAAAGATGTTTTAACAAAAAAAAATTATCATTCTTTGAGTCCAAAGGCCTATTTTTAAATTTAACTTTTCTAAGAACAACTTTGTTTTCTTTTTGAATTCTTTTGTTTTTGTTTACAATATCTCGATGTGTTTGTAATTGATCTCTAGAGTGACATTCAATTTCAAGGGCCTTATCCTCTTCAGAATCAAGGACAATAGTGTTGATAAATTGATCAAAATCTTTGTTAGTATTCCAAGCAAATGTTCTAATGTCAACACTGATATCTAATTGGGAATCTTCTAAAGGTAGCCTAGTTGTATGACAGTGTAATACATGTGATGGTCATTTAAGAAAATTATCACCAAAGAGAAGATAGTTAGAATAAATCTACTCAAGTTAGAAGCAAGAGGAAAGTGGATAGTTAGAAGAAATCTAGTTCAGAAAAGAATAGAAAGCATCCCCATCAGAGTCTCCAAATTTGTTTTCATAAAAAAATTGACCGATAACCAATCAACCCTTTCTCCTATCGCAAAAGGTTAATATGGAATCAAACCAATTTTAATCATGTTTAAACTTAATATTTTGACTTAAGTGTAGGTATTTTATGTAAGTTAAATATTTTAACCTAAGAACTGGGATCTTCCTATTCTTATCATAAAGATATGGGAATAAACAAACAAACAACCAAACAAAAGAAAACATAAACAAGACAAAAATACCATGAAACACTAAAACATGAAAACACTTCCTTCTCTATATCACAAATCTTTGTAACATATTCCAATAACCACTTCATATATTGATCATATAAACATGCTTATTTAATTACCTTTATCCAAAGAGTGAAACCTATGGATAAGGTAACCTCTTGAAAAGGTAAAATGCCTTGAATGAATATTGAAACTTCTCTTAATCAATAAAATTGAAACATATTCAATGTCTTTATCTCAAACTCTTATCAATACAATAAGTTACTCAAATGATTGCATGATCTCAAATATAACAAGCTATACACACAAATGAATATATGCATATTCACATAAATTTAGAAATAAGAGGATGTAAACAATATGAAAAGAAAAAATTAGTTTTGCATTTATTAAAAACAATATAATGATTGCTGAAAATAACATCTTTACAATGTCATGATCAAAATTTGAACCAACATGGCCATGATTCACATATGCCTTGAGATTGAAATGAAGAAATATTCAAGCCTTCTTTGGATATATAGATGATTATGTAATCAATTAGATAAGAATGTGAATATAATTAGATAATCGAATAATGAAATTAAAACTGGATATACTTGTGCATTCGAAAATCATTCTCAAACCTCAAAAACAATGTCATCAAAAACACCTGAAAGATCACTTGCCTCAGAAATTAATTACACTAAAAATATTTTAGAATGGAAATAATTGCACAAGCTGCAATACCTTATTTCTCATCCCCTTTTCATTATATTCTTCAAGCCCTTTTGTAGCATCTCATGAGCACATTCGGTTATAACCGATTATCTTCTCAAGATATTAAATAATAAAATTTGACTTATGTTTTTAAAGAGACTTCAAAAACATAAGTTATAAATAGGGACTTGGTGAAAAATAATAAAATAAGACATGTCAATGAGACTCGAGATATCACAAGAAGGGGGCACTAGCTACTTATGCACTAATAATTAAAAGTATTTCCATTAGATATTCTTCATTCATAGACTATCATATCCAATCACTTAAATGACTTTAAAAGTAAACTCCACCATTAAAATTAAAGTCATTAATCCATGTCAAATATATCTATATAAGTTTACCGATATGTCTCATAAATATCAACCAAAATATCCATCAAATTCCATAATTTTTTTCAAATCATCAAACTAACTCCCTCATGTTAGATCAAGTAGTGGTGTCCTAGTTTCAATGACCTTTTTAACATACTCCAAAGGTTTAAAGGATTGAACCGTGCGAGTGATGAGCCCAGGCTTCCTATTCCACCTTAACCTTATTAATTGTGTCAGTCACCATAGGTATTGTTGAAGAGGACCTAGCACACTTAGAGGCATGCGCGGAATCATGAGAAATTACAACCTGATTAAGTTCCAACATAGGAGGGGAATTGGCTTCATGTACAACATTGTGGTGGGTGGCAGATTGCACAGAATGATGAGGAGTACAATGACGCTCAACATGGATAGGATTAGCATTATTCAATGGAGGATAATCAATACTCTGAGACTGTTGGGCTCGTGGGTATGATTCAATAACCTGCAGCACTTCTTGCAAGCATGGCTCATTTGCATCAAAATGGAAAGATACTCGAGTTGGGCCACGACGTACAAATAGTCTCCTGCCACAAAGAAAATTATGTCCTCTTCAGATATCCCTATGTAATCCTCTTTTCCATTGGGGAGAACCCCTGAAACTACCTTGTCCCCATGAATGGTGTGAACCTGTCCTTCGAGACCCCCAACTGTCCCAACTTGACATGTTTATGAAAACAAAGATGTTTCCATACAAATGTTATCATGAATTATACCACACTATTTATCATGAAAAACTATACTGAAACTGAAACATTCTTTATAAACCATCAAATGCAACAGATCTCTTCAATAAAAAATCTATACTTTTGCATAAAAGGCTGCCTCAAAATCCCAATCCTATTTGGATTTAAACAAAATGAAATAATTCATTATGACCTCACATAAAGTGAGTAGATCATAATGTTTAAGAGAAATTACTATGTGAACAAAAATCTCAATTTAAAAAATACATATTGAGCTACATAAACTTTATAGCTCTTGAATATATAAATTTCAAGCAACTTCCTGAAAATTTTGAAATTAATTATATTGTAATGAACATTTTTTAAATGTTTTGGAAACAATTTGAAAATGTACTTTTAAAGGTAAATTTTGATAAACCAAAAACAAAAACATGGAAAATGTATCAATTTATGAACTCCAAAACTTCAATCAAATCAAATTCCTAAATATGAATGTATGCGAGGAACGAGATTTCAACAACAACTTAATATATTCAAAACAATAAATCACTCAAATCTTGCATACTCATTTTATATCGCATATCGAAATGGGTCAATAATTCTTTAAACAAATTTCATGAACATTTATAGAATCCATTCACCAACAAAACCCACATTATTTTTCCAATACGAAAGCCAAAAAAATAACAATGTTGTTACCATATCCATTCTCAAAAATAAGCAATGCACCTAGAAATAACTTCAACACCTCTTCATATTACCCTTTACCAATAATTTTCCATTCCATAAATGTACAATGAATTGAGAATCCCACATTTACTTTACCTAGAAAGGAAACTCCATGCATGTTTCTTTAACAACATTATTTCATCGAGAAACCATAATAACAGAGTGCATATATAAATGAAATAAGAAAAACCATTTCTAGCTAAAATCCTAAATACCCATATATAGTTCATCCTTTTCCCATAAACACAAGTCAAATGTTTCCGACCAAAGACATTTTGAAGTGTGTATAAAAATTTCATAGTTTATGCATTCAATCATGGAAATAATTGCTTCAACTAAAACCCACATAAATCCAAAGACCCACAAAAAAGTACCCATTTTACTATTTTCAAAACCAATCTTATGGATAGAAATCATTGTTTTACCTCTGTAAAAATGAATATTTCAAGCTCTTAAAAAAATAAAGATATTTGACAGTCATGTAAATGTTTTCTTTTCAGTAAAGAGATCGATTTTGAGTGCTCATGGTCCAAAAACACTATAAATATCACAATATAAACCTTAAAAAAATCAAATCCATTATGCAACTATAATTTTCATGCCTGTATGACACATTTTTCTTTAAAACCAACTGAAAACTCACAAGAACCAACTTCGAGCTCCAACAAACAATGCATGCAAAAACTCAAATGACCCCAAAACCGACATTTTCCCAAATGAAGGCCTATGGCATTCAATGCATTAATTTCACATTTGTGTAATCAAACAAAAAAATCACCTCATACTATTTGAAAATCCCACCAACTTCCTCCAAACATACGTTGCCACCATGCCTCAATCAAAATATTAATGAAAATTCAAAAGTATGTTCAATGTCATTAAATGTAAGTTCCATATATATCCTTATTGTCTATGGATTAATCAAATAGCCATGAGATATATGTCAAGTAGCAATAACATGATTATGATCCTTTGTATAATCGCAAAAATGATACAATGTAAGAAAAATGCAATGGTTAACTTCAGTTTTCACACAAAAAAATGTTGTTTCACTAATTCAATCAAATGCACTTATTTCACCATCATTTCCAGAAAGGAAAAATCAAGATAACCAAGAGGCGATCTTGGAATCGAAAGAAAGATATCATGAAATGAAACTTGATCTTCATCACAATAATGTCACAAACAAGGTAAACTAAACAAATGTATATACAACAATCATAATAGCCTGATTTTATGAATGCCACAAAACCACTTAATATAAATTAATTAATAATGCATTTAATATATAGCACCCCCACGACTCATGATAAACAAAATGAGGCTTAATAAATGTTTTTGAAAAAGTGGGAGCTATTAAAATTTTGGCAATAACACCTGTACCTTGAAACCTCAAGGAAATGAAAATATGCATGATAGTTACCTAACTAAGGGCTAGTGAGCTTAAGAGAAAGTGACATGAGGAATGAGTGATTCCAAGAATAGGCTAGTGAGTTAAGGGTTGAAATTTTGCATACATTATGAGCATGACAAAGGGACTTAGGTAAGTTTGATGGAAATTTTTGGGTTACTACAGGTACCTGCATTCATGAATGTTTTAGGCATTCATGAATGTTTTAGGCATACATTGTCTTAAGGGTGAAGAGAGAAGTTTTGGAAAAGGAGAGTATTATTATGGTTTTGGGTTGTTTTGAGTCAATTTTGTGATCAAACTAACTATGTTTTAAGATGTTGAATAGGGGAGAATGGGGAGAAATATTTGTGAGGACTAAATGATCTACAATTTTTCTTATTGCAAGAGTTAGCAAAGCACAAAGGATATATTAAGTGAAGGTAGGTGAGAGCCAAGATATCTTGAAGGATGAATGGGTCATTCCATGAATGGAATGATGTCGGGGGGAAGCATTTGAAGCAGTGTAAACTAGAGCATGGAGGCAGTAAGGTTATTTTAAGTGATATTGTATCAGTTTAGTCAAGGTTAGAGAAAATATAGTAGTTTTTAGACATTGTGGCCTATTGAATGATCCTATCATGCAGAGATTGGTTGGGGTAGTTGTTGAATCATCTTGAACTTGTGTATATGAACCTTATTTTATTTTTCTCTACATCATGTTACAAGGTTTTGAAATGTCCCATTAGGTCATATCTATGAACAAGTCTAAGTATGAAGTCACATTATTTGAAGTGGATTGTAGTAAAAGTGTATAAGTCTTGGTTTTAGGTAGGTCATTGGTGTACAAAGATATTGATCTCTATATGTAGTATTGTTAATCTATCATGACTATTTGTGGTGTCTTTTTTGTAGTATAAGAAATATTTTTATCCTAGAAGCTTGGCTTAGTGTCTGCAAATGTATAATGAGTCTAAGTTGTATTCAAGAGACAAAAAAGAGCATGTTTGGTCTATGTTTAGAATTTTGTGGTTTTTTCATGGTCATTGTGTTCCTTTAACAAGTCAGTCATGTGTCCTAGTTGGTAGTAAATACCATGATTATGTTATGAAGTTGGTCTGAATCATACCAAGGGAGCTTGTGAAATAATACAATGAGTTATCACATTTATTTTAGTAATATGATCTATGTCATAAAGAATGTCTTCATTGTGCATATGAGAATTCATCTTGGGGTTATAATTTCCATGAGGAATTACTTGTGTAGTGGCTTTTGGATGAGATCATGGTGGTATGTGTGTGTCTTCAAAAGTTTCCTGTCAAATTTTTGATCTCATCAAGATAATAATTTGTGGTATATCTTTGTCAAAGGTGTTTTAAGTATGGTAAGTTTGTGTGATCTCCAAATATGAATTTTTTCAAAGTATGTATTTATCCTTACAAGTGGTTTAGAAGCTCTAAATCTTTGTTGTCATCAATCTAGACCCTACCCTATCAAATTCTTGATAGTTGGGTCTATGGATTTTGTCTAAGGATCTTAGGATCTTAAAATTTTGAGAAATATGTCTCGAAATCTATGGTTCTCATGAAGATAATTTTAGGTTATGGAGCATGTTTTCATGTGAGAAAGTGTTAAAGATTTTACACTAAGAGTATTGTACACTTTCCACAGTTGTCTCACTAGGGTTTGGGGCAAGGCTGGCCCAGTGGGAGTCCATGGGCGATAGCTCCCGAAAAAAAAATTGGTCTTAAAACGTGTCCGATATACTTGGGAAACGTGATTTTCTCATATGGGCAGGATTTTTGACCCATAGGTTTATGGGACAGTTTTGGCCCATGGTTTTGATACCCACGGTTTTGTAAAACTGCTTAAGAAGTTGTCTACTTATGTGGTTTTGTGCATATGGTAGGGTTAATGTAACATTGCAGATGTGTTTTGAATTCAGGTGTGAATTATGTAGAGTTTGTTGAGCATAGCTCCAAATAGATATGGGTATTATATTGAGAGAGTGGTGGCTTGTAATAAAATCTAAGCAAGTGATTCTTGGTGGATGTAGCCCAAATTGGGTGAACCATGTTAAATATTGTCTCTTTGTGTTGTGTTATTTTATTCTACAATTTTATTTGAGATCTATAATATTTTATGCATATTAGTTTCTACTGTTGCGATTATGTGAGGGATTATTCCACATATTTTATCCCTTATTTCCTAACAATTGGTATCAGAGCCTGGTTTGGTTTGCTTTGAGTGTTGAATCATAGGGAAATTTTTATCTTGAGTGGGAGCTATGGCAGAGGATGGAAGATCAAGGTTGATAAATTCAATGGGAAGAATTTTAGTCTTTGGAAGATGCAGATGGAAGATTACCTTTATCAGAAGGATCTTTATATTTTGTTTATATGAGAAGGTGAACAAACCCTCGAGCATGATGGATGCGGAATGGGATTTTCTGGATAGGAAGGCACTTGGGACAATCCAACTATGTCTTGCATCTTTGGTATTATTTAATATTTCAAAGGAAAAGACTACAAAAGAATTGATGGATGCATTAGGGAAGTTGTATGAAAAACCCTCTACCTCTAATAAAATATTTTTAATGAAAAAGTTGTTTAATATGAAGATGTTTGAGAATGGTTCAGTAGCAGATCATTTAAATGATTTTAATATAGTTGTAAATATGCTAGCTTTGGTTATAATAGAATTTGATGAAGAAGTTAGGGCTTTATTAGTTATGTGCTCTTTACCTGAGAGTTGGAATAGCCTAATAATGGCGGTAAGCAACTCGGTTCCAACTAACTCAAAGTTAAAGTTTGAGGATGTTGTAGGGGTGATTCTAAGTGAGTAAATGTGAAGAAAAATATCTGAGGAATATTCTACTTCATTGAATGCTTTGACAATGGAAACTAGAGGGAGACAAAAGAATAAAGGAAGTGTGGAAAATCAAAGGATCGGGCAAGGTCAAAATCCAAAAGCAAGATAGTATGCTAACACTATGGAAAGTCTGGGCATGCAAAGAAGGACTATTGGGAACTTCAAGACAAGAAGAAACAACAAGAAGAAAACAAGGAGGAAAATGTGGCAATGGGTAATGTATGTCAAGATACTTTGATTCTTTCTTTGCACAATATTATTGAATCTTAGGTTTTAGATTCGGGGGTTTCTTTCCATGCTACTCCACATAGGAATTATTTTGTTGATTATGTTCAAGGAGATTTTGGGCATGTTTTTCTTGGTGATGATGAGCCTTACAACATATTTGGAAAAGGTTATGTTCAGGTTAAGATGCAGATTGGGAATACTTTTTATTAAAGGATGTCAGACATGTGCCTACATTAAGACGAAATTTGATATCGGCAGGGTAGTTGGGAAGTGATGGTTGTACTGTGATATTTACAGTGGACTCTTGGAAGGTTACCAAGGGTTCTCTTGTGGTGGGAAGAGGTAAGAAGGTTGGAACCTTGTATTTAACCACTTATAGCACTAATGTTTGTAATCTTGTGGCTTCAGAAGTAGATACAACATTGTGGCACTATAGGCTCAGTCATATGAGCCATAAGGGCATGGAGAACATAAAGAAGGATTTTCTTGGATATACAGAAACATGTTTGGAGTTCTATGAGGACTGCATATATGGGAAATAGAAGTAAGTAAGTTTTCTCAAGGTTGGACCTACAAAGAAAGAGAGTAAGTTAGAGCTGGTGTATTTTGATGTATGGGGGCCAGCTCAGGTATCATCTCTTGGGGGTTCAAGTTATTATGTTACTTTTATTGATGATGCAACAAGGAAAGTTTGGGTTTATTGTATTAGAAATAAATCTGATGTATTTGACACTTTTGTTAAATGGAAAGTCTTAGTAGAGAATGAAACAAGTCTTAAGCTAAAATGTCTCAGGTCAAATAATGGAGGGGAGTATTGCAGCAATGAATTTGATGATTATTGTTATAAGAATGGAATCCATGGGAAAAAGATGGTTCTAGAACTCTGCAGTAGAATGGGGTGTCAGAAAGGATGAACAAAACAATAATGGAATGTGTTAGGAGCATGAGGTTACATGCAGGACTACCTCTTTCTTTTTGGGTAGAAGTGGTGAGCACAACTGTGTACTTGATAAACAGAGGACCCTCAAGTGCCTTGGATGGAGGCATGCCCAGGAGGCTTGGTATGGTAAGAAAGTTGATTATTCATTTCTTAGAGTCTTTGGATGTGAGGTGTTTGTCCATATAGACAAGGATGATAGGACCAAACTAGAGGCTAAATTAGAAAAATGTACTTTCATTAGTTATGGTGGTGATGACTTTGGATATAAATGTTGGAGTATTAAGGACAAGAAAATCATTCGATCTATGGATGTGGTCTTTAATGAGAAAGTCATGTATAAGTAGCAGTTGTAGGAAAATAGGGAATAATCCAAGAAAGAATATGTAGCGGTAGAGGATCTTTCGGATGGGAAAGTGACACATGAATCAGTTCAGAACCTCCTCAACAGGAACCCCAAACTCCTATATTTAGGAGGTATTCTAGGGTAAGAAGAGAACCTGAACTTTTTCTCCTTCTCTTTATTATTTATTACTCACTGATAGTGGAGAGCCAAAGAGCTTTGATGAAGCAATGTAGGTAGATGTCAGAAGAAGTGGGAGCAAGCCATGGATGAGGAGCATCAGGATCTCATGGAGAACTAGACATGGGATTTGGTGAAGCTACTTGAAGGAAAAAGATAATTACAAAACAAGTGGGTGTTTAGATTCAAAGAGGAAGAAGAGGCAAGAAAAGATACAAGGCCCAGTTGGTGGTCAAGGGGTTTGGACAAAAAAAGGTATAGATTTTGATGAGATTTTTCTCCTGTAGTAAAAATGACTTCTATTAGAACTGTTCTTGGAATATTTGCAATAGAAGACTTGCACTTAGAGTAGATTGATGTAAAGACTACATTTCTCCATGGTGATTTGGAGGAGGATCTATATATGTAGTAGCCAGAGGGCTATGAGGTCAAAGGTAAAGAGGAGATGGTGTGTAAACTGAAGAAGAGCTTGTATGGCTTGAAACAAGCTCCATGTCAATGGTATAAGAAATTTGATAGCTTCATGATGGAGCAAGGTTATATTAGATGCCATTATGACCATTGCATGTATACAAAGAAATTTGAGGATGGAAGTTATATTATCCTATGTTTGTATGTGGATGATATGTTGGTTGCAGGTAAAAACATGCAGAAATAAAAGTACTCAAGAAGTAGCTAAGTGAATCCTTTTCCATGAAGGATTTGGGGGTAGCCAAACAAATCCTTAGTATGAGGATATCTCGGGATAGGAAGGAATGGAAGATGACTTTATCTCAGGAAGAGTACATTAATAAGGTCTTGGAAAGGTTTAATATGCAAGATGTTAAACCGGTTAGGACTCCTTTGGTAGGCCATTTCAAGTTATCAAAGGAGTAGTGTCCCAAGACAGAGAGCAGAGAGAAACCAGATGTCCAAGGTACCTTACTCATCAATGGTTGGTAGTTTGATGTATGCCATGGTGTGCACTAGGCTTGATATTTCCCATGCAGTGGGAGCGGTGAGTAGATTTATGAGTGATCCAGGTAGAGATCACTGGTAGGTAGTAAAGTGGATCCTTTGGTATTTGAGAGGGACCATGGGGACAGTTTTGTGCTACATTGGATTAGACACCACTTTGTGTGGTTATGTAGATTCAGATATGGCTGGAGATGTAGACAACATGAGGAGCACATAGGTTATGTTTACACTGTAGGTGGGAAAGTAGTGAGATGGATTTCATGACTACAAAATATGGTGGCTTTGTCAACCACAAAGGTTGAGTATGTTGCTGCCACAGAGGCAAGAAAAGAAATGATTTGGTTATAGAAATTTCTTGAGGAGTTGGGGCATAAGCAAGAGGAAGGAAAGTTGCATAGTGATAGTCAGAGTGTTATACACCTAGCTAAGTGCTCTGCTTTCCACTCTAAGATGAAGTATATGCAGTTAAGATACCATTTCATCAGGATAACTTTACAGGAAGAGAAGTTAAAGCTAGAGAAGATTCATACAAGTGAGAATCCTGTAGACATGATGACCAAGGTGGTCACAAGGGAAAAATTAAAGTTGTGTTCAGCTTTGGTTGGTCTTCACAAAACTAGTGAAGGGTTAAGAAGCTTTTTCAGAGGAAAACTAGTCTCCAAGTGGGAGATTTTTAGGTTGTGGAGCTTGTTTTCATGTGAGAAAGTGTTGAAAACTATACACTAAGAGCAATGTACACTAAGATGTACACTTTCCATAGTTGTCTCACAAGGGTTTGGGGGCGAGCCAGGCCCCGAGTGGGGGTCTGAGGCGCAGCCCCTGAGAAAAACAAATTTGCCTTAAAATGTGCCCGATATACCAAGAAATGTGCTTTTCTCATATGGGTGGGATTTTTGACCCATAGGTTTATGGGATGGTTTTGGCCCATGGTTTTGATACCCATAGTTTTGTAAAATTGCTTAAGTAGTTGTCTACTTATGTGGTTTTGTGCATATGGTAGGGTTAATGTAACATTGCATATGTGTTTTGAATTCAGGTGTGAATTTTGTAGATTTTGTTGAGCATAGCTCCAAATAGATATGGGTATTGTATTGAGAGAGCAATGGCTTGTAATAAAATCGACTAAGTGATTCTTGGTGGATGTATCCCAAATTGGGTGAACCATGTTAAATATTGTCTCTTTGTGTTGTGTTATTTTATTTTGTACTTTTATTTGAGATCTGTAATATTTTCTACATATTAGTTTCTAATGTTGTGATTATGTGAGGGATTATTCCACATATTTTATCCCTTATTTCCAAATAGATAAGTCATCGGGGATGAGTCATTTTAGTATGGAAAATAATGGAATGGTGGTCTTGGCTCATGGTGTTTGTTGATTCATTTAAGGAGCTTGTAAAATTGAATCTTCATCCCGAGAAATAATCATGATGTGTTCTTGATATGTACTAAGTATGAGTATGCATCTTAATTCAAGGAAGGAATTTTCAAGTGTTGTTGATTCATCAAGACAAGTACATTGGATAATAAATACTAAGCTACAGATGCAAAGAGTGTCAAAGAGGTTCTATCAAAGCTATTCATGACTAGGAAGTAGGTGATGATCTTCAAGGTATGCTCAATAAGTCTTTTGAGATATGTATTCAACTTTGAAATATCACAAAGTAAGGATATAATTAGGATTTATGCACTTGTAAGAATGAAACAGAGTCTTAGATGTCTTTGAACTGTGCAAGTGAGGTCTACTAGGGCTTGAAGAAGGGTTAAAATAGAAGGTATGAAGACTGTGTTATTCAAATCATGACATGAAGTTTATTTTAAGCAAGGTTATGAAGCTCATAAAGAGTGTATAACATGCGGTGAAGGAAAAAATACTAAAGTTATCTCGAGTATTGTCTAGGTGCATCAAATGTTGTTTTGCATACTTGAGGCCATTCTAGATTTGAAAGAAAGATGATGCTTCTCCATCATGGACTGTCAAGTTGAGGTAAAATGTCTCACATGTCTATTAAACATGATTTTTTTTTTCATGAGGGTCTCTAGATGAGAAGAAGTTGACAAAGGTGCATTGTGGTCTAGTGAGTGTGAGGTACTTCAAGTAGGTCTGTGTTTTCAATAAGGAGTGTCATATGATTGTATACATGTGAAGGATCTGAAAAGGCAATGAAGACTCATCATAAGTCAGTGAATGAGGAAAGCTAAAGCATAAATTGATGGTAAAAATAAGTGTATACCCTACATGTTGATATGAAATCGATAGCTTATCTAATCCAAAATAGAAGAAATTACATTAAATAGTTGTATAAAGTAATAATAGACGTGAAATAATGTTGCAGAGCACAAAATATAATGAAAACACTCTTATTATATATTCAATATATCCAAAGTAAATTACAAAGAGTGAAAGCTTACAATATATAGAAGAATGATATCTTTAATATAAGGATTCAAACCCAATATTCAATCCCACAATATACTCTCTTATCTCTCCTAGAATCACTCCCAAACCCATAAATCTCTCACACAACTCTCGAATAGCCACGTGAGTTGTTTATTCAACAAACTCACAACTAATACATTTTATCATATATTATTAATAATGAGTTATTTCATAACTCATATTAATAATATTACACTCTTTTAATTTTTTGTCACAAATATGATATTAATATAACAATATTAATAACTCACTAACTCACTAATGTAATATATGAATAATACATTTAACAATTACAAATAATAATGTGAGCACTAATCCAAAGATTATTCCTAACATCCCCCTAACGTGAACATGGATGAGTTTTGTCTAATACCTGCTCATGTTATACAAAACGATGGTTTTCAAAGAGTACCATCAAATCAAAATAGTTTTTCTAGTGGAACCATTAACCACTCTGTGTGTTCTTTTCTAAGAGATTCACAAACTCTCAAATTGGTTTTCTAGTGGAACCACCAACCACTCCATAGTAGCGTACATGTTTTCCCACTCACATTTTACATTCAAGGAAAATACAAGAAATTTATCACACATTACAATATTTGAACAAGTATGATCCATATGTTCTTATTTTCATACAATGGAAATTAAAACACACAACAAAAACAAATGCCACAAATTAATTGTGTGGTCCCGTTGCTTGCAGTTGGCGAGAGGTCATTGATTAACTTCCTTCCTCTGTTTCCTCCTTCCTTGATCCATCTTCTTTTAAGTTACTTGGAAAATATTATCATGAAGCTCAAAAATACCCCCATAAAGCGGATGTCATGTACAAGAGAAAATGTGTACAATTATTGAAAAAATTACATAAATGTACTATGCACCACTTTTTATTTCAGATCCTTGTTTTTATTTCCATGTTTCTCTTAAAATTGAAAACGAGTTTTTGTAAAATTTTGACATACATTTTCCCTATATTAACTAAACGAACCCAATAAATTTTGAAACATTTGCAATCTGGGTTTTTTTATATATAATCAATTTATAAATCATTTTTTTAAACAACAAAACATTTTCACTCAACTTACACAAACATTTGCACACACCTATAGACTGAATCTAAAGATGGTGTAAACTGCAATATTGTGCATCTTGTTATTATATTTCCAAAAAAATGATACATCATTCTGATGTCATATGAGTGAATTGTGTCCTTTTTACTCATGATGTGTCTGTTGGAAATTTTCTCATGGGATTCCTTCAACCATCTTCTTCTTTGCTTGTACATTTGTAGAAGGAAACCTGATCTAATTCCAAATGATATGAAATTGATAGCTTATCTAATCCAAAATAGTAGAAATTACATTAAATAATTGTAGAAAGTAATAAAAGACAAGAAAAAATGTTGCGAGAGCATAAAATATAATAAAAACACTTTTATTATATATTCATATATCCGAAGAAAATTATAAAGAGTATAAGCTTACAATATATAGGAGAATGATATACTTAATATAAGGATTCAATCTTAATCTTCAATCCCACAATATACTCTCTTATCTCTCCTAGAATCACTCCCAAACCCATAAATCTCTAACACAACTCTCAAATAGCTATATGAGTTGTTTATTCAACAAACTCACAACTAATACAATTTATCCTATATTATTAATAATGAGTTGTTTCATAACTCATATTAATAATATTACACTCTTTTATTTTTCTCTCAAAAATATGATATTAATATAAAAATATTAATATCTCACTAACTCACTAATGTAATATATGAATATTACATTTAACAATTACAAATAATAATGTGAGCACTCATCCTAATATTATTCCTAACGTAGGTCGGTGAAGAGAAAAATGTGAAGCTATAGGATAGATCATGTTCAATATGGTTTTTGAAGTTCTAAATGGAATTCATCAAGTGATATAATAAATATTATTGAAGGATAAATGTTCAAAGTCTATTAAAGTCTACTAAACCAGAGAAGCTATAGTTTCAAGGGTATGTAACATGTATGGAAGCATGAAAATCCATGGGAAAATTCATCTCAACAAGGTTTACAGAACAAACCTAGTGTTAAATTTCTATGGTACATGTATGTTAATATGTTATAAGAGTATTATTGACCTTAATCTCATGTCTTATTCAAGGGTAGAGTGTGTTAAGTTGTTTATACATCATGAAGCTTATATCTTGTGGCATGAAGATATTCAATGTATGATAGAGTTCACAATTGGTTTTAGTATGATCTTAGCATGATATGAATGACGTTTCCCGATTTTCATAATCTTGTGATATGATTTGTAGATGTATGAGGTCTTGGAGGACGTCTAGTTGAGTAAGAGTCTTGGTAGGAGCATCTAGAAAGCAAGTGGTCTTTGTCAAATTTTCCTAACAGTGTACAAATATTAAGACATCCTTCAAAGTCAAATGGCTACATGAATGATACGAGAATGCTCAATATCTATGAGGTTAAGAGACCGTAAACTATATGAATGCATATCAGAGGAGGAAGAGTATTTACATCATGATACCTCACAAGGTGTTTGAGGAAAGAGAAGTTTTATGTGCCTTGATTTAGGTTATGAATCTAGAAGACAAGTATACGTGTCCGATTAATGTCTCGGGGTAGGGGAAATTTTATTCTTAATTATATTCAAGTATGAATTAGACCAAAGAGATAGGTTGGTTTGAAGTTTTATGCAAGAACTATTTAGTTGGCTTTATGTATTTTGTGCATTATTTTCTTCTTGAAATATGTTACAAGAGATTTTGAGGTTCCTACAGTGACCAAAAGAGTAATAAATTAGTGTAATATAGGTATAACGAGGAGAAAGTGTGTCTTTAGACCTCAATCCAGTGACTTTCAATGTCTAGATGGTGTTATCCAATTTTGCACACATGGCAAAATTGGACAACGGGGTCCTATTGTGCTCAAAATAGAACATTGGCTTTAATGGACCCACTCCCGATGGTTGTCAAAATAAAATGATTAAAGTAATTAATTAATCATGTTGAGGAGTTATACTACATGCCTATGACCCTCAGGTTCAAAGAGAACTTAAGAAATCCAAAAAATTTAAATAAGGGTGATAATACCCCAAAAGGGGTCTTCTAGCGTTATCAACTCATCGAGCAAAATTCGACGAGTCACTCGGAGAGCTCACCCAACATTGGAATGAACTAAGTTGAAATCACTAGGTGGAGAGCTTGGTCATTCAATTCAAGCCTTTTAGAGCTCCATTTGTAAAGTGAGCTCGAACGAAGGTATCTTGGTGCATCATGTTAGGTGTCCTTCAAGACTAGCTCGGTCGGGCTAAAGGATGGAGACAACAAGTCATGAGATACATGTTGGTAAGTCGGCTTGGCATATAACTTGATAAGGATGTTTTCATATGGGTTGGGCTCACTATGTGAAGTAGAGATCACGTTAATTAAGCTTAACAATGGATTGTAAATTGGATGAGACATGACATTGGCAAAGAGTTAGGGGAGGACATGGGGGTTCACTAAGTGAAATTGTGGTATAACATGTACATTCAAAGGGTATTAAATAATACCCTTGATTCTAGTTTTTACCTCTAATTATTCAATTGATAATACCCCCTCCTATTATATTATTAGAATGAAAATACCCCCTATCTTTCCATATACCTTACTTACCCATTTTTCAATCACAATTTTATTTACCCCTTTTTATTTCTACCCTAATATATTAAACAGAAAATATATCATATTTCTCACTCAATTTTTTTAATATGCATTTCCTCTCGAAAGATAGTTTGAATCCATTGAAGACCTATTACAAATCACCTTATAAATGTTAAGCTTTAATCATTTATCAATAGTTCTTCAAATAATTAAGATGGTGAAATAATATCACTTGTGTTGAAAAGCATACTCAATCCTAATTTTCTACCATCTTATTTTTTCTTGGTTAATAATCTCTTAATTGATATTTATTTATTCAAAAAGAGATTATAATTTAACTTTATGAACACACTCCTTTTACAATTTTAAGGTATTTAATTTTAAAAACTAGGGTTCAAATGTTTTAGTTTTATATTAAAATTAAACCTCCCTTTCCTTTGGCCCACCTCTCTAACCTACCCCCAATACCTAATTCAAAATATTAATAAGTTAAACCCTTTCACCCCCTCATGTCTACCGGTATATTGACTTTAATTTTATTAAATTTAATTACCTCAATATGAACCCACGTGCTAGGATATTTCCTAGCTAATGAATCCCCGTGAGGAGGAGCTTATATCATGAGCTCGGCTCGGTGTAGAAAAATCTCATTGTCGGGAGCTCGGTGTCAAGTCTAAAGAGGTCGATAGGATGTTTCTCGCAGTGAAACTAATGGAGCTCAGGCTTTAATTAATAAACCATTATGCATCGGTGAATAGGATATTGAGGTGTTTTCAAAAGGTTTGATCTAAGTTGAAGAAGAAAGACCAAGTCAACAAACAATTCCATGTATCGAGTCTGAGAAAATGATAGAAACGAGCTAATTTAGCTCAAGAAAGTTACATCGGTGGGATACCCCATCACAGAGAGGAAGGTTGGAATGTTATTTAGAAGCCAAGATGAAATGGTGATGGGGTGTATGGCCTTTAGTGTATCAAATGAGCAAGGTTGGTTTGAGCTATTTACCACAGTGAATTGATTTCAAACTAGAATTGAAACAGTTCAGTGGCTCACTCGACAACGAAGTGAGGATTAACTCACATGGAAAATGTGGTGGTGATTTGAGAGTTACTAGGCCTTGGTAAAGAAAGGTTTGAATCAGTGGCAAGGTTTTGAGGAATGGAACAAGTTAGGTTGAGCCATTTAGAACTCATAAGCCCAAGGAGGTAGGTCATTAGGATGAACCCAAACACACGCCCGGTTAAATCACACATAGAGGTAATGAAACGGCTCAGATCCGAGCTATGTAAGGTGATGAGCTCGGTGACAAGGATGAGATGATTCATTGAGTTGAACCAGGTTGGGCTTAGACGGACAATGCTTAAGTTCAAGTAGCGAGCTCAGTTCGTGGACAAAGCATGTGACAGAGTTCATGGGAAGATGGTTTGATTTGAAATTGGGAGACCTTGAGGAGCGAGCTCATATTTTAAGCATATCGCATCAATCAAGTTGTTGGAATGTCTTAATCTAAAGGAAATCGAGATAGTATATCTAAAAGAATAGCTCGGACATGATGAAGAGCTTGAGTCAAGTCACTTGGAACCATTAATTCATCGTCTGACCACAGGTGAGCTCGGATGGAGATAAGAACTGGTTACAGAGCCTAACAAGTGATGAGTCATCATTCTAATAGAAGATAGCTTGGGGGCAATGGGGAAAAGTTTAAGGTAAAACAAAAGTGGGGTTTCGGTGATGGTAGGCCAACACAAGGTTTCTACGTAGGGGTGTTCCAAGACTCATTTTTTCAAGAATGTGGAAATTTAGGAGAGCATTTCCATGTGGGGATGTTGAAATGGAAACCCAACACAAGATTTCCAAGCATGCACGGAGAAGTCCAAGTTGGTTTTCAATTCACCAGGTGAGTCATCAGGGTAGTTAGATCATGTTTGAATGATTGAATAGTTTCACACAATATGGCGAGTCATTTTCCAAGTTATGTGGAATATTGTTGATGAGACCAAGAAAACAGGAGGAGATGACTCAGGTGGAGTCAATTTTAGATGGAGCCATTCAATGAACATGCACTTTTAAGTCAGGGAGCCCAAACTCAACATCATTAAGCTAATCAAGGGAGATATGGTTGGTTCGAGCCATATTTGCATTAGGGTGAAAATCGAATGCTTACGGAGTGAGCACAAGGAAGAACGATGGAGGCTTGGCAATATGATGGATTGGTTCTACATGAGAATTGGGATGGAAAACCTGTTTGATTAAGCTTAGAGATCTATAGGATTAATTTATGTCGGTACCACAGAGATATGGTTTGGACCATGGGAGCCGTGTTGAAGCTCAACACGACATTGCGTTAAAGATGAGATAAGTCGCATTTTGTGCATAGCTCAACTAATGGAGAACCCAAGTAGGGAGGATGAGGAGCTCATTTCACTTAGATGTAAGTTAGCTCATAAAGAGCTCAGTGTTCATGGAAGAAATGGATTTGAACACCTTGAGCTATGGCGAGATCATGACTAGATGACTCAGTGGTGCAAGCGAGAAAGGAATGAGAATGCATAGCATACAGAGATTAAAGCAATCCAGGAGCTTAGTAAAGAGAAATTGAAGAACTCATCCATAATTGAGATAGGGCTAGCAAGCTAGATTAATGATCGAGTCGAGAGATGACATGAATGACTTGACATTAGTTGTGGTTAAACTATTGGTGCTTGGAAGATAGCTTGTAAATAGAGATGGCCAGGATGAGTTCACGGGTATGCGGTGAGGTATTCATAGTGATTCATAGCTAACCCACCTAAAAATGGAAATGAGCTAGCTCGGCATTAATAGTTCAAAGCACGGCTTATGTAGATGAACATGAACTCGAACACGCAAAAGTTGAGATAATTCATGAGGAGAGTTAGGTTTGATAGTGTGGAACTCGCCTAATAGAGCTCGATAGTCGGGAGTTTGGATGCAGGTGTTAACTCATGGCAAGGCGATGAGCTTGGCACATGAGATATATGGGAATTCAAAATCTATGCATAAAGATAGAAGAAAACGTGTCATGGGAAGAGAGCAAGAACCAATCCAGCTCAACTTGGAAGGAGGAAAAGACTCATGGTGATCTCATGCAATGTGAATATGAGCAATAACCCTGAATAGAAATCAAATGATGCATTAAGTGGCCAATTAACTCACCATGTTAATGGTCGAGTTCATAGGGAAAGGAGAAGCTCGTCGATTGATGCAATGTAAAGAGCTCAACCCAAGCGAGTTGAAGCTAATGCAAAGTGAGCTCATGTAAGGAGTTGGAGCTGAGTGGATCAATCATTGGAAGATTCGAACCAAACAAGTTACTCGGTGAGGAGTCTTTGTTGAGAACGTAAAGGAGCTCGAATGAGGATTTCGAAGGAAGAATCAAGTTGAAGATATCAAGCTCGATGTCGGAGTGCATGCATGATGAGTTGGCACAGAAGAGGAACTCAATCACTATCTCAGTGAGTGTGCTTGGTGAGCCAACCACCAAGTTGGTCTTTTTTTACCATTTCTCATGAACCCCCTTCAGTGCAAACCAATCCTAAGGGGTCCCACCTAAAGTTGTCATTAAATTATTATTATTTTAAAAATAGTAATTAAATTAATATTTTTATTTAAATATTTTAATAATAATATTTATTATTATTATTAAAATATTTTATTTAAATATTCCTTTAATTAATTGAGAAGATTAAGTCAACGAGCCATTAATGACACATGATGGAAGCTTCTCAAGTGGTTCAACCAACTTTGTAGTAAATGAACCATCATGTACCTTCAATTTAGGGAGAAATTTATTACTTCTCCTCTCTTCTCTCACAAATTCTTCTATAAATGTAATTTGGATGTTCATTCCAAGGGGGGATATAATAGAGATTGTTACGTATTGGTCAGACATTTGACATATCTTTCAAAGAGTCCTCCTTCTTCGTAAGTTGTTCTTGTATGTTGAGGGAACTTTCAAGCCTTCTTTAAAGATTGTAATGGCAACCTTTTCCTTTTCCAAATGTAATGAAGCATTGTGCATGTTATTGAAGTAATAAAGTGTTTTTGTGACTAATCTTAGTCCTTCTATCATTTTATATTTCTTTGTGCCTTTCTCATACATACAGTATACTGCAAGTTTAGAGTTTACATTGTAGGTTCTTGAAGTTTTGTGCTTATCAAGTGGTGGAGTTCTTGCATGCGCTTGAGTTGTGGTGTCCGTTCACCCTTCTCATTTTCATTCTTCTTCACTAGAAGATCATAAGATTTTTTGTGGAAACCAATGTTGGAAAAGGGTACACTTGTTTCTTAGTCTGTGTTAATTACTTACCCTTTCCAGGTTGCAATAGGTGAACCGCCTTGTGGTGCATAACATCCTATTCAAACCATCTCTTTCTTAGTTTATCCACACCCTTTATTTGGTGCATCACCATCCCTAGTATAGTTTTATTCTTTACAAATAAATTTCCCTAAAACCCATGAAAATGTTACAATAGGTCTAGATAACCATTTTATTGCACTAGGAGTAATACAACACTTAGTTTAGGAAGAGGAAGCTAGCCTTCTCCGGAGGTTCACCTCAAGCCCAAGTCCCACAACTTGAGAGGCGATCCCATGTTACTCAATCACACCAAACATCATGTTCACATTCTGGCCATTTAGAGGGTGTGGTTATTTAGTGATAATAGTTTTTGGCACGCTCTGTGGGACCAAGAGTTGGTACTTCTCTTCTCACTTGCACAAGTCAAAGTACCTGACGACTCTATATCTTTAGATTTCAAATCTCAATGCATTAACTTATGTAAAGAATTCAGACAAGATATTTTTCAAATCAATAAAATTATTAGCACATCAAACTATCCCTTTCTCCTCCAAGGAGAAGGAGAAGAGGTATCTCAACATCACCCATTACAACATCACCTCATAGGGTTCATTCAAATTCTCCTTACAAGGTTTCCACCAGCCAGAACATCCAACCTCTCATTACTTAGACAAGGAATCAATTTTTTTCCCCTTTCAATGTAAGAAGTCCTCTTCTGTTGGCTAAACATGACCCTATATTTTCTACTGCACTCAAAATTTTACCATTCTACATAGGGGAAACTCATGTTACTCCAGTGGAGCATATTCTTGATGTAGACAACATTTGTGCAATACATAATATCATGGAGAACAACATTGCGGTTAGACTTCCCTCTACCTCTTTCAAAGGAAACACACTTCAATGGTTTCGAGGGTTAAGTGTTATTACTATAACCACTTGGTACGAGTTAGGATAAAATCTCTGTAAACAGTTTGAAGACAAGAGTGATCACCTGTCACTCTTGGAAAACTCACTACCATAAAGAGATCTCCCCAAGAATACATGAGTGATTTCAACTTCTAATTCCAAAGGACTTAGAATAGGATTTTGGCACTCATAAATACTTCTCCAAATAATGCATTCCTGTACTATTTGTGAGCCTTGAACAGTGATGTAGCTTTCATGATCCAAACCATGGGAGGGACTACACTACGTGATTCCTACAAAGTTTCCATAAGAGCAGAGAATTCCTTAATCCAGATTGGAAATATAGCTCCACGACCGCCAATGTCATTGTCTTTGGATCTTAAGAACAATCATCCTACCATTTCTCCTATTCCAAAATCCTCCAAGAAACCATCTCGCTTTTCCCTACCTCTTCAAATGACCTATTTGTGGGACTTGTGAAGATGAGAAAATATTCTCCAGAGAAGGCTGGTTCCTATTCCTCTTGTCGGATGCATACAAAAAATGCAGAGGGTTTACTAAAACCTAATCTAACTTGCCAAGGAGACAGGGTAAGAAAATGCATAGAATAAAACCTAAACTACAAAGGTGATGCACCGAGGAATATTAGACATTTGTTTTGCAAATTTAACACAGACCACATAAATGCAATACAAACACCATGCACAGGTAACCAAACTGCAATAAGAGATCAAAACGACAACGCAATGAATACATGAGAGGGTTGAGAATCAATCACAAACATATATATTATTGCTCAAAAGTCAATACAGTATATTGCAATGGCCAAGAGGCAAAAGACTGGCATTACAACCTATATGGGAGGTTTGAAAGCTCCACAAACTCTCTTGCAAGCGAGGGAAGAAGGGAGGATGCAAAACAAAAAATGTCCGACCTCTTAAAAGGGCTTCTCTTTACAATATATATCAAGAAATGAGAGAGGAGAGAGGGGAAATTTAGAATCTGCTCCAACCACTTCTTGGTAGCATTTAAATCATCTCATTATGATCCAAGCGGCGGATCCTGGCAAAATGGCGGGCTGTCTAACAGAGCGGCGAGCTGTCTGCTGTATTAAAGTTGGTTGTTGAAGCATTACACGCATCAGAGACGTTTTCTTAATTTTCTCCCTCCAAACTACACCAAAATGCAAGATTTACCCTAGAATCATGTAGAGAATTTCAACAGCTTTCCATTGATATAAAGAACGTGCAAATCCGAGCTCTGGATCGAAAGATATGAAGGTCTGAAGATTTAGGGCACAAAATAGGTGAAAACGGATTTTTAAATTTCTTTTCCCGCGTTCTGCCATCTGGACGACATGTGGCAGGCTCTGGTCCGCTGAGAAATTCCCTCTCTCCACCTTTTCGCGGGTTTTTCTTGTGGGCCCCTTAAACTTGGACACGTGGCACTATTTCATTGGTTTGGATCTGCTGCTCAAAACTCGCCCCTTTGACTTTTGGACCTTTTTCCTTGGCGACACGTGTCATGCTGTGATTTGTCCACGGGCCTGCTGGATTTTCACGTCCACCGCGTCCTTTTGTCCCAAATGTCCTAGTGCTTCATGGGACAAAATCCTCCGATCCACCCGAAATGGGCTTCCTCGTCCCTTTTCTGCCGGTGACACGTGGCGTGATCTGATTGGCTTTCGCCCCTTCGCTATCCACGTCCCGCGCGTCCCTTTGTCCCACTTGTCCTTGTGCTGCAGTTTCCTGTTTCGGCCAAACCGGCCGGTTCACGTCCTTCACGTACATTTGTTCCACTTGTCCCAGTGCTTCGCGGGCCGCCTGGAGGCGTTTCGGCCGAACCGCGCCTTGGTGTCCCGAACGTCCCAAATATTTCTAGGACAAGGACTTAGCCGATTTTCACAATTTTTTTCCTGGTCCAGGCTTATTTTCTGCAACTTCTCGCATTCTCTCAGAGCTCATTCTTTTTCAGCCTGGGACTTGAGAATCCTGATGTATGTTATCAATTCAACCCTGGGGGGTGAAGTTGGATAACAATTTGGCGACTCAGCGGGGTCATCTGCCTGCTAGATGAAAAGACCAGTTGCCTTTTTGCGATCCATTGGGCATGGAGTCATAAACAATGACCTGAAATGAGCCTGATACTGCAACTCCCTCCATGAGAGCACACTGAACTGTAAAAACTCAAACTAGGAGCGACAAAACCTGCGCCAAAGCACTTAGGGAAACTGAAACCTAACTACAACAAGACAATGTGCATACGCACTTAGAGGAATTGAAATCTAGACTAATATTTACAAGGGTGAACCTTTTATTTTCAGTAGCAATGTTTGAGATAGATTCCATTTACTGGAATCTGCAGTTCTTCACCGTCCAATGAGGCCAATTGGAAAGCATTGCTGCTCTTGCACTTTGTGACCATGTATGGGCCACTCCAAATAGCATCAAATTTTGAATGCCTTCCCGGTTTTGCTCTGTCCGCATCCCATTTCAACACTAGATCTCCAACTTGAAAAGATCTATCCTTGGCCTTTCTATCGAAGGTTTTCTTGATCAAAGCTTGATCCTTTTCCATTGCTTGGGATGCCTGATTTCTCGATCTCTCGCAGCTCCATCAACTCGCATATCTCACCTCCATGGGCTCAAATTCAAGTAACTCCAACTGCTTCATGAGTTCCAATGTTGGTAACTCAAGTGACATGGGCAAGATTGCCTCTCTTCCATAGACAAGCCTGAATGGAGAGTTACCTGTGGATCTTTTGGGAGTGATCCTATCAGCCCATAAGGCTGATTTCAGCTTGGTGTGCCAAGACTTCTGATTCTCATCAAGAGTTCTCCTAATGATCCTTAACAAGTTCTTGTTTGTAGACTCAGCCTGGCCATTACCCTGAGGGTAATAGTTCGATGAAGTGCTCAGGTAAATACCGTTCTTGACGGCCCACTCAGTCACCTTAGATCCAATGAATGCCAATGCATTATCAGAGATTATTGTGGCAGGTACACCAAATCTGGTTGTTATTCCCTCATAAAAGTCTAGGATGCTAGACTCATTTGCCTCTTTGAGTGCTACTGCTTCTGTCCATTTGGTGAAGTAGTCGGTGGCTGTCAAAATCCATTTATGCCCTTGGCTTGAATTGGGGTTAATGACTCCAATGAAGTCCAAACCCCATTGCATGAATGGCTGGTCAACTGAGATTGGATGCAATGGAAGGGCAGCAAACTTCTCTTTTCCTATGAAGAATGCACAATTCTTACACCTCTTGATCCATGCATAGCAATCACTGAAGATTTTAGGCCAATAATAACCAGCCTTCATGATTTTTAGAGCTGTCACTCTTGGTGCAAAATGGCCACCAGCTGGTCCACCATGAAACTCTTCCAACACCCTTTGAATCTGATCTATGCTAATGCATCTCAGCAGCACTCCATTCACGTCTTTCTTGAACAAAACTCCATCAACAATGGCATACGGAACAGCCTGCAACCTGAAGTGTCTCCTTTGGGTCTTGTTCATCTCTAGGGGGCACTGGCCTGTACCTAGGAAGTGCATAATATCTTGGGTCCAGCAAGGAGTGGGGGAAGCATCGTCTTCTTCTTGATTGCCACTTGGCTCATGATTGTCCTGGACTGTCAAAACAGCCTCTTCTTCGTTGCATACTTCCTTTTGCTTCCCCAAAACCAGCTGCTCACACAGTCCTTTCCCTCTTACCAGCTTGGTGATCTTGATATCAATGTCATACTCCATGACATGGGTGATCCAACCTGCCCTTTTCTCATTCAAATCCTTGTTGAGGAGGAAGTCTTTAACTCCAGCATGTGAGACCAGCAACTGGACCTTGTTGTTTGAGACTAAATGCTTGAATTTCTTCAAGCTTCTGATTACTGCAAGTACATGCTTTTCAATAAAAGAGTACCTCACCTCAATGCCTAGGCTCGCTGAAAAGGCAATCGGCTGCTCATCATTATCTTTGTTCTCATTGTACTAGAATGGCAGAGATAGTGTCATCACCTCCAAATGCATAGAGGATGAAATCCTTGGAGAAGTCTGGGTTAATGAGAGTTGGTGCTTGAGAGATAGCTTCTTTGATTGCCTCAAAACTCTCCTTGCCTTCTGCTGTCCACTTAAAATCCATGCTCTTCTTTAACATTTTGGTGATGGGCTTGACAAGGGCTGCAAAATCTGGGATAAACCTACGGACAAAATTGATCCTTCCCAAGAAGCTTTGAAGAGCCTTCTTGTGACTTGGCAATGGCAGTGCTCTTATGGCTTCAACTCTCTCTGGGTCAATTGCACCCCTCTTTCGAGACAATATGGCCAAGGAGCTTTCCTTCATGTGCAAGAAAGATGCACTTCTTGGGGTTCAAAGACACTCCAAACTTTCTACACCTCTGAAACACTTGCCTGAGGTGAAAGAGATGGTCTCGCCGCATTCTTGGAGAATACAAAGATGTCATCAAGGTATATCAAAGCACTATCTTGTTGATCAAGCCCTTAAATGCCATGTCCATTGCCCTTTGAAAGGTAGCACTAAAG
Source organism: Taxus wallichiana var. yunnanensis (assembly GCA_018340775.1). Taxonomy (NCBI): domain Eukaryota; kingdom Viridiplantae; phylum Streptophyta; class Pinopsida; order Cupressales; family Taxaceae; genus Taxus; species Taxus wallichiana. The sequence goes on along the minus strand of CM031238.1, from coordinate 817,136,999 downwards.
CGTTGGACAGCCCAAATGGCATCTTCTTGTAAGCATATGTGCCCCATTTAGTTGTGAAGGTTGTCTTGAATTGGTCCTCTTCTTTTACCATCACCTGATTATACCCTGAGTAGCCATCTAGGAGAGAGAATCTCTCTGAACCGGATACTACTTGCAATATTTGCTCCATGGAAGGGAGTGGATAATGATCCTTGAGAGATGCCCTATTGAGGTCTCGAAGTCCACACACAACCTGATTTCTCCGCTCTTCTTCCTGACCGGAACCAAGTTAGCAACCCAACTTGAGTGCTTGATCGGGAATATAATGCTTGCCTCTATTAGCTTATTTAGCTCTTTCTTCATCAGAGGCTCAATGTGAGGGTTGACTGGTCTCTGCTTCTACCTGATGGGCTTAGCATCTGGATCCAATTCTATGGTATGTTGTGCCAAATTTGGATTGAATCCTCTCAAGTCTTCATAGCTCCAAGCGAAGACATCTGGAAATTCTTGGCAAAGCTGAACAAAATCAGATTTCTCTTGTGAGGTACTTACTTTGCCAATCTGCAATGTTTTTCCTTCTTCCACTAAAATAGGCTCTGAATCCTCACCCTTTACTTGAATGTTTTCCTTCTCCTTCCGGAACTGATCATTTAGGTTGAAGATTGACTCCAAGGTTATGAGGCCTTTTGGTAATTTGTTAGTTCTCAACTCGCACCACTTGGTCACCATACTCGCCGATGCAACTTGTCTTGATTCCCGGGCAGAGAACTCACTTCTTCTTGTAGGAAATTGATGATTTGCTGGTCATTCTCAAACACTTGCCAACCGACATTGTTATCCGGCATCAAGGCCTCACAATCATGTGGATGTTTGGCTATAGTTTGTCTTGTTGAATGCTTTTCGTAATGTCAAAGGCTTCCCCTCGCTGCAAGCCTATCAACAGCCAGCTTGATTCTCTTTCCGGGAATGGATTCGATGCCAAAACCTTCAAAATATTCCATGAGGTCCCACACCCTGTTCTTGTAGCACTCCGAGTAGATCATTCTTGGCAAATGTTGTCCCTTGACCTTATTTACAATCAATTCACTGTCCCCAAAGACTTGCAGATTCTTTATTTTTCTCTTGATTGCCCAATGCATCCTCGCACCAAGGCTTCATATTCAGCAGTGTTATTGAGCATGCAAATTGAAATCTAAAAGCTGAATAGTAATTTATTCCTTGGGGTGAAACAAGCATGGCTCCACCTCCTACACCTTGCCTACTCCTTGATCCGTCAAAAAACAGCTGCCATACCTCGTTGTCATCATTATGGCTTGGCTTGGTGATGCTAGGAACAGGTTGATTTTCTTCGTGTATACAATAGACTCCCAGCTCAGATTCTTCTACTTCTTGATAGGGATCAAAAGCATGTATCTTGTTTGCCCATTCATCAAGAGTTAGGTCCGGGATACTTCCAACCTTGGTGTCAGCCTCATCAGTACTAGGGTGATCTTCTTGATCAAATGCTGAGCAATTGGCATTAATCTGACTTGGGGTGTAAGGCTCAATATGGAAGTTTGCAATGGGTTCGGATCTGATTGTGGCCTTAGTTCCATACCTTGTTCTAAACAGCATGTGAGACCAATCAGCAGACAAATACCCTCCAATCTTGGCTGTGAAGTCCCTTGACAAGCAAAGGGCAAAGAGTGGTGGAAGGTCTATGATTGATACATCTTGTAAGACAACAACATTTGACATGCATGCAAGGTAAGAGTTAAGTTTTTAATCACTCCAACCGTTGCTATTGCTGTCCCATCCAATTGCACTACTCCTTTAGATATTACTTCATATTCGAGACCCAACTGATCAGCTATTTGCTTGGGCATCATGGAGCTACTTGCCCCGGAATCAATCATGCAATTGTGTACTAGTTTATCCCCAATGATTAATGAAACATAGAAAGGAGGGGGCTTCAACATTTTACCTTGTTGTCCTCCATGACTTCCTTCAGGCTGGGCAGCATTTGTAAGCACTTTGTCTTGCATCTGAACCCGCTGATTCGAAGTTGTCCAATCCTTCATGGCAGCTTGCAGCAGATCTCTTTGGCCTGGGATAGATAGGGATTCCCACATTGATATGTTAACGTTTGTCTTCTTCATCTGATCAATGATACTGAATGGTGATGAAGAATCTCTCTATTTTCCTTTGGTTTGCATGTTTACTCCCTACACGTGGGCAGCAACAACTGGCATTTGAGTTGGCCTAGGGGTTGTTCTTGGCTGCCCTTGTGTATTTGAAACTGACTCTGCTTGCCAATCATTTGTGGAGCCGTGGAAGGTTGTGGATTGGCTAGGGCTAATGGTTGTTCTTCACCCAGATTCCTCCTTTTTGACCTTGTGTTGGCTGCAACACCTTGAGAAACTACCTGATTCATGCCACAGAAATCTTCTGCTTGCCAGTTCACCAATGTAGTGTCATTTGGGGCTGATTGCTGTTGGAATGTTTCTGGTTGTTGGCTGTTTCCTTGACTGCCCTCGCCCTCCACACCGGTAGTTGTCACCATTAGTGCTTGATTGAGAGCACCATTGAAGCACATGGATTGGTTGTGAGGCTCGTTGCATGGAAAGCACCAATCATATTCCTGAGCAATGTTGTTCTGTGTTGGCACTAATGCCTTAGAGGCAGATATGGCATTTGGATTATAGGGCTGGAATGGTCTATTGGCAGGAGGCCTTACTTGGCTTTGATTTTGATTCATATTTGCAGTTGGATTAGGTGGTCTTTGTGGTTGGTATGGCTGCCTATTAGGCTGAGCTTGAGGTTGATAAGAAGGTCTGAAACCTTGGGCTTGCTAGCCTCTTAATAGTAACCAGCTCATTTCCCAAATTTTGCAACTATTTCATGACCTCTTGGAGTTCATTTGAAGCACTTGGAGATGAAGTGGAAGCTTCATTCAAACTCTGATTTCTAGGAGTGGGAACAGGAGCCAAAGTGGGTGCTTGACTAGTGCTTGGATTTTCTAAGTTTGGATACAAGGGCATAGGAGGCCTAGGAGCCAGTTTACCAGCTTGAATAAGATAGTTTTCGGCTCTAATGGCAATGCTATAAGCCATAGGGATTGTTGTGCCTCCCATGGACTGAATTAACATAGAAATATCAGAATTCAAAGCTTTAAGGTAATATAGAAAAGCACCTCCTGCTGTTGGCCTGACTGCCACTGGAATCCTATCCCAAGACCTTTGAAATCTGAAGTTGAAGTCAGTCAGCTGCTCGTTGGGGGCTCTCTTGATAGTTGTCAACTGCTCCAAAAGAGACAAGTTGTCTCCCTTCTCTCCAAATTGCTCGTGAAGTGCAATGCACAGCTGATTCCAGTTTGTAATAGAACCAGCCCCAAGGCTCCTAAACCATTGCAATGCTTTACCCTTGAATGAAGATGCCAGTAATTTGACAGCCACTTGCATTTCATCGATTTCATGGATTGCACAAAGGTTAGCAATATCTTTAACATGATCACCTGGAGTAGTCTGATTTTCTCCAGTGAAGTAGGGAATGTTCTTCAAGGCTGCAATAGGAACTGGATGTTGTGCATTGAGAGCAAGTGGGCTGCTGCCTGTGAAGTTGACGTAGGGGTTGTTCTGAGCCATTCTGATTGGTCTTAAAACCCTTGTATATTGAAAGAAAGGCCTGTCAGGTGGAGGAGTTGAGAGAGTTTTGTTTGGTGGAGATGGAGACCTTTGAATCCTTCTTCCTCTTTGCCTTCTTCTCGAGATAACTGCAGGTATTCAAACAACACTTCTTCTTCTCCGACTCTTGACCTTGTGGTGATTCTTCTCATGAGTTTTCAGGCCTGCCCTGCTAAACTAGTTGATTCTTCCCCTTGGAGTCGCCAGATATGCAAATAATAGCTCTTATAAGCAAGAAAACTGCAGCAGATGCATATCAACTTTGCTGCAATAAAAATGAGACCTCTAGTGTCCCACCGGGCGTGCCAAAACTGTTGTTGCAGACTCACAGCACCCCTGGATGCAGATCAGGCTTCTAGGTTGATGTTCAGGCATCCAGTGTGATTGCACAACATGGAATCCTTTCTCCAAGTGTGGGACTTGTGAAGATGAGAAAAGATTCTCCAGAGAAGGCTGGTTCCTATTCCTCTGTTCAGATGCATACAAAAAATGCAGAGGGTTTACTAAAACCTAATCTAACTTGCCAAGGAGACAGGGTAAGAAAATGCATAGAATAAAACCTAAACTACAAAGGTGATGCACCGAGGAATATTAGACATTTGTTTTGCAAATTTAACACAGACCACATAAATGCAATACAAACACCATGCACAGGTAACCAAACTGCAATAAGAGATCAAAACGACAGCAATGAATACATGAGAGGGTTGAGAATCAATCACGAACATATATATTATTGCTCAAAAGTCAATACAGTATATTGCAGTGGCCAAGAGGCAAAAGACTGGCATTACAACCTATATGGGAGGTTTGAAAACTCCACAAACTCTCTTGCAAGCGAGGGAAGAAGGGAGGATGCAAAACAAAAAAATGTCCGCCCTCTTAAAAGGGCTTCTCTTTACAATATATATCAAGAAATGAGAGAGGAGAGAGGGGAAATTCAGAATCTACTCCAACCACTTCTTGGTAGCATTTAAATCATCTCATTATGATCCAAGCGGTGGATCCTGGCAAAACGGCGGGCTGTCTAACAGGAGCGGCGAGCTGTCTGCTGTATTAAAGTTGGTTGTTGAAGCATTACACGTGTCAGAGACATTTTCTTAATTTTCTCCCTCCAAACTACACCAAAATGCAAGATTGACCCCAGAATCATGTAGAGAATTTCAACATATTTCCGTTGATATAAAGAACATGCAAATCCGAGCTCTGGATCGAAAGATATGAAGGTCTGAAGATTTAGGGCACAAAACAGTGAAAACGATTTTTAAATTTTTTCTCCGCTTACGCCATCTGGACGACACGTGGCAAGCTCTAGTCCACTGAGTAATTCCCTCTCTCCACCTTTTCACGGGTTTTTCTTGTGGGCCCCTTAAACTTGGACACGTGGCACTATTTCATTGGTTTGGATCAGTGCTCGAAAACTCGCCCCTTTGACTTTTGGACCTTTTTCCTTGGCGACATGTGTCATGCTGTGATTTGTCCACGGGCCTGCCGGATTTTCACGTCCACCGTGTCCTTTGGTCCCAAATGTCCCGGTGTTTCGGCCGAACCGCGCCTTGGTGTCCCGAACGTCCCAAATATTTCTAGGACAAGGACTTAGCCGATTTTCACAATTTTTTTCTCGGTCCAGGCTTATTTTCTGCAACTTCTCGCATTCTCTCAGAGCTCGTTCTTTTTCAGCCTGGGACTTGAGAATCCTGATGTATGTTATCAATTCAACCCTGGGGGGTGAAGTTGGATAATAGTACTTGTCGAGAATAATCTAGTTCAAGACTATGAATGGTGATATCATTGTTCTCAACTCCACAATAAAAATCCTTGTCCCAATGGAGTTTTTAGCCATGCCCTTATGGTTCAAAGCATATCTACCCCTCTAGAGGCAACATAAAATTCATCTACGCAAGAAATAGCATATCAACCATAGGCACATGAAGAAACCACTTTGCTAAATTGGCAAGCAAAATATTTTTGTGGGTTGAATACAAATTCCTCATCAGTGGTGGAGAACACTCATTCCAAAAAGAGAGAAATACAATCTCAACCATCCAAATCCATTCAAGTATCCACTTCACAACCTCACCTACAAGTGGTGGTTGATAAAGATGTGGGAAATAAACCACCGAAACACACTGCTAGCTAGCCAAGCAAGGAAAGAAGGTTCTTCCGGCATCATGGTACCCAACAAACATTTTCTAAAGGAGGATCCCAATGCCCAAATAAGTGTCAAAAATTTAGGAGAAATTCCCTTCATTATTGTAGAACAAATGAAGAAGACAAACCTGAGTGTTACTATGTGGGACGCACTCTCAATTCCTTCTCAAAGAAACTTGTTATGAGAGGATCTGAATAGTTTTGGTACAACCAATGGATCATCGGGTCATGGGGAAGTAACTACTATGATTTTGTGTCAACCGGAAGGGAAAATTATTCCTAAGGAAAACAAACCACAACCATTCTATATTTCCCCATCATTTCCGATCATTTGTTACATAATTGAATGATCGATTTTGGTGTCAATAGCTCGGTCATTCCCAAACAAATTATAGATGTACTAGGCATACAATAAACACCAGTCTCTAGAGGAGTTGTTCGGTTGGATGGTACATTCATCAAAACTGTTGGATTTATCAAAGGAATTCAACTCACCATCCATGCATGTCTAAGTTTGTTTTTCACCCAAGACATATCAGTCATTGATCTCCCTCCTCTATTTTCCATCTACCTATCACGATATTTCACTGCCAAGATGGGTGGTTATCTATCGATGATTGGTCACATATGATTCTCAAGACTCAATATGGAACAAAAGTAACTATAAGGATGGAACCAATCTACCATAATCATGTAGAACCCTACACTTGCTAATCCTATAAATGGGAATTATACCATTGGTGATCTAGAAGAAGAAGATGTTGATCATGAACCAACCACTCTTGTTGAAGAAGTCCTTGATATTGTGTTGGATGAAGTAATTAGATATCATCAGTATGATCCCTACGCTAATGTTTTAGCAGAGGAAGAAGTTGGTTTTTGTTGTTGGAAGAGATGGGATTAGGTAAATACTGCATTCATGAATAAGGTATGATCATACCATAACTAGTCAAAACACAAAACAATTCTGAAGGGATGTTCAAATTGTTCTTCAATGGCTCAAGAAGTAAGAATGGATCTAGTGTTGGTGTTATGTTAATTTCTCCAGAAGGAGATAATTACTTCTCATATTTTTGGCTACAATTTAGTTGCACTAACAATGTTGTTGAATATGAGGCCCGTGTGCAAGGAATTCAACTAGCTCAAAAGAAGGGAATAAAATCCCATACTTTTTTTGGAGACAATTTTTCATCAAGTGACGAATGGATACGATTGCATCCAAAAATTATCTTTTAAGATCATACAAGAACCGAATCTAGTATTTGATCAAAGATTTTGAAGATATTGGGATCCACATGGTTCTTAGAAATAAAAATCAAGATCCTTATAGGCTTGCTAAGATTGGTTTGCAATACAAAATACCTATTGATATAATGAAAGAAATACAACAATATGTATGGTGGTTTGACCTGCAATCCTCGATAATGTGAGTAAGCTGAAAAGTGTTCGAAAATGACAAAAAAATTGTTTTATTTTTACAAGAAGAGGTGGATTTTGCTACAAAAGTTCAAGCAAAGTTGCAAGAATCATACGGTGATCAAATCATACAATTGAAAAGCAACAAGATACCAAAAGGTTTAGTTACTCTAGAATCCATCTTCAATTCAAATGATCAATCCAAAAGAAAAAGCTCTAACATGGTGGTCAAAGAAGAATATTTTGAGGAAGTCGAGGTAGCAAATGAAAAGTTTCTGAAGATCGAAAAGTATGCACTTCCAAAGAGAAAGAATATTTCATCAAAATTTGTCAAGAGTATCATGAAATTTTTTCATGGAGATATAGAGACCTGCGTGGTTTTGATCAAGGTCTAGCACAACATACCATCAAATTGGATCCTAATGCCAAGCCAGTTCATTAGAAACAAAGTCCAATTAATCCCAAAATTGAGCCACTAATGAGAAAGGAACTAACCAAACTCATCGAGTCCTATATAATTTTTCCTATCAAGAATTTCTCTTGGGTATCAATTTGGTCCCCGTAAGGAAGAAGAACAGAGAGATTCGGTTATGTGTGGACTTCAGGGATTTGAACGTGCATCGTTAAAAGATCATTATCCTCTTCCATTAATGGAGAAAATCCTTCAAATGGTGGCAAGAGCTCAAATATTTTCTTTTCTCGATGGATATTCAAGTTATAATACAATTTCTGGTCTAAGAATTTGATCAATTCAAAACGTCTTTCACTACCAAGTGGGGGTATGCTTATAAAAAAATTCCATTCGGATTGTCCAATGTCAGGGCTACTTTCCAAAGATCCATGGACATGGAATTTAAGGGACTAATCAATGATATCATTTTGGTTTACCTTGATGATATAATTATATACTCTAAGAATGCGTAAGACCACACATCATCATCTAAGGAAGGTTTTTCAAGGTGTAGGGAATTTTGGGTTTCACTCAATCCTAAGAAATGTATTTTTGCAGTGCACGAGGGGAAGTTGTTAGGGAATATTGTTTCAGTAGAAGGATTGTCAATCGATCCAACTAGGATTTGTTTGATTATGTCCTTATCTCTCCCAAGTCATAAGAAGGGCCTCTAGAGTTTTCTAGGAACCATAAATTTCCTACGAAGATTCATTCCTCAATTCACAACATTGGCTAAACCACTGACAATCATGTTGAAGAAAACATGCCATTCTCATGGACAAAGGAAGGAAGGGAGAGCTTTGAATCCATCAAAATGGCCATTTCCAAGCTCCCATGCTAGTGAACCCCAAGTTTGATAGAGATTTTATTCTTTATGCTTTTGCAGGTCAAGAGAGCATTTCGGTGTCCTCACCCAGCAAAATAACAACATGATGGAGCAACCAATCACTTTCTTCAATAAATCCCTCAAATACTATGAGCTCAAATATTCATTTGTTTAAAAAAATTCTTTGTGTTTATTTGAGATTTGAAGAAATTAAAACACATGTTGTCCAACAACAAAATTCATCTAATGGTGTCTCATCTAGGTGTCAAGGACTTTTTACTAAACAAAGAGATGAATGAAAAATCATGTTGGATGGATAAAAAAGGTGATGGAATATGACGTATATATCAAAGTTACCAAAAATTTTAGAGGTAAAGGTTTGTGTCAAAAACTTTCTACATACATGGAATCAAAAGGTGATGAGGACATGACACTCCTAAACACTGATGAAGGTGATGATCAAGTTAACTGGTTATCTAAAATGAAGTGTTTCCTTTTCTCAGGAGTATATCCTGTGAACATGGGTAAAAATAAAATATGGAATTTCCATCTTAAGTCTATTCCATTTCTCTAGTAGATAATGTTCTCTTTCGAAGGGATTTGAACGGTGTTCTCCTTCCGTGCATGGGACTAGAAAGGTAAGTAAGTAAGATACTAGAAGAGTTTCAAAATGGCCTATCTAGAGGACATTATTCTACATGAAAAATTACTACCAAGATCATGCAAGACATTTACTATTGGCCAAATTTGTTCAAATATTCCCATCTCTAGGTAAGGAAATGTAAGGAATGTGCCTTTTTCACCGGAAGAAAAAGTTGGTGGATCTTCCACTACATCTAATTCAAGCGGATCACCCTTTGTTTAATGGGGGTTGGATTTCACTAGAATTATTAATCCTCCATCCAGTGACATACATAAATGGTTCCTTAATGCAACGGACTATTTTACTCGATGGACAGAAGCAATATCATTGAAGGAGAGAAATGAGAAGGCAGTTCTTGATTTCTTGGAAGGTATAATCATAAGGTTTGATGTTCCATTTATAGTCATTTCAGAAAATGTAATGGCTTTTCTTGGTCTGAAATTGAGTGAATGGGCTATTAAGAATGGGTTCTACCTTAAGACTTCATCAAATTACTATCCATAAGGAAATGGATTGGCTGAGTCTAGCAACAAAAATCTCATAAGGATTATCAAGTGCACAATGGAGACTAACATGAGAACTTGGCACACACAGCTTAAAACTACTTTATGGGCAGATCGGATCACACCTAAAAGGGCCATCAAAATTCTCCTTTCATGATTGTATATGGAAGAGAAGAAAAACTTCCACTCTCCTTGGAGTTACCTTCTTTGGAGTTAGCTCATCATCTTGAAGTTATAGAGTGATCCTCTGACAGTCAGTTTTCTAAACTCGTGGAGTTGGAAGAAGTACAAACAAGGCTATGAAGACTTTGGAGCAACATCAAGCTTAGGTTAAGAAATATTTTGACAAGAAGGTATCCGATAGGAATTTTCAAGAGGGAGATTTAGTTCTCAAATGGGATGAAGATAGAGCCAAACCAGGAAAGCACGCCAAGTTTGACGCTCTCTAGAGTGGGCCATACATCATCACGAGTTATAAAGAGGTGGATTCATTAAGTCTATCCAGGATCAATGGAGAAGAAATACCCATTCATGTGAATGGAATACATCTCAAATCTTGATTTTGATATCATTCCAACCCATGTATAGTTTAGTTAGGTGTTTTCCTCCAAGTGCTTTTGTACATTGTTGTGTGTAGTTGTTGCTTTTGCTTTCCTTGGTGTCGCATGTTTTGTTGTTCTTGCACATTGTATCATCATTAGAGGTTTTCAAGGAGAAAGAAGGTTAAAATATTCCATAAGAGTTTCATAATGTTGCTTCATTCAAAATTACGCAGTATGCCATAGATTCCAAGTATTCATCAGATTCAGTATACTTCATGCTTAGCATTCCATAGAGGTCCAAGATTGGCAATGCTCAAGGGATTTCTGGGATCCATCGTAAAGAACCAAATCAGTTTTAGGATTATAATATTGACCCCATTCCCAATGGATGAATTAAGGCTACTAGAATCATGCTTAGTATGCAATCATCCCCGAAAGGTTGCCAAAAATGTTATCAAATTTTGCACACATGAAAAATTGGAATACAGGGTCCTATTGTGCTCAAAATAGAACATTGGCTTTAATGGACCCACTCCTAATGGTTGTCAAAATAAAATTATTAAAGTAACTATTTAATCATGTTGAGGAGTTCTACTACATTCATACGACCATCGGGTTCTAGGAGAACTTAGGAAATCCATTTTTTTAAACAAGGGTGATAATACCCCAAAAATGGTCTTCAATCTCTATCAATTCACCGAGCAGCTCAAGAGTCACTCGGAGATCTCACCCAACGTTGGACTAAACTAAGTTGAAATCACTAGGTGGAGAACTCGGTCATTCAATTCAAGCCTTTTAGAGCTCCATTTGTAAAGTGAGCTTGAACGAAGGTATCTTGGTGCATCATGTTAGGTGTCCTCCAAGAATAGCTTGGTCGAGCTAAAGGAGGGAGACAATGAGTCATGAGATACATGTTGGTAAGTTGGCTTGGCAAATGACTTGATAAGGATGTTTTCATATGGGTTGGGATCACTATGGGAAGTAGATATCATGTTAATTGAGCTTAACAATGGATTGTAAATTGGATGAGACAAGGCATTGGCAAAGAGTTTGGGGAGGAGATCGTATCATGAGCTCAGCTCGGTGTAGAAGAAGCTCATTGTCGGGAGCTCGGTGTCAAGTCTTAAGAGGTCGATAGGATGTTTCTCGTAGTGAAACCAATGGATCTCAGGCTTTGATTAATAAACCATTGTGCATCAATGAATAGGAGATCGAGGTGTTTTCGAAAGGTTTGAGCTAAGTTAAAGAAGAAAGGTCAAGTCAACAAACAATTCCATACATCGAGTCTAAGAAAATGATAGAAATAAGCTAATTTATCTCAAGCAAGTTACATCAGTGGGATACCCCATCATGGAGAGGAACGTTGGAATGTTATTTGGAAGCCAAGAGGAAATGGTGACGGGGTGTATGGCCTTTAGTGTAATGAATGGGAAAGGTTGGTTTGAGCTATTTACCACAGTGAATGGATTTCAAAACAGAATGCACATAGTTCGGTGGCTCACTTGACGTAATGAAGTGGGGATTGACTCACAGGGATAACGTGGTGGTGATTTACGAGTGGCTCTCGGACTTAGTAAAGAAAGGTTTTAATCGAGCCAAGGTCTTTGAGGAATGGAACAAGTTAGGTCGAGCCATTTGGAACTCACGAGCCCGAGGAGGTAGGTCGTTAGGATGAAGTGGAGCTCAAGCCTGATTAAATCAGATGTAGAGGTGATGAAATGACTCACAGATCGAGCTACGCAAGGCGATGAGCTTGGGTGATGAGGATGAGAGGAGTCCCTGGAGTTTAACCAAGTTGGGATCAAACAAGTGATGCTTAAGTTGGGATCAAGCGGTGAGCTCAATTCGTGGACGAAACGTGTGGAAGAGTTCGTGGGAATATGATCCGAGTTCAAATTAGGAGACGTTGAGGAGAGAGCTCGTATTTTAAGCATACCACATCAAACAAGTTGTTAGAATTTCTTAATCATAAGGAAATAGAGCTAGAAGCTCTAAAAGAATATCTCGATTGATGAAGAGCTTGAGTCAAGTCAGTTGGCACCATTAATGCATCATCCGAGGCCATATGTGAGACTCGGTCAAAGAGAAGAATCGCTACAAAGCCTAACAAGTGACGAGTCACCATTCGATAGAAGATAACTCAGATGCTCAGTAGGAGAAGTTCAAGGTAAAACCAAAGTGGGGTTTCGGTGATGGCAAGCCAAAACAAGGTTTCTGCATGGAGAGAGAGGTTTCGAGACTCATTTTTTCAATAACATGGAAATTTAGGAGAGCATTTCCATACGGGAATCTCAAAATGGAAGCCCGACACAAGATTTCTACACACAGGAGGAGTCCGAGTTGATTTTTGATTCACCAAGTGAGTCATCGGGGAGTTAGAGAACATTTGAATGATTAAGAGGTTTCACACAAGACGGTGAGTCATTTGCCAAGTTATGCAAAAGATTGTTGATGAGACCAAGTAAACAAGAGGAGATGATTCAGATGGAGTCAAGTTTAGATTGATCCATTCAATGAACATGAAATTTTAAGTCAGGGATCCCAAACTCAACATCATTGAGCTAACCGAGGGAGATATGGTCAGGTGGAGTTGTAATTGCATAAGGGTAAAACTCGAATGCTTACTGAGTGAGCACAAGGAAAAATGATGGAGGCTTGCCAATATGATGGATCATTTCTACATGATAATTGGGATGAAAATCCTGTGTGATCAAGCTTGGAGATCTATAGGATTCATTTATTTTGTTACCACAAAGATATGTTTCAAATCACGTAACCATGGAGCCATGTCGAAGTTTGACACAACATTGCAAAGATAAGATAATTTGGTATTTGTGCATAGCTTGACTAATGGAGAACCCAAGTAGGGAGGATGAGGAGCTTGTTTCACTCAAATGTAAGTTAGCTTATGAAGATCTTAGCATTCATGGAGAGAAATACAGGTTGAACGCCTCAAGCTATGGTGAGAGCATGACTATATGGTTCAGTGGTGTAAGCAAGCGAGGAATGAGAATGCATAGCACATAGAGATTAAAACAATATGAGAGCTTGGTAAAGAGAAATCAAAGAACTCACCCATAACTAAGATAGGGCTAGCGAGCTAGATTAATGACTGAGTCATAGATGCCATGAATGACTCGCCATTGGTTATGGTGAAACTATTTGGTGCTTGGAAGAGAGCTTGTAAATAGAGATGGCCTCGGATGAGTTTGTGGGTATGCGGTGAGGTATTCATAGTGAGTCATAGCCAACCCACTCTGACAATGGAAATGAGCTAGCTCGACATCAATAGTTCAAAGCATGGCTTATGGAGATGAACGTGAGCTCAACATAGAAGTTGAGATAATTCATGAGGAGAGTCGGGTTTGATAGCGTGGAACTCACCTAGATGAGCTCGACATTCGGGAGTGTGGATGCAGGCATTAACTCATGGCAAGGAGATGAGCTCAAGGAGTGAGATGCACATGAATTCAAACTTGATGCATAAAGATAGAAGAAAGGCATGTTGTGGGAAGAGAGTAAGAGCTAATCCGGTTCAACTTGGTAAAAGGACAAGACTCATGGTGATCCCGCACACTATGAAGATGAGCGAGAACTCAGAACAGAAATCGAACAATGCATTGAGTGGCTAATTAACTCACCATGCCAATAGTCAAGTTCATAGGGAAAGGAGGAGCTCATTGATTGATGCAACGTAAAGAGCTCAACCCCAGCGAGTTGAGGCTAATTCAAAGTGAGATCATGCGGAGTTGGTTTTGAGTGGATCAATCGTTGGAAGATTCTATCCAGTAAGTTACTTGGTGAGGAGTCTTTATCGGGAACGTAGAGGAGCTCGAATGAGGATGTCGAAAGAAGACTCGAGTTGAAGAAATCAAGCTCAATGTCGGAGTGCATGCATGACAAGCTAGCACAAGAAGAGGAACTCGATCACCAACTCGATGAGTTGGCTCGGTGATCCAACCACCGAGTTGGTCTTTGTTTACCATTTCTCATGAACCCCCTTGATGTAACCAATCCTAAGGGGGTCCCACCTGAAGTTGTCATTAATTTATTATTATTTTAAAAATAGTAATTAAATTAATATTTTAATAATAATATTTATTATTATTATTAAAATATTCCTTTAATTAATTGAGAAGATTAAGTCAACGGGCCATTGATTGACACATGATGGAAGCTTCTCAAGTGGTTCAACCAACTTTGTAGTAAATGAACCATCATGTACCTTCAATTTAGGGAGAAATTTATTACTTCTCCTCTCTCTCACACAACTTCTTCTATAAATGTAAGTTGGATGTTCATTCCAATGGGGGATAGAATAGATATTGCTATGTATTGGTCAGAAATTTGACATATCTTTCAAAGAGTCCTCCTTCTGCAAGTTGTTATCCCAAATCCACCCCTCAAGGTAATTTGGATAACTTGCATAATTTCCTCATGTTGGAGCAAGAAGAAATCATGGAAGGAAAAAATCAGGTTTTGGAGGTCCCTTTAGCTCTTCTCTAACTTCCCTATCCAAGAAAAAAATTGAGTTAGAAAAATTGAAAAAATCCAAAAATTGGCTTCAGCTAGTGTATTGCGGAAAAATCGGATATTTTCGTCCCAGACCACACGCGGGACACTGGGACATGCGGGACCCATATGGCCAAAATCACTGCAGGAAGTTCAAATCGGAAAAGTTAGGTAAAAATGTCCCGGGCCGCAGTGCACGCAAGGGATAGTCAGGACCCGCATCGCCGAAAAAGCCACAGACAGTGGGAATCGGCAAAATCGGATATTTTTGGCCTGATTAGTCCATGGGACGTCGGGAGATGAATTTTATGCAAGGATAAAATCACCCCACCAAGAGAAAATCAATGAAGTTGGGTTGAAATGTCCCAGGCCACACTTAGGACAGTTGGGATGCGCGGGCTCTGAAAGACCAACTTTCCCGATTTGTAAAGCGGGTTGAGATACATGCGGAGGAAGAGGAGGTCAATGGCCCTCATGATCTGGTCAACGAGAGACAGATGGGACATCAAAAGCCAAAATTTCTACACAAAGAGGGAATCATAAAAATTGGAGGTTTTTGGCCCAAGGCGCACAAGGGACATCCAGACACCACGGCCCGAAATAGCGAAATAGCCGCTGCATCAAAGGAAAAATCAATGTCTAACCCTCCCAAACTTCAAACACCATAACTTTTGACTCCGAGCTCTGATTTTCATGAAATTTTTAATGAGGGTAGATATATGAAAATAAAATAATCATCTCCAACTCTGATAAATTAAATGCTCAGTCCTGTCAAATGACAAAATGCCTCATGAGACCCAAAATAGTCATCTACACTCGAAGGCCTTATTTTTGCATTTCTCAACGAAAACGCACAAAATTGGTACCGTTGGAATTGTGGTTCCAAGATCGATGCACAAAAATTGAGAAATATAGAATTTTATGAAGAATTTATCGTGATTTTGCAGAAAACATGCCCAATTCATAACAATGATTTTATTTGGTAGTTGGGACGCATTCAATGAAGCATGGGCTGAAATTTCTCACTGCTACAAGTTATAGGACAGTGTGGGGAGCCTTTTGCAAGAAACATACCATCATTGCAATCCATTTATAACATCTTAAAAGTGGTTGAAGGATATATTTTGGGATTTTCATTTTCCCCTCTCTCCCTCTCTTCTTAAATTTCTATAAATTGGAGTGTTGGGCTCATTATAAAAGGAGATAGTTTTAAGTAGAAAAACTCTATCAAATTATTTTGTGAAACCAATGTGTTGCAGAGCCCTTGTAGTGGACTCCTTGCATGGTGATCCAGGCCCTTATTTTGTAATAGATTGGATTGTGCATATCAATGAAGCAATAAATACAACTTTGTGGATACTTCATAACATCATTTCACTCCATTTACTACCTTTTGCAAGTGGTTGAAGGACAGATTTTAGGATTTTCATTTTCCCTCTCTCTATCTCTCTCTTCTCAATTTTCTACGAATTTTTGGATGACTCTAGTAAGATGAAACAACAAATACAAGATAATAAACTTTAAAATAGAGTTGTAAGATAAAAGGGGTGAGACTATAACATTGGATAGGAACATATAGATCAACCATGACCATAGTAAATTATGGCCCAAAGATGTATGATTTTTCCCAAATAAATAGTGAGTTAAAACCTAAAACTCGGAATAAATTCAATATATAAATGACTTATTTGTTAATTAATAATTCTTAGATAAATGACAGATAAAAGTGTAAAGGTAAAAAAGTCAATAGAGATAAATATAAATGTGTTGATTTGACTTAGAATGTGAGAATTTGTCTTATCAAGGGAACAAATCCAAACTTATCATTTCCAAATGATAAGTTACCAAATTTGAGTGTCTTAGTTTCCCCTATTTAATTTTATAACTGAAAAATGTATTTTCTATGGAAAAATATACATGAATATGCACACACTTTATCGTTTCTCTATACTTGTCTTACTATGTGCTAGTTTTGGCATGCTCCATGGTGTAGTCAATGTCTATAATAGAAACTGAATCATAACTCAAGTTTGAATAATTCTTGTAACTTTTGTATATTTGGACTTGCAATAATTAAATTAAACAAGATGTAAGATATGGAAGGAATACACCCATTCATTTTATAGAAGGAGAATCTCTCATTCTTATTGTAAATTGGATATTTGGGGTTTTTATTTAAATATTGTAGGATTAGAGGTGTTTAGTCCCTAATTTTTCTAAAGGATAAACTGGAGTGTTGGGTGATTGCAACCCAACACCAAAGAAGATAGAGAGAGGTATCGAGGCACCCCATTAAGAGAGAAGACCATGTATCAAAAAAAATAGTAACCCTAATATAATCCCTCATAAATGTGAAAGAGGATAAGAAGGTTAGCCTACGAAGAACTTGGACACTTTGATACCTTCCAAAACTCCACAGAACATACCACTATAGATGAATCTAGGACCAAATTTTCTAATAAAACACACATTTAAAAAGGAATGTATGCACCATGACCCCACTATGTGTTATATAGATGATTTTGAGTAAGTAAATTTTGAGGCAATGTAAAGTAGAAGAATTATAATACCCCCAAACTTTTATTCTGAAATTATATCAAAGTAGAGTAATGGAGAATGGATGAAGTACTCATGCCCCAAAGATAATTCTCTAAACTATGTCATTTGTGTTAGAATATGTACCAAAATCTATAGATAGATGTAAGAATCTAAAATTGTCATAAAATTTAAATAATATTCCTACAAGGTTATGAGCATCTAGAATGGTTTATAAAATACTATGATCTTGACATAAAGAGTACGGTTTTGACCAATGTCGATTTGTGCCACTTTTTAATATTTTTACTTATTTATACAAATATATACCCTACAAAAACTTGTGCATGTATCATGAGATCTACTTAAGTTAGATATAGATGTAGAATATATCATGATGAATTACCCTATTTTAAGGAACATGTGATAAATTATTTGAGTGTGTGGCTTAAAATAAATTATATGTAACCATGTCAAATAAGTATGATAATGTACTTCGGATAACATAGAATGATGTAATGGTGGCCACCATTGGGAATATGTTCCTAAAAAAGAGGTTTCATATGGTAAAGACCATGGTGTACAAATAAAAAAACATACAACATTCAACAAGAAATAGTATAAAAAGTAATTTTGTATAGAATAAAGTAAGCAAAATAGTGAAAAGATACTAAATCAAGCTAACATAGGTGATAACATAGAAAATATTCACATTAAGGAACAAATTCATAAACATGGGACATAGATTGTGTCAAATTGATTATAGGTAATTGATGCCACATATAAATAAGCAAGTGTATACATACATAATAGGCATAGATCCAAAACATGGGACACCCACAATGTCACAAGACAATCAAGGCATTCATGCCATATGCAAGATGAAATCAAGTAATCACAAAATCAACTATGAAATTAATGTAACAAGAAAGTATATAAAATAATAGTGAAAAATAAAATAAAACAAGGTAGGTTAGCACTACAAATTACATATGTGTTATGTTATCTCAAAAGATAGCATATGCATAATGTATGTAATCAAGCATAACAAGGAAGAAGAAAGTAATTGTAATCGAACAAAACAACATATGTAGTATAATAGATTGTAGTCATTTCTTCATGTACCTCCTTTCTACCCCAAGTGTGTCGGCATATCACCTAATGTGCGCTTGACACTCACCCGAGGCACATGTGGGTGCTGAGCCCCTTCTTTATGTAAAATTTGTGAGAATGATCTGCCATTAATGTGAGCACTCTATCATCACACCTCATTCTCACAACACCTTCGAAAAGAGATCTCGGAAATGGATCCAAAATGTATTCATGTCTTCATGTACCTCCTTCTACCCCAAGTGTGTCGGGCTATCACCCAGTGTGTGATGGGCACTCACCCAAGGCGTGCTTGTAAGTGCCGAGCCCCTCCTTTATGTGATCTTTGTGAGAATGATTTTTCATTCATGGAGAATGAGTTACAAGAGTGGAAATACAACACTCACTCAAAAATAAAAGATACAGATAATAGATCTATGCACTGATGCATCATAAATGGGAATGAACATTGTAAATAAGCATAATGAAACTAGATTTGACCCATAATAATATGAAGAACACAAGGGTTTATACTCTTGAACATAAATAACCTGAATCACACACATATATTGATTTATAAACATTTACAGTGGCCTCATTAAGTCATAAGGGTCATACAGACCGAATACATCAAGGAATATTATCTTAAACCCTACAAAAATAGTCTAAAAGAGATATTTCTTAGCTATTCTACCCATTACAACCCTTGTTCAGACCCAAACCTATGCATATATGCTCAATAGAATCCTTGCAAGTATTCCTGCAACACCTCGTTACCACTTAAAACCCTCTTTAACCCTACTAGCATCCTAACATCACTTTGTTATTTCTCTCCTCCTCCCTATTTTAGACCCAAGCACTCCTTTAAATAGGATCTGGATGCACCGCCTTGGTTTCCTTCATGAACAAATCGCATGCCAAGTGGAAGTGTGGTCCTCCATGGTTGAATGCCTATGCCAGCTTACAAATGCCTCCACTACCTGTAATGATCATCTTGGGAATATTCCTTATGTGGAATATTCTTTTCTTGACCTCCAAGGCTCCAGGCTGGCACCTTATCCATTTGTCATGCCTACTCGGGCTTTTCATGTGTTTCTCCTACGACAAATTCTTCAAAATATGGCTAGTTTCCTAAACCTTCCCTGCTCCGTGCACACCTTTCCCTTGCACACTTTTTCCTAAGCGCCTTCCTTCTTTACTATCTCTCATGCACATTGACCTCTTCCTTGGGACTTAGTCAATTTCGGGTCCAACATTACCCCACACTACACGTTTTTTTTTCCTTGTAAATACTCTTCCTTCCACTAAAGAATAAAGAATATGGAAAATGAAATAATCTATGATTGAATAAAGAATGAAAGAATGAAAGAATCCTGCTACTGTTGCATGAGAAGTGGGAAATATTTCTTCATGGGGGCTTCAATCTTAACCCAAGCATCCACCTCATTTTGTGCTTGTTGAAGTAAGTCACCCACCATCGCACTAACCTTGTCAAAACTCATCTCATCCCACTTAGCCTTCAATGTATCTTAAATGTTTTCCATATGCTTGCTAAGGTCTCCCAGCATGTCCATCCTGCTGAGTGACTTGGGGTACAACTCTTTCATTTTATTTTTAATCAAAATCTTAAGGTTTTAATTGCCTCTGATTTCTTCTCTACCTTGGCCAAGATCATGTCCTGTTTTTCCCTATTGCCCTTATTTTTCTCTTGAAATTATTTCAGATCCGCTTCATGCATGACAACTAATATGCTTGTTACTCGGGGCTTTTGTCACCACAATTGTCATATACAACTTCTTCCATTTGCGTCACGGTCTTCACTAAGGCAAGGATCTCAGAGTACTGAGTTAGTATCTCCCCAATCTTCAACTTATCTTCCTTCTTTTGGCATGCCATTACTTCTTCCACTTGATTCTAATGCAAGTGGTTGCCTTTCCATGGTGAGTATGCACACTAAGTCTTCCAAGAAATGCATGGTTGACTCATACTTTTTCTTAGAAGGGGCTAGGTATGGGTGCTTCAAGATAATGGCATCTGAAATGGCCTCTACCTTCTTGTGGACTTCACACACCTTCACCTTTTCATCCCTCAGCTCACACCTTAACTAGCGCATTGATTAACTCATTTTTCTTTATCTCCTATCCCTCTCAATGATCTCCTCATTCTTCTTTCCAAGTTCCTCCTCTAAGGCTCTTATTCTATCATTTCTCCCAAAATCCTTACCTCCACTTCTACTGACACCTTGTTGAGCACATTGCAAACTTACTCATCGACAACTGTTGATTATTTATAAGGGGGTTCATTCCTTCAGCACTCAATGTGTCTCCATCAATGTGTCATTATTTACCTCAAACTCGGGCTCATCGACATGGGACTCAAAATCCCAAGATAACATATTTCTTGTGCGTGGGTATGCACTCTCTTCATCAAAAGATGACCAAGCGAGGAGTTGGTCTGTGGGCATTGTACTTTGGAAGTGTGCGTACAGTACCTTGCTTGGATCATTAGTATAAGGCATGGTGTTCTCTCCCGCTACTGCTACTATGCCCTTTCCACCCATGCGCACTCTTTGGGAAACTAACTACTAAGTTGGGGTCTTCGCCCATAATTCCATATTCCTTTTACATGCTTGCATTGCCTATTATTTCCCTTATCACTTCATTGGTGCTTCACTCTACTTCTTACTCTACCAATTGTTGGATAATACCTGCCACCTCCCTCTCTACAATGTTATCTATCTACTCCTTGGTATGGGTCGGGGTCCTCTGACCATGCATGTTCACCTCCTCACTTCCTCCTTTGTCATGTGCACCCTCCTCATAATCCTTCTCCTCTTCATCCCCTTCTTCACCAGACTCATGTACATTATACATAGGAGGATTCTAAGCTTCCTCATGCTCTTCATTGTCTCCTTCATTTTCCTCCTTAGAATCATCATCCTTGATGCTCTTTGTCTTCTTCGAGTCCGAACCTTATGCCATCCTTTTCTTTTTCTTTACTGGTGACTCCAACATAGGGGACTCCTTCTCGGGTAACTCTTTTCTCCTAGAGACTCTTCTTTCTCTAGTGAATCCTTCCTTATGGGATACTTTTACATTGAACATATGTGTTTGTACCCACACACGACTCCTTCACCCCTACGATTTGCACTTGTATGCATGCTTGGTGCCTTCTCTGTCGAGATCTCCTCTCATTCTATATTCTTTATTACTACTTTCTTCTTCCTCCCGGTGGAGTCTTCTGGGATAGAGATTTCATCTTCAATGTAAGCGCCCTTCTCAAACTTGGGCCTTATCCACACCTACACCCTTACCACCATCCTGTGTTGTGTAATAGGAAATGTCAATGATTTTATCATGTGTACGTCATGAGATACATAATTTTCTACATAGGCATACTTCTTGGGATACACCAAGGTCCGGCACATCTCGCAGTGATCTTGATCTATAACACTTAGATCAAATCTTATTTTCTTCACCTCTTTAAACCTGTTTACCATGCCTTGAAAATATTGTGTTATGAAGGAGAAGGGAAATTTACACCAAGGACCCTTGGTGCCATTTGTCAAGGTAAACCCACCCAATACAAAAATACTGGTATATAATGAATTAAGCTTCTCCATCCACTAGTGCAAGCAAATTTTCTAGTACCCTCCATTTAGCTCTAAATGTGTTGCGTATCTATTTATACCATTTCTCCAAGTGTGCCTTGTGAGTGGTCATCATGGTGTCACAAGTATAAGCTTCAAACCCCTTTGCAGGAGAGGGGTTCTCATTCGGTACTCACAAAAACTTATCTAGCCCATCGGGTACTCTAATCTCTAAAAATACAAAGGTAAGGAGGACATTACTAAACATTATGTTCTCCTCATCACGCAAGAAATCAATAATCTCCTCCACAATAAAATTTGAGAGGTTGTAAATAGTGCCCTCTGAGATCTTGCGAAATACATTCAACCAACCTTTGTTTATCTAGCATCCATCTCTTCGCCCATTCAACTTTTTCACCAAGTGTGTGGCCATCCTCATAACAGGTCGATGATTTCAGTGATGTCAAAGTACCGCAAACCCTTCTTATAGTCATACACATCAACATTATTCTTAATGGCCTCCTTGTTACTTAAATCATCGTCCAACAACTCCCCTTTGTAGATCAAGCTGAACTTAGAAATCAACTATGGGGTTATGCGCATATTCACTCAGGTTTTCCAAAATAGGGTAACTCATAAAGTTGCAAAAGCCCAACCTTTTCTAACTTTACTTTTACTTCATCATGAACTACCATGAACTTTGCCAACAAAATCATGACTACCTCATTCAAAAAATGAGTACCTCGGTCACTAGTCAAACACAGAGGGCACTCATACCCGTTGATTATATTTTCACACTGGAATCTTGTTGTTGTGGTCATCCAATCCCTTGTAGGTGCTACCTCCGCCAACCATGTTAGATAATCAATGCAAGCAATGATATAGCGTGAACCCATCCTTCACGTGGTAGGTGAAATAGGGCCTACAAAGTCAATTTCCCATTTCTTGAATGGTTCAACACTAGCTATTGGTCTCAATGGAATTTCATCCCTTTTTCCTAGCTTACCAAGAAGCTAACAATGATCACAAGATTTACAATATTCAATAAAATCCTTGTAAATTGTCTCCCACCAAAGGCCAGCTAAGAGGATCATGCACACAGTTACATTCCTCACATAGTGTGCTCCTCGAATTCCACCATAAGCCTCTTCGTAGTGCACTCATGCTCAAGCACGCACTGGAGAAAAACCTCATCGTGGCCTAGCTTGTATAAGTCTCCACTAATTAACATGTAGGGCACGGTGCATATGGCTAACTACTTCCTTTCCAAAGTCTTCATTCCCTCTAGTGCCACACCCATTTTGAGAAACATAGAAATATCTTCCAAGTCAAAGGGCATGCATTGCAATATAAACAATTGTGCATCGGCATTGTATCCTCAATGCTCTGTGCATCCTCTCCCGAGTCAATCCTTGATAAATGGTCAGGCCCCAAATTAATCTTACCCATTTTTACAACAACCATAAACTCAAACTCCTGAAATAATAGGACCCACCTACATATGCGCCTTCACAAGCTGGGTTTTTCACCAAGTAATATAATGTCATGTGATCCATGTAGAATATAAAAGGTGTTGCCAAGAAATCTTGCCTAAATTTGTGCGAACGGAAATCATCAACAATTCCTCACGCTTTGTGGTAGTATAATTTTGTTCTATTGGGGTTAGCTTCCTACTAGAAAAGCACAAGGGATGGTCAACAATTCCCTCTCCAGGTTATGCTAATACTACTCTAATCGCCATCCCTGAAGCATCAACATGTACATGGAATGACTTATCCCAAGAGGGAAAATGTAATATGGGCACAGTGATAAGCTTATTCTTCAATGTGTCAAATGCCATCTGTTGCACCTCTCCCCAATGAAATGTAGTTTTGTGCTTTAGAAATTCCTCCAATGGCATAGTGATCTTGGTATACCCCTTAATAAATTTATAATAATACCCCATATGCCCAAGGAATATGTGTATCACACTCTGGCTACTAGGCTCCCCCAAACCCACAATAATGAAAACATTGACAAGATCCACTAGCAAGCCTTCTTTACATATGTTATCTCTCAACAGGGTTCCAAATGGAGTAGTGAAAACACATTTCTTAATGTTGAAATATATTCAATCTATCGGAATCTCTCAAACATTAGTCTTAGATTATCACAATGGTCCCTCACCAATCCATATATTGCCTATTCATTCAGGTAGACTTGTATAAATTTTTGGATGAAGTCCTGAAATGCCTAAAACATAATGCGTGAAAACACAATAGGCATGTTCTTCAGTCTAAAAAGCACGATCGTATAGGAAAAAATTCCCCATTCAATGGTGAAAGTTTTCTTTTCTTGGTTATCCTTTGCAATTCTAACCTGATGATATCCTGAGAATCCATCTGTGAAAGAATAGATCTCATGCCCGCTACTCCTTCTAGGATCTCCTCAATGAAGGGGGTTGGAAAGGATCAATGACACACACTGCATTCAAATCCCTATAATCAATGCAAATCCTTATCCTCCCATCCTTCTTAATTTTTATGACCATCGGACTTATCCACTTTGATTACTCAACAACCTCAATGATGCCTGATGCAATCATCTTTTCAATCTCCTCCTTGACCGTGACTCACATATTCAAATTCATTTGATAAGGTCTCTTCCGAATTGGGCACACACCTTCCTTTATCTCTATCTTCATTTCTCCCAAGGAGTGGTGAACTCCTTTAAGCTCATAGTACCCACATAGGAATAAATCCTGGAATTCATGCAACAAATCAATAATCTTTGAAACCTCCCTTTCCCAAAGAATCTCCAATAGTAGCTTCCTTTGGTTCCACCTCCGAGCCAATGTTAACCTTCTTATTTTTTACGGGTTCATGGTAAGCCCACTCTTTCTCATCAACACTATCCATAACCTCGCACATACCGACAATATGGTTAACATCTAAGTTTTCCACCTCTTCACCATTTATCACGTAGATGAAATTTCCTTTCTCTTTTTCCATGCATGTGCACTCAAGTTGTACCTCCTCTTACTCTTCCTCATCAAGTGCACTTCCAAGTTAGGTTCTCCCAACAACTCCAAGACTTTGTTGTCTTCCATGGCACTATCTCCCATAGTCAGGTGCTTAACAACCTAAAGTGCCTTATCTATTGATGGCTAGTACTCCGATGCTCAAAATATTGAATGAGATCGATCCATCAACTCCTTCTAGTTTCTTGTCTCGATGGCTCACTTTGAATGAATGTACCATGTGCACACACATGCTTTGTAAGGTGGAGTAAAGCTTATTTACAAATAAATATGGAGGTAAGGATTTCACGCCTTCCATCCATGCCTTCTCACATTCATGTACATGAAACGAGGTAGGTTTCTTCCCATGATAGTATTGTATAGTAGTGGGTGCATTGCTGCATAGAAACCTAACCGATAACATGATTCTCACCTCACACCACTCTAGAATTTTATCTTGATGGGTTACCCACCAATGTGCTAAGGTCTCGAGCAATGTATAGCTAAGAATACTTCTCCTTTCGATCTCACATCTCCATTGGGTCTCCATTGCTCACAGGAAAACATGAGGGTTGCTTCCCCTAGTGTAACTCAACAACTATTTTCCTCCCAGGTTCCTAACTAAGCATTCATTTTTTATCTTATCACAGATCCTTCTAACTTCCTTCCGAATAACTCATATGTCCCGTTTGCCCAATTTTTAGATGCCAAACAAGTTGTATCACTTATAGATTGAGTGTCTTCCCACTGAATAATACCTTATTTTGTTGGTTGTACAACCTCATGGTCCCTGATAGTGCGCTCATAGATTCTATCTAGGTCTTCTTCTCCTAAGGGCTCAATATAGGGTGTTGACTTCCCATCCATCAGAGGAATGATGACACGTTCCTCCTTGTTCTCAAAGTTGATATAGCCCTTATTGAACCATAATTCAATGTTGTTCTTGTAACACCAAGGGCACCCAAGTAATGCTAGAAAGTTATCCACCTTGGAAAGTGCCAAGACCTCAAAGTCTCCAGTGAATTTTTTCCCTTGGATGGTAATGGGAGCATCCTTTAAGACACCAATGGGCATCACCTTTATATTTTTATCCATATACATCACATTTAAAGATGGTTGTAATGGGATGGTGAACATAAAGCACGATGATCAATAGTGGATGCCAAGGGTGGTATGTGGGTCATATTTAGAACCTAAATTGGTGACAACATGAGCTAAGGTTGCGCACGCTAGGGAAATACCAAAGTAGAGACCACTGGTTACAAGAGAATAAGTGGTGCATGGGAAGTATCCAGACCCTACGCATAGAGGAAGTTTATCAGGAAACCATGGATGTTATTCAAAACCTACAAGGAGAGATCGAGTGCTTGAAAGGAGCAATCTTGGGGTAGTTAGAGAAGAAGAGGATTGCTAAAGCTCTACAAAGGATTTAGATGAAGTCAAGGAGGTATGTAAGATGCTAAAACAATAGAATATCATCCCTATGTTAGGAGAGTGGTTGAGAGAAAAGTACCAAGCACCACTGGAGGAGAGCATGAGAGGCAGGTTTTGCATGTTAATATGCCTCTCCACATCCTTTGACTATGATAAGGAGATTACATTAAATGCAGTTGTTGATGGATGGCTCCTGAATAATATTTTGATTGAGACAGGTGTAGAAGTTAATGTTAACACCTTGGATGCATGGAATCAAATGGGATGGACCCCATTACAATTTTGGGAATTCCTCATACTTGTGCTTTTTCCCACACCAAGAGAACTACAACAAATTAGGACACTTGTGTTTGTAATGTTTTATAGATCCATAGCTATAAAAGGTTCCATGATAAAATTCACTTCTCCCTCCTCCGTGATTGCCACAGAATTAGAATCCACCCCTAAAGCGTCTTCCATGACCTCCTCCATCTGCGTGCCCTTCATAATGATGACCATCATCCTTGGAACTAATGGAAATGTTGGTCTGGCACACACCAATATCAATGGCATCATGTATCTGGTCAATCAATCTACAATTCTTGGTGTCATGAGTAGTAGAGGTATAAATCTTGCAATAACAATATATATTCTTCCTAATTACATGCTACAAAAGTGGGCACCTACTTGCATCATAATATTCATGGAAAATCTCATAGTCCACCGATATGGCATGAACCGAACTTCATGGGAAACTATCCTTTGTATGTCCCTCTACTTCACAATTCCATACACCATAGCCTACAACGAGTCTCATAATTTGAGTTTGCAAACAATTTCTCTAGTTGTTTTTCCATTGCAGCAATTTGGGCTTCTAGGAATGGACTAACTCATGTATCAATGCTTCCTACTGCCTCAGCGTGCAAGGTATCCTCCAGGGCCTCATGTGGATCTTTGAAGGTCTTATGTGAAAGTGCCCTCCTGAACGAGTGATCTGCCCTCCGACAAACCACTAAGCATGCTAAGATGGGTGAATATCATAAGACAACTTTGATAGAAGAGTCTTAAAGCATGTGTCATACTCCTACACACTTTCTTCTATCCCTTGTTGGATTTCCTTCAACACATTGATGCTCTTTTGTTCAAACTCAAGGATGTGGAACTCCACTAAAAATTCATCACGCAACACGATGTAATCCACCAACATCTGGTGTGGATCATACTTCCTATACCAACTATATTCGCACCCTTGCAACATAATTACAAACTGACTTGCCTTCCTTTTTGGTGCAATGATACCCTTCACATGCCATATCAACTCACATTTTTTCACATGCTATGCAGCATCTTCCACACCCTTGTAATAAGTAAAATGCAAAGACATCTCAAAAATACATGCTGAGGTTATTAAGGCCCTTTCCCACCAGATCTAGAACCTTGGCCTCCTCTAATATTTCCACCACCTCCAGCACCACTAGATCCACTAGTGCCAACTCCTCTAGATCTTCCTCCTATCATAGGTAAGGGGCCTAACACAGCTTCTCCTTACGAACCAATCGCCACACTAAATTGCACACCGATAGTCTAGGAAGTTGACCCACTCCCAGATGTGTTTCCCGTGCCACTTCTAGATGTGATACCCAAAAATTGTGAACCCACACCTTACCCAAATGTCATACTAAGACGGATACCTCCGAATACAAGAAATGACTGCTTCATCCAAAGATGTACCAAATGAAACATTATACCTCCTAGGTGTCGCTGACCACCAATATCAACACCACAAACAACCGAATGAGAAACATTTTCCTTAGAAACTGGAAGGCTAAGCGCTTAGGTATGGTCACTAGGTGGGCCAATAGGCACACCTATGACTCTCCTTTCTTCAGCGATGAACTCTCACCAGAAGCTTAGGGGTTAATTCTCCTATGCTTTTCAATATGGGGTAACATAGACTACTCGGGTCCCACGCCTTCCGCAAACCTCAAATCCTTCCCATAACATCTACCTCCATATTTCCATCACTCCTACAACCTCGCATTATCTCCTCAACTCCCTCTCTCATGCTTCATCATACTTGAGTCACCTCTCTTATCTCTCCTTCTCCATCATAGGATCTTCCATCTTTCACCACACTAGCTTCCATGCCCCGCACCTAGCAAGAGTTTAGCCAGCCATGGGAAAGGCTTCCAAACTCAAATTAATAACCAAGATCTTAATAGCCAGTGGAATAGCACGTAAGAACGATCCTCTAGGCTCCCTCAAGAACTCAAACTCAGCAATCTCCTGGACAAGAATATGTAGAAATAGTGTATTCCAAGGTATATCTAGTCACCACTCTACTCCACCAGTGATGAAAACATGGGTCTAGGTCAAATCGACATCATGCAACCTCTGATACTCATCTTAGGTCCATACATGAGGTCTATAGTACCAACTTGACCTAGATGCATATGTTGAAATTCATTCATACAACTCCACCAGAAACAAAAAATAATGTTTCATATAACTCATGATACATGTGGTCCTCTACCCATTTACGTGTATCAAACTCAGGTCCAGTCTTAAATCTCTGAGAAAACTCATCCTCTATGCTTTTAAGCCATGCTTCGATGTTTTCCAAGGTCAAGAACTCTATCATCACACCTCATTCTCACAACACCTTTGAAAAGAGGTCCCAAAATGGATCCAAAATGTAGTCATTTCTTCATGTACCTCCTTTCTACCCCAAGCATGTCGGCCTATCACCCAAAGTGTGCGATGATGGGCACTCACCTAAGGCACACACGGTGCCAAGTCCCTCCTTTATGTGATCTTTGTGAGAATGATTTTTCATTCATGGAGAATGAGTTACAAGAGAGGAAATACAACACTCACTCAAAAATAGAAGATACAGATAATAGATCTCATGCACTAATGCATCATAAATGGGAATGAACATTGTAAATAAGCATAATAAAACTAGATCTGACCCATAATAATATGAATAACACAAGGGTTTACACTCTTGAACATGAATAACCAAAATCACACACATATATTGATTTATAAACATTTACAATGGCCTCATTACATTATAAGGGTCATACAGACCGAATACATCAAGGAATATTATCTTAAACCCTACAAAAATAATCTATAGAGAGAGAGTTCTTAGCTATTCTACCCATTACAACTCTTGTTTAGACCTAAACCCATGCATATATGCTCAATAGCATCCTTGCAAGTATTCCTACAACACCTCGTTACCACTTAAAACCCTCTTTAACCCTACTAGCATCCTAACAACACTTTGTTATTTCTCTCCTCCTCCCCTATTTCAGACCCAAGCACTCCTTTAAATAGGATATGGATGCACCGCCTTGGTTTCCTTCATGAACAGATCACATGTCAAGTGGAAGTGTGGTCCTCCATGGTCGAATGCCTATGTCATATTGTAAATTCCTCCACTACCTATAATGATCATCCTGGGAATATTCCTTACATGGAATATTCTTTTCTTGACCTCCAAGGCTCCAGGCTGGTACCTTATCCATTTTTCACGCCTACTCGGGCTTTTCACGTATTTCTCCTATGACAACTTCTTCAAAATATGGCTAAGTCCCTAAACCTTCCTACTTCTGCACACACCAACCTCTTCTCCCCCACGCCTTTCCCTTATGTGCTTTATCCTGAGCATCTTCCTTCTTTACTACCTCTTGCATGCATTGACCTCTTCCTTGGGACTTAGTCAATTTCAAGGTCTAATATAGATGCACATAAATATTAGTATCTTTAGGAAGGGACAAATTCAAAACCTTTCATCATGTGTCACTTTATGTATTTCCTATATCACGTTCAATATACCTCAATGTGTGTAAAGAGAATATAAAAAATAATGTTATTTATCAAGCCAACATGACAAACAACATATGTAAAGTAACTAGCTATCCAATCAAATCATGAATATGTCTTGATTTTGTATTTTCACACATATGTGAATTCTTGTAAATTATGTGATTATCTCGAATGCTTTTTTATTTTTAAAAATAATGATTTCTAGGAAATTGGGATAGCATAAGAACTAATGGAGAAGGGCCTCATCAAGAGATAGGCCACCCTAGTGTAGCCTTAGCTCAGCTCATTCACCTTTACCTTCATATCATGTTCTAGGCTTCAATCTTGCCTCATACCTTCCATTGTATGCATGCACCTATTTTTGTCATCCATGCATATTTAAATCTGATTTATAATCATCTAACCAATGACAAGTACTTGAGTGATGTCCTTGACTTCCCTCATTTTTCTCATTTACCTTTAGCCCAGGTAGTCCATTGTTTAACCTCAAACTTGACTCCTTAGGTCCTCCAAAATCTTCCTCGTTATTTATACTCACAATCCTTTTATTTGAAGATCTACATTCATTGCTTTGATATGGATAGGCCATGTAGAATCTCCTACCTATCTTCATACAATGATACTTCCTCTTGCTATTGGACTCACAATCCTTAGTCTTTCTTGTCAAGCACTAGACCTGCAAATTCTTATCTTCATACAAACTTTCAAGTAATCCTCTCACTTTATACCTCTTATCTCAATCAAGTCACACTCAACCCATTTAATGGAACCCACTCTAGGAGATTCAATTCCCAAATTCAATCCCAAGACCAAAACAGACCTTCATTCCCCTTAAGACCAATTTTTGTATTCAGACAGTATGTGGAGTGATTTAAGACTAACTATAACAAGTAATAAACATTTCTAACCCCACATTCGCTTCTCCAAAATGTATACAAAAATTAGGATCTTTAATACACCTCATACTCCCTGTCCATATGCATGAAATGCCAAAGCATCAACCAATCATGTTAATATTGCCCATGTTTAGTCTTAAGTTTTGGTCCCTTTTTCTCATGTCATGTTTTTCATTGGATACAAAGAGTTCTAGTCATCATCTTGGAAAATAGTAATCATAAATCATTTCCTTATAGGTATGCAAACCTCCTATCTTCTTATGCCAAGATTGTTCATGCTCCATCCACATGCTAATTGAGTCCTCTTTAATATTCTTTACTTCCCTTGTTAATTAAATTTACAATTGAAGGTATAGGCTCACTCATACCCGGTTAGAAATGTTCAAGGCATCACAATAAATATTTGGACTCCTCTTGATTGTCCTACCAATAATCTTCCACTTCTTTGTTAATACTATGCCCTTCATGCTTTCATATTTCATATGTGCCCAAATCAAGGCCTTAAATGGAATTGGAAGGTCTCCATGGTATGATCACCTAGTATATAGACCTTTCTAATCATGTTTAAGATGATATCAAGCTTCCATCCTCTGGGTTTATGGAAAATTTTACCAACTTCCTTTCATTACATGACCTTTTCTTGCACTCTATGACAATCATTTAACCTTGTATGCAGATCTGTTTTATATTCAATGGTGGCATTTTTCTTCAAACCTATACCCCAAGATCACTTCAACTGATCATTTAAACATCACTTTACCTTCATACCCAATCTAGGGTCATGACAATCAACAATAATGCTAAACTATACCTTTTTCCTTCAAAATCCGTACATTGTGTTATCCGTTTCGAGCTCGAAATAAATTTTAAATATATCTTCGATTGTACTTTTCTAAACACTATGAGATCTAAAGGATTGCTATATCATATCAAGATAGAGAAAATCTACAATTTGTAGACAATTTGATTGGTGTAACAAAAACATACTACAAGCCCTATATCGAGCCCGAGAGGGAGAAAATTTTTATAAAAATCAAATCAAGCATTTTCAAGACTTACAATAATTGTGTAGATTCTCCTTAGCTCCTGTAGATTACATTCATCTTGAAATTCAATAGACTTTAACATATACATTCTATTTATGGTTTTAGACCCATTTCCTTGTTGCATTTCTTCAACACACCCACTAAAACATGCCAATTTTTACAAAACAGCTTATACTTCCATGTTATTGAAACTTCATATCTCTCTTATTACATTGAATTCACACTCTTCTTCTCTCCTTGAGCTTGAATATTTCTATTTAGACTCAATTTTTCTATCTTAGAATACTCCTAGTCTTATTCCTAAAAACCCTCAACTACTCCTACATGGACTCAACAATCCTATCTTGACTCGGCAGCTTACTAAACATGTAAAGGGGATAAGAATCACCCTGCAACTCCTCTTGAGAATGTACATAGTAATCCACATGATGACATGTCCTTCATGGCATTATTTGACCTATAACAACTCTTTTACCAAGTCAACCTTAACAATTTACCCCTAATTACAATGATTTCACTTTCACTATGACAATGAACATTCAAATTTGAACTTGAACAATACAAACATGGAGAGAGAAAACTTTGACAATTCCTAGTTTATGCTTAATGCCTTTCATAGGCTTATTTAGACTTCATTGTGCTCTGCAAGCTCCATGGTGATGCTCTTGCATCAGGCTATCCATCTTGAAGTTTTCATGAGCTCATGCTCATGAGTCTTCATCTTTTTCTTGTTCCTTGATCTTATTGCTGCTATTCATAACTCTTCCATCTCTGTCACATATGTATTCAAAAATTCCTGATCTCAATGTTGGTATAAGCTTTCTAATTTCATTAAATGACAGTAATTGGCTTGACTTGTTGTGTTGAGCAACTTTCTCTCTCTTGTCTAGTATTCATTCTTTCTTGAGTTATACTTGGGTCCCATGTTCTCCTTGACCATACTAGTTTTTGTATCTTCCTGGTGTATTCTCTATACCTCATCTTCTTACTCCTTTGTCTCTTCTTGTACTTACCTCTTCTTGTCTGTTTCTCATTTTCTAGGCTCCATATTGTTGTTTCTTCTTCATATAGGTCTTCAAGGTTTGCATGTTCTCTTTTTTTCAAGAGCTCTCCCATGTAATCATTAGCTTCATCCACCTTATCAGCTCTTTTTCCTGCATACAAAGCAATGAAAGCAACCTTAGACACAAAATTTTGAAGCCATAAAGCTTCTTTATTGACTACATGTTGTTGTTCTTCTCCTTCTTCTTTTGTTTTTTCACTGACCAATTCCAATTTGGTCTTCACATATTTGTTTTTTCATTTCTTTGCTTCATTCCTAGGCTTATAAATAAGCCTTTCATTCTAATTTTCCACTACAATTGTTGCATATGCTTCTTCTTTCACAATTCTTCCTTCTTGAAACTCATTTTCCTTCTTCCATTCACTAAATTTTTCCATATCTTTCGGTTTAGGACACTCATTGAGTTCTTCATCTTGAAGGGCATGCTCTAATGCACTTACTTCAGCTTGTAATTTCTCCATGTTCTCATAAAACAAACTCATTTTATTTTTGTTCAAAATTCATCATTTCCTGGATGAGGTTTGTATCATTCATGTTATCATCAAACTAAAAAATATTTCAAATTCTAATATTTTACCTCTTTATCCTCATCAACTTGTGACTACTCTTTATCTTCCTTCCATGCTTCCAACACTTCTTCACCCATGGGCTGACTTGCATACAAAGCTTCTATCACCTTCAATTCTTCCTGCAACAAGAAATCATCAATATCTTCTTGAAATTCATCAAACTTTGGTCCAACATTTAGACATTGTTGTACTTCTTCCAAGAATTCTACATTTTCCTTCATTTTCTCCCTTTTACCTTCATGATAACATTCACCTACTTCCACATTAGACCATTCCATATCTTCTTTACAAAATTCATTCATTCATTCATCACTATCACTAATCATGCTTGAAATATTATAAATTGATGAATCAATTTTAGTTTGTTTACCTTTGTTTCTCATTTCATTTACCTCACTTGAAATGGCATCCACCTTCTTCTTCCAGCAACTTCTTGGAACAATAACTGGTTCTTTAGTGTCTTTACCTCCATATGCATCTTTTTGGAATGTTCTTGCACTTCTTTGGTCTTCACATGCTTTCTTAGGTGTTGTCTTCTTAAGCCACTTGGGCACTATGTATCCATGCTCTCTTGCAAGGTCCTCTATGCTCATTCTTTTCTCTTTCTTCCCTTTTTCTTGTTGCATACCTTCATGCCTGAATGCTTTCAAATGCATCCTTTGTTTTCCTTCTATCCTGGACTCTTTGCTTGATCTTTCATCCTTCATGGATTCCTTGGAAAGGATTCCTTTTATACCTACAAAATCAAACTTAAACATAGTATTAACATCCAAAACTTTCCTTTGAATGGACTTCACTTCATCATTCTTCACTTCTCTTTGTGGTTCTTCCTCATATTCACTAGACCAGTCATCATCACCTTCTTCGTCTTCTTTGCAAGACTCTTCACATGCTTCACTCATGAATCTTAACTCTTCCTATGTATCCATCATCTTATCCTGTTTGCAATCATCTTCTTCATATCCTCCATCAGCTAGCACTTCATCTTCTTCTATAGGGTCTTCATCATCCCTATACTCAATCCTTGTTGCTAATAATTTATCCTCCAGGAGTTCAATCTGCCTCCTTATATCAATAATTTCCCTTTCTCTCTTCATTTATTTTCTCTTATTTTCTTCTGCCACTCTCATCCTCTTCATTTCTTGCAATAAAACAATTACATGTCTCCATGGTATAGCTTCCATGGTATCTCTCTCTCATCCAAGTCTCTATCACCTTGGATTGTAGTCTTCTTTCTCTCTCTTATCCAAGCTCCTTCTTGGATATCTCTAACTACCTCTTCCTTATTTCTCAAAACTCTTCACTGTGCAAGCTCTAGTGGCATTTAAGCCAACCTTCTTTGGCTTACTCTTCTTCTTGTTAGCTATATTTTCTTAGGCTTCATTTCACTTATTCTCTCTTCACTATTTGTAGTCTCTCTTTTCTCCTTCACTGCCTATAACCTTGCATCACCTTGCCTTTCAATCATTAGCATAATCAAACAAAATTGAAAATCATACAAACATCTATATTCTTATTAACTAATCAAATCATAGGCCTGATCTAATACCAAAATAGTGCAGCCTTAGATCAGCTCATTCACCTTCACCTTCATAGCATGTTCATATAACTTGTTTTAGGCTTCTTAGACAATCTCATGCACCTATCTCTGTCTTCCATGCATATTTAAAACTGATTTATAATCATCTAACCAATGACAGGAACTTGAGTGATGTCCTTGACTTCCCTCATTGTTCTCATTTAAAATTTTCCTAAGTAGTTCATTATAAAACCTTAAACTTGACTCCTTAGGTCCTCCAAACTCTTCCTCTTTGTTATTTTTACTCACAATCCTATTAGTTGAAGATGTAAATTCATTTTTTTAATATGGCTAGGCCATGTAGAACCTCCTACCTATCTTCATACAATGATACTTCCTCTTCTTTATTGGACTCACAGGTCCTTAGTCTTTCTTGTCAAGCACTAGACCTGCAAATTCATGTCTTCATACAAACTTTCAAGTAATCCTCTCACTTTATACCTCTCATCTCAATCAATTCACACTCAACCCATTTAATGGAACCCACTCTAGGAGATTCAAGTCCTAACTTCAATCCCGAGACCAAACAGACCTTCATTCCCCTTAAGACCAATATTTGTATTCAAATAGTGGATGGAGTGATTTAAGACCAACTATAACAAGTGATAAACATTCCTAACCCCACATTGGCTTCTCCAAAATGTATACAAAAATTTCTTGATCTTCAATACACCTCATACTCTCTGTCCATATGCATGGAATGCCAAAGCATCAACCAATCATGTTAATATTGCCCATGTTTAGTCTTAGTACAAGTTTTGGTCCTTTTCTCATGTCATGCTTTTCATTGGATACAAAGAGTGTTAGTCATCATCTTGGAAAATAGAAATCATATTTATCATTTCCTTATAGGTATGCAAACCTCCTATCTTCTTATGCCAAGACTGTTCATGCTTCAAAAGCCATCCACATGTTAATTGAATCCTCTTTACTATGTTTTACTTCCTTGTTAAATCAAGTTACAATTGAAGGTATAGGCTTACTCATACCTAGTCAGACATGTCAAAGGCATCACAATAAATATTTGGACTCCTCTTTCTTGTCCTAGCAATAATCTTCCACTTCCTTGTTAATATGTTGTCCTTCATGCTTCCATAGTTCATATATGCCCAATTCAAGGCCTTAAATGGAATTGGAAGGTCTCCATGGTATGATCACCTGTTATATAGACCTTTCTCATCATTTTTAAGATGATATCAAGCTTCCATTCTCTGGGTTTATGGAAAATTTTCCCAGCTTCCTTTCATTATGACCTTTTCTTGCACTCTAGGATATTCATTTGACCATGTACATACAGGCTTTATATTCAATGGTGTCATTTTTGTTCAAACCTATACCCCAAGATCACTTCAACTGATAATTTAGATATCACTCTACCTTCATACCCAATCTAGGGTCATGAAAATCAACAATAATGCCAAACTATACCTTTTTCCTTCAAAATTTGTATACTATGTTATCCATTTCAAGCTCGAAATAACTGTTAAATATATCTTCGACTATATTTTTCTAATCACTATGAGATCTATAGGATTTCTAGATCATATCAAGACAAAGATAATCTAAAATTTGTAGATAATTTGATCGATGCAACAAAAAGATACTACAAGCCCTATATCGGGTCTGAGAGGGAGAAAATTGTTATAAAAATCAAATCAGACATTTTCAAGACTTGCAAAAATTATGTAGATTCTCCTTAGCTCCTGTAGATTATATTCTTCTTGACAGTCAAGAGAATTTTAACGTATACATGTTGTTGAGGGTTTAAGACCCACTGCCCTGTTGCATTTCTTCAACACAGTCCACTAAAACATGCCAATTTTTACAAAATAGAGATACTTCCATGTTATTGAAACTTCATATCTCTCTTATTACATTGAATTCACACTCTTCTTCTCTCCTTGAGCTTGAATCTTTTTATTTAGACTGAATTTTTCTATCTTAGAATACTCCTAGTCTTATTCCTACAAACCCTCAACTACTCCTACATGGACTCAACAATCCTATCTTGACTCAACAACTTACTAAACATGTAAAGGGGATAAGAATCACCCTACAACTCCTCTTGAGCACGTACATAGTAATCTCCACATGATGACATGGCCTTCATGGCCTTATTTGACCTATAACAACTCTTTTACCAAGTCAACCTTAACAATTTACCCCTAATTAAAATGATTTCACATTCACTATGACAATGTACATTCAAATTTTAACTTGAACTTGATACAAACATGGAGGGAGGGAACTTTGACAATTCCTAGTTTATGCTTAATGCCTTTCATAGGATTATTTAGACTTCATTGTTCTCTCCAAGCTCCATGGCGATGCTTATGCATCACACCCCACCAAGGGTGAAGGAGGATTTTGCCTCACATATGTCATAAGAGAACAAATATAATGATGTATAAGTTTTATAGAGTCAAAACATGTGATATATGAGACCTAGTAAAATATTGAGGGAGAGAGACCCACTAGAACCAATGAGTAGAAGACTCTAGATAAAATTTGCGATTAGAGAATTGTTTTACATGAGATTAAATTTTATTGATAGCGATTTTGATTTGTGCATTGAAATCATTTTTTTAATTGGTTGGATATTGTTGTGGAATTGTGCATGTAGCATGTGATGAGTATGGATAACATTAGAAGCATTAGCAAAATAATTGGAACAATCGCTTTTATTATTATACAAAAGAGCATGTATAGTGTGAGGAAACCTATTTTTAATACGTAGGAAGGGAGATCCCTATATACCCATAGGAGAAGGGGTTATTTGTTAGTGAATATTAGGAGACCATTAATAGATAATCATATTGAAATAATTAGATAGAGATCCATTAGAACAAACATGTACAATAGAAGTATGTTTTCAAAACTAGAAAGATCAAAATAAGAGATATCTTATTGAATTTTCAAGATGAGTAATATACCAACCAATATTAGTGGAAAAGGATTTGAATTTAGAATGATAAATATGGTAAGTTCTTATACTATTATGGATAAGCCAATGATCATCACAATCAAGGGGAGGAATAGTCACCTCGTGCAAAGGCTCATTAGACATATCAATTTTCTCGGCATCACTATCATCAGTATCAAGTCATCTTATACATAAAAATTGATGAGAAATGGTAAATAAGTATTATCCATTAATTTCATCTTTGTTTTTCCCGTTGGGTTCTTGTGTACACTCTAATTGCTTTGTATCCATAAGCGGTGTTTGTCTCTTGTTCAAGATTGTGTTTCTCACACCACTACCTTTACAACATTTCTTGTTCAATGCATATTGGTTTCTTATATTTTTACACAATAATGTGGTGTGATTCTTGCACTAAGATTGACACTTCAAAAGGAGGTGTTTCTTTCTTATCCTCTTTGAGACCCTAGATGGATCTTGTGATATAGATTAAGTTATATAACTTAGTATTATATTATTCTCATCCAATATAGTTGTTGTAGCCTTAGGTAACCATGTAGAATTAGGTGTGTGAGATGATTACATAGGATATATATGAGAATATCACGAATCAAATGAAATAAAACCCTTACACTCAATTTGTATTGTTTTTGTAAGTCATAGCAATTATTTACAAGATGTATGTTTGACTCCATGGTTATTACATAATGGTTTGTCTTTTATTTTTTCAATCATATATGGGGTATAATAATGGTTAGGTATCAAACATATTAATTTGTTATCGATTAGATCATATAGAATATCATGTTATCTAACACTTTTGTAGTGCTCTTGTAAAACCAAGGTGGTACTTTCTAATGTGGTTGACTTAGTATTTTAGATTGATTTTTGGGAGAATACAAAGTGTTTCTTCTATGTAGGAATTCAACTTCACTTAAATGAGCATATGCATCATGTACATCAGTCGTATCACATTAATTTCCTTTATCCTTAGATGTAGAGTGATCATGATGTATCAAGACATAATTAACATGTGTGTGTTGGGGATTATTTAGATGTGTTATCTAATCCTTAAGGGTTTTGATCTTGGTACTCATAACTTGACATTATACTTGAAAATCATGGTATAAAATTTGAATATATTCTAAGATAGCCTTATGAAAGATGTCACTATTGATAATAGAAGGAGTTGAAAATTAGGATTCCTTAGCATTAGATGAAATACATATGAAAATATTTTGTATCAACATGAAGCCTTTATTTTTGTAATAGTTCTAAAAGGATATCTTTAGATGTAGGATAATGGTGAAACAAATCACAAAAGGAAACTTGGGAATCACTAGTATGGGCCATGATAGCACAAAATAATATAAAATCCTCTAATTAGGAGAATAAATGATACACTAATCAGCAAATGGAAGGGGAAAAGTCAAGAGACCATAGAGAATAGGACTCGAAAGTGATGTTTAGCAAAAAGTATTCGTCATCAAATTAAGAAGCTGACCATTTATAAAAATAAAAAGTTAGTTTTAAAAGACCAAAATAGGTATTATATAATATAAATGTGAGGAGAAAAACCCTTCAAGATTTTTTTAAAATTTATATTTTTTTATTATGCCCTTATTACTAAAAATAGAAATTTTAGAATTACAAAAATTATGCTAAAAATTATGCCCAATAAATAGGTTTGTATTTAATTTATTAAAATGAAGGAAAATATCCGACGAATTTGAAAATAGATTCGTTATGCTTGATATATGTGATCAAATTTTTTTTGAGAAATAAGAAACCCTAGACAAATTCCCAAAAGGAAGGGCCTAGCATGAAGTTGAAGGGAAAATTGTGAAAATCTTATTTAGGGTGCGCCATAGAAATAAATAAGAACTAAATATGAATAAAAACCATAGAATATTGATAAAATTGAAACCAAAGAGGAAGGAGAAACCCCGGCAACTAGGGTTTGAGCTAAGTGATAAATTCAATCAAGAGTTAGGTTCACTAAATGTTTACACCCTAAAAATATATATGAGATGCATTGTGCAAAAAATATATTAGATTCAAGGGTTCATAATTTAGTGTTATTAGAATTAATTCATTTATAATTAACCATGCATAGTCATAATAACACATTGATACTTGCAATAATTATCATGATTTAATAATAGGTCAAAAACACAAAAGAACATGGAGACTCAGTTGTACATAGTGGAACAAACGAGATATAGATGTTCAAACTAGGTGAATAATCAAATATGAACGTAAAGATGATTTTTTTTTCTAATAATGTAGTTAGAAATTGTCTCTTTCTAGGACCGTATGGTCTTGCCTTTATTCTATACATTTTCCCCCTCTTATGTATAATATTGGACCTTTATATGACGATGTTACGTAACTTTGTGTTCCCTTCACTTATGATTTAAATAAATTTAAATCTTTATCAAAGGACTTATATCAAATGAATATAACGATAATTGAGTAAGATCTATCATGTAAGAAACAAGAAAGTGTAAGCAATAGTGAGATAAGAATGACTTAGCTTGTATTTGGAGATTTGGGCTGATTTTGTGCTAGAAACTAAGTGGAATAGGCTGGATTTGGAATGTGTAAGCTCTGTCTAGATCTGGAATTTTAAAAATGAGATATTAGAATAATCCTAAAATTCTACAATACCAAAATGATCGGTCTTGAAAATATGAGCTTGAGGGGTTTCGTTCTAGTCAATATGTGTATCGGAAACAACTGTTGTATCCCTCGCAAAATATGTGGAGGAAGGGCGTGCTAAAATAGAGGAATCAAAACCTGAAAATGATCCCACAATCCAGTGAAAATGGGTCAAAAACAGGCATCTAGGCCTCCTGCCAAAGAAGGTTGGAACGATCAACATTTTGTAACCCACGAGTTTAATAAAATAAAATTCCTCTTGGCAATCTCGAGCAATGATTATATGAAATATCCTTTGTTGAACTTGAATTTTGTAGGCGACAACTATTCTCTAGATAAATTGCACCATCTAACATGCATGCCTTCATGAAAAACATGTATGTCCATATATGGGTGGGTCCCGCAGCAAGGTGTCACATCATAAGCGGAATTTTGTTTTTTAATATATGAGTTTGACATTGTATAACTACATCTGTCTGGCTGGAGCTGAGTTGGTAAGACAGTAGCTTAACCAACAGGAAGTCAACAGGATGCCTGAATCAGGTGAACCACCTCTGTTTAACTTGGACGGCTGTGATTATTTTAAAGTCCTTAATACAGCTCACGGAATCTGCTTCGTCTTTCTAACTGGAAAACAACCTTCTGCATAATTACAAATTGCAAAAATTAATTAATCTTATGGTACCTCAGCTAATATGGCACGATTGGCTTTATATTCGCTGAGCATTTTCTTTTAAATTTTCCAATGACTGGACGACAAAATAAAAATTCTGGCTAAGGTGCTACAACAGTTGGCACCTTCGTCTATAAGAGTAGTAGTTATGCACCCATTTTAGTCATTAAAATAAGGCTGGCAATGGCTTCTAGTTTGCACGCAGTAATCGTGCCATTTCCTGCGCAAGGCCATGTCAATCCT
Organism: Taxus wallichiana var. yunnanensis; assembly: GCA_018340775.1. Classification (NCBI taxonomy): domain Eukaryota; kingdom Viridiplantae; phylum Streptophyta; class Pinopsida; order Cupressales; family Taxaceae; genus Taxus; species Taxus wallichiana. Next base: position 817,095,203 of record CM031238.1, on the reverse strand, counting down.
CTCATGAATTTTGCAGAGCTGCTGGCCATGCGAGGATTCTTCATTACTTTCGTAACTACTGAATGGATCGAGGGACGCCTTTTGAGAGCGGCTTCCGTAGACGCAGCGGCACGTGACCGTGAAATGGCAGAGAGGGGCTTCAAATTTCGGTTTGTGTCGATTCCGGATGGCTTACCGGAAGAGCACGGTCGGACTAGTGATCTGGGTGCCCTTTTTCTTGCTCTGCAAAGTTTGGGCCCCGTTTTGGAAGGTGTTCTGAGTAATGCAGCAGCAGTAGATGATCATAAGTACTCCGTTCCGCCGATCACCTGCATCGTTTCAGACAGTTATATGTCCTGCACGGCTGAGGTGGCTGCCAATCTCGGAGTTCCCAGAGTTATTTTCTGGACTTGCTGCACTGCTAACTCCATTGCTCAGACCAACGCTAACTTTTTGCTTTCCCAAGGCCATATTCCCGTCAAAGGTATTTCTTTAATTGCTCACATACTTATTGACTTCACTTCGCTTTCTTCAAGTTGCAAGTTTGTCTATAGTTTTCTCTTTGTTTATGTTGTTTTACCATCGTTTTCGTGTTCACGGTTACCTGTATTAAACTCCCGGCTCCAACCTTTGGTTTGATCTTTTGTTAACCCCACTAAAGTCTAATCATCATATTTGTTTGCAAGTTTAACTGGTCAACCAACCAATGATAAATCCATGTCCTCAAGAAATGGTAGACAACCTACAGGTTGGTTAACCAATCAGCCTTACAAATACATGTGATGGATAGACTCTTCCGGCCAATACAATCAAATCTTTGGCTCAACCATTGGCGACCCATGAGTTTGATTCTTGGTTCAATTGTGTGCTGACCTTGATCTGAATCCCCGACTCATCATCGAGTAGCGGTGTTCACTCCATTCCACCCATCCTTGGAACCCACGGTGAACCATGTCCCACACATGCGCCTTACTACTACATTCCACATAGGTTTATGTCTTGCAAATGGATGAAACCCACATTGACTTTGAAGGATGATCTATTTTGAATTTTGAATTTTTCATTTTTCATTTGCACGTCCATCTTTTATTGTATGACTAAATAGGCAAAACATTGTTATTTAATTCATACGCGACACTTGTAGTAACATTGAGGGGTTGGTGGGAATTATAGTAGTATGAGTTGTCAATAAAATGATAAATCTTAAATTTAACATTAATATGATTGTGATATGCTAATTCTCTTTTTGTTATGATATTTTAGGCTATACGGTTCTAGTTTGCACTCATTTTTTCCCTTAAAAAGATTTTTTCAAGATTGATCTGTAGTGTAGCTATCTATTGAGACCACTTATCACTATTTAGGAAAAAAAATATATATAGAAAAAGAGTAGGTTTGTTAATCGATGTACAACCATTCAATAAATAGAACTATATGAAAACTCTAAACAAAACACATCAAAATTGATATCCATCAAATAAATACATTTAAGATTTGTGTGATAATATCAAATAACCTTTTGAAAATCCTTTTGAACACAAAAACAACTTTTTTATTAAAATAGAGTTGAAATCCTTTGCTAATATATGATTGGCATTTTTGTTGCAGAGGATTTGATATCCAAAGATAAACTAATCACATGTCTTCTGGAAAAATCCCACCTATTCGTCCAACCGACATAGTCTCCTTCTACCGCGAGCAACATGTATCTGAGACCATCTACAGTGCCTTTTTATATGAATCCCACATGCAAAACATAGCAGACTACATTCTAGTCAACACCTTCGAGGAGCTAGAAGGAGGAAAAGATGCACAAATTGGTCTCGGCATTAATGGTTGCCCGCTTTGCAATAGGACCTGTGTCTCTTCCAATTTTTTTAGAGGGAAGGAATTCCATGTATAGTATGTGGGAAGAAGATAAAACATGCCTTCAATGGCTAGATGCCCAACCAAAGGGATCTGTTATATATGTTTCCTTCGGCACATTGCTATAAAAATCAAAGAAACAATTGCACGAGTTAGCACTTGGACTAGAGGGTAGTGGGTACCCTTTCTTGTGGGTCCTCAGATCTGATATAGCAGAAGGCAAGTCTATGGAGCTACCAGAAGGATTCAAAGAACGAACCAAGGATCGATCCCTAGTTGTCAGCTGGACTAAACAATTGGAGGTAGGGTATTTCATAATAAAATATACATAACAATTATTAGATTTATTGATTTAAAGCAAGATATAATTTATTTGAGTTGAATCTTGAATTATTCACATATTAAAGAATGTTATAAGGTAATGCCTACTTTTTTTTGTACACTACCCTACTAATAACACTAAAATTTTGAATATCAAATGGAAATTACAAGATTATTTAATTAGAAATTGATTATATTTATTAAATTCTCCAAGAAGGATATGTCTATAAGAATGACTTGGTGGTTTTAGAATTAATTTGTGGTTAAAATGGTCTTGACATTCAATACCAATTGTTTTGACGTAAAGTTTTAATAATTTAGATAATTCTTTTAAGAACTTAATATCATCTGTGAAATATTTGTTCAAAGGATTATGATCTTTATTCTTTAATGGAAAAAATATATTAAAACATTACTATTTAAATAGTTTCCAAAAATCCAAAAGCACTTTTAAAAAATCTATTTGGCACCCTCTTAAAACGTATTTTTATGTTTTTATAATATTCCATTTTTAATAGAAATAAAAGTTATATCCTTATTACATATGGTCTTTAGAAACCTTTGAAGGTTAGGATATAAGTGTACATAGGATACCTCCTTTTGGATTTAAATTGTGATCATTCTCTTAAGATTACAAGTTCTACCATTAAACCAATTTAAGATGATTTATTACACCGGACTATGTAATTAAAATTTAAACACGTGAAAGAATATTTATTATCTTCCATTATCCTTTTATAAGAATTTGAATCTTAAGTTACTTACATCTTGTATTTCTCAAATAAAAATATCTCTATGGTTGAAACATGATAGCTTGTATTTAACTAACCATAAACTTTTGAAGTCATCCATAGACTAAACATGTCTTAATTTGATGGTTATATGTTTATTTATCTAATTTTATACCATGTGTTAAGGGAAATTTAAAACATATTTATTAAAATATATATCAAACTAGTATCCTCAATTAGCAATATCTCTATGGTTTAAACATGATAAGTTGTATTTAACTAACCATAATTTTTATAAGTGATTTATAGACTAAACATGTTTTAACTTTCAAGGTATACATTTGTTTATTTATTTTTTACCATATATGTTGTGTGAGAAAGCTCAAATATATTTATTATGACATGTATAAAAGTAGATATTATAATGTTTATTTTTAAAATAATCCCTTCCATACTAGAAAATGTATTACCATTTGAAATGTAACATTAAATGGATAACCATCATGAAATTTTTGCTTGAGAAATAGGGTCCATTTTCAAACACTATACATACCAAATAAAAATAGGTCAAACACTATGAAATCATCTAAATAATGGTTATTGACTTAATCATAACCCCAAAATATTTTATTATTATTTTTTAATTTTAAATCAAAAAAATCTTCCAATCAACATATACTATTAGAAACATTTGACCCTCTTTTAAGTTTTTTTACTTGCAGGTCCTTTCCCACCCTTCCATTGGAGGATTCCTTACACATAATGGATGGAACTCCACCTTGGAAGCAATTAGCATGGGAGTTCCTATGATTGGATGGCCTTATTTTTCGATCGGTTTATTAATGTCGATTTGCCAAGGATGTTTGGAAGGTTGGATTAGATTTTGAAGGTGTTGACGCAAATGGATTAAAATTGGTAACTAAGCAAGAAGTGGAGAATACACTAAAGGATTTGATAGAAGGTTTTATAGGAAAGGAGATGCTACGAAATATTACAATTCTCAAGGATGTAGCAGCCAAGCGGTGAAGCCGGGGCACTTCTTCTACAAACTTGGATACATTTGTTGAGGACATGCGAAAGGTAAAAAAATCAAGAGTCTAATGAGTTTTTGAAATCTATGGCATGTATCTCGTGTCCCTAATAGTTTTTTTGAATAATTGATGACAAGAGTTGTCCTTTTCTATATGAATTTGTTATTTTGGAGATTGTGGATATTATATCCTTTTATATGAATTGATTTTGTTTCTTATTTACCCAAAATTGTGCCAAATCTAAAAATGTTGGAAAATATATTTCAAAGTTTCTCCTCCAATCACAAAATGGTGTCCACAATATTGATATACTTGTAATAATGTTTAAGGGCTTTAAAAATATTGAAGTTGATAATGATTATATTTGTCTATGGTAATTTAATGATGATACATCAGGGTATATGCCTAGAAATGGTGGAGAAAATGGGGTCCTAAGATGAAAATATTTTTTTTGAAAATAATGCTATTGGATGATTTGAGATACCTACGATAAAAAAAATAGTAATAAAAAATGTAGCATTTTGAATCTTTTTTTTTTTAATTATGAAAATTGTGTATCTTGAGTGGGTCAAATAAGGGACTTTTAAAGTAGTGTACATTTTCTTGAAAAACAACATAGAGGATAAGTGGTCGTGTTAAGCCTTTTTATAGGAACTTAAACTATTTTTGTACATGATTTTCTAGAAAGTATGAAGACATCACCACAATATGATGAGTTTTTTTGTAATTTTTGAATAAATATGTTTAAATATTTTTTATATTGAGCATACCTAAAAAACGGAGAGTTCGCCATAAGTTAGACATATTTTGTTAAAATGATGTTTTGTTTTAAATGTAATGTGTATATTTAATAAGTATTAGTTTGTGACCATATTTAGTGCCCCTTGGAAATTAGAGTAAATAAGAACTACCTATGAAATTTGATATGTGAGGATGTTCATGTAATTTTATCATTCGTAATCATATCACAAGGAAGAAAAGATCATTTAATCATTTGTAATCATATCATAAGGAAGAAAAGATCATATTGTTCATAAATTAAAATATATATCAAAACATTTATATAATTATTATGCAATGATACAAAAGAGTACCTGATGGAATTCATGGTGGAATCTAGGTGTTGTGTAAATCATTTCTTCTCACGGGTTTGGTTCTATTGTTTTGCATGTCTGGACCTTAGGTTTGGAAATCCAAGCCATTTACAATCATAAGGGCTAGATTTTGAAATTTAGAGTTAAGAAATGTGATGCGCTATGTGAACTATGATTTCTTCTAGTGCATTGAGAAGTAGAAATAAATTATGTTGTATTCATTATATTTTACATTCACCTTTGTATTACATTTTATATTCTTATACTTTAAAGTTATTCTATTAAATATAAGGATTATGTGTCACTCAAAATTCTAGAATTTTTGTATAATCAGCAAGAATTGATTTCCCTATCCCTTTGATGTTACATATCCTATTAATGCATCTTATTTTCAAGGAAGAAATGTGGAAAATTTTGATATTCTTATCCCCTTCATTTAACCATGCAATCTGAGATTTTTGTTTCCAAAATATTTCTTCTTTGAAAAGGATATTGTGATAATAAAAAAAGCTTTTCTCTTTGACTTGGCATTCAATGATCTGTTTGCACTTACACCATCCATGGATAGTTAGAGAGGGGACAATCCATGCTCCAAAGAACTCTTAGACTCAAATATATTCTTGAAATAGGTTTTGTTCCATCCCTTAAGATTTCTCTTGATATTAACAAGCTTCCTAGAAACTTTGGACGTCACGGATCCCTGAACCTTGATATTCCACCAATAATTCACTAAATCCTTAATGTTCTCATTTTGAAGCCACATCTTTTCAAATTTGAAAGGTGTTATGCACCTCTTAGTTTCTTTTACCACGAAGAGAATAGGGCTATGATCTAACCAATATGGGGGAGGGAAGTAAGACACAAATCTTGTTTTAACCAACCCCATGATGTCATAGCTCTATCCAATCTGACTCGAGATCAACTAATCACTTAGTATTCTGTTCGACCAAGTATACTTACCCCCTTTCATGTCTATATCCATTAGGTAGCTAGAAGATATAAAATCCTACAAAGCCTACATACTTTCTGTAAACTCTATATTGCCACCCTTCTTATCTCCTAACATTAATGGAGTATTAAAATCCCCTATGATAAGCCATACAGTCTCTAAGATAATTTTAAGGAAACCAGGCAATTAGTTCCAAAAATAGTTTATATCCCCTTTCTGGTTAGGATCATAGATGTTAGATAACACCCAGAAAACATTTGTCCTGATGTCTTTGAATAAAATATCCAAAGGGTTATCTTTCCTTATTAAATTAATACCCTTGAAATGCACGGGATTCCACATAACATCCAATCATCTCGACACTCCACAAGAACTCACATCATAGTTTCAGCATTGCTAAAAAAATTCTTTGGCCAACAAAAATTGTTCCATACTCATCTTAGTTTCTAAAGCATAAGAATGTCCACATTATGTTTCAATCTCATATCCGTAATCACTCTAAACTTTTTGGAATTGTTTAAACCCATTACATTGCATGATATAGATTCATTTAGAAACTTGATTTTTAGATCTCCAAAATCTTCTCACATCTAACTTGGAATGTGTCCCATCATCAATTTCCTTCCGGCCATTCTTTATCCTGGATTCTTGTTTATTTGGCCTTCATGGAGTTGCTTTCTTTTTGGGTAATAAACTAGATTTCTACCCATATATTTGGAGGATTCACCATTGTTTATTGGTGTACATAGGACATTTTTAGATTTTTCATACTTTCATAATCGGTAGAGGGTATAACCCTTCCTTAGGAGGATACTTTATCTTTGTGCTTCGAATAACCTCTTCTATCGGGGATCTAGCATTTAGAATAAGAGATTTGAGTCTATTATCCTCAAGGTCACCCCCTATTTTCAAACTAGCCATCTCCGTTGCTTCTTCATTTTGACAAAAACTCTCAATATTACTAGCGATCCATCCAATATCTTCCCATGAAGCATTTTCCTTCATGGGGTCCTTATCCATCATACCAATTGTTCTATCCATCAAAGACACATCTTGAAGTAAAGGTTCTAAGTTCTTGGTTTTCATCGAACTTCTGCACCTAGATGTGAGCCTTAGCCGATTAGTCAAATGAAAATATTTTTTTGAAAATAATATTATATGAACTTGAATGGATGATTTAAGATACCTACGATAAAAAAAAATAGTAATAAAAATCTAGCATTTTGAATCTAATTTTTTAAAATTATGAAAGTTGTTGATCTTGAGTGAGTCAAATACGGGATTTTGAAGTAGTACACATTTTCTTGAAAAACAACATAGAGGATAAGTGGTCGTGTCAAGCCTTTTTTTATAGAAACTTAAACTATTTTTGTACATGCTTTTCTAGAAAGTATGAAGACATCACCATGGATACGATGAGTATTTTTTGTAATTTTTGAATAAATATGTTTAAATAATTTTTATATTGAGAAAACCCAAAAAACGGAGATTCCACCATAATTTGGACATATTTCATTAAAAATGATGTTTTCTTTTAAATGTAATGTGTATATAATAAGTAATAGTTTGTGACCATATTTAGTGGCCCTTGGAAATTGATATGTGAGGATGTTCATAAAATTTAATCATTCCTAATCATATCATAAGGAAGAAAAAATCATTTAATCATTCGTAATCATAAGAAAAAATCATATTTTTCATAAATTAAAAAAATATCAAAACATTTATGTAATTATCATGTAATGATACAAAAGAATACCTAATGGAATTCATGGTGGAATCTAGGAATTGTGTAAATTAGTTCTTCTCATAGGTTTGGTTATATTGTTTTGCATGTTTGGGCCTTAGGTTTGGAAATCCAAGCCATTTCCAATCCTAAAGGCTATATTTTTTAAATTCAAAGTTAAGAAATGCAATGCACTATGTGAATTATGATTTCTTCTAGTGAATTGAGAAGTATAAATAAATTATGTTGTATTCATTATGTTTTTACATTTACCTTTGTATTACATTTTGTGTTCTTATACTTTAAATTTATTCTGTAAATATAAGGATTATGTGTCACTCAATACTTCAAGAATTTTTAGAATCAATCAAAGTTGAGTTCCCTATCCCTTTGATGTTTCCTATCCTGTTATTGCATCTTCTTTTCAAGGAAGCAATGTGGAAAAAATTGGTATTCTTATCCTCTTCATTAAATCATGTAATCCATGATTTCTGTTTAATAAATATTTCTTCTTTGAAAAGGATATTGTGATAATAAAAAAGAAGCTTATTCTCTTTAACTTAGTATGCAATGATCCTGTCTGCACTTACACCCTCTATGGATAGTTAGAGAGAGGACAATTCTTTCTCCAAATAACTCTTAGACTCAAAGATATTCTTGAAACAAGTTTTGTTCCATCCCTTAATATTTCTCTTGATATTAACAAGCTTCCTAGAAACTCTAAACATCGCAGATCCCTAAACCTTGATATTCCACCAATCCTTCACTAACGCCTTAATGTTCTCATGTTAAAGCCATATCTTTTCAAATATGAAAGGTTTTCTATGCATCCTATTTTATTTTACCATGAAGAGAATAGGGATATGATTTGAACCAATACGGGGAGGGAAGTAAGACACAAATCTTGTTTTAACCAACCCCATGATGTCATAGATCTTTCCAATCGACTTGGATAAACTAATCACCCAATATTTTTTTGACCAATTATACTTACCCCATTTCATGTATTTATCCATTAGGTTGTTAGAAGATATAAAATCTTGCAAATCCTCCATACTTTTAGTAAACTCTATATTACCACCCTTCTTCTCTCCGACATTAATGGAGTGTTGAAATCCCCATGACAAGCCATTCAATCTCTAAGATATTTTTATAAAAACCATACAATTAGTTCCAAAAATGTTTTTATCCCCTTTTTGGTTAGGAGTGTGGATGTTAGATAGCACCCAGAAATCATTTTTACTCATGTCTTTGAATAAAATAGCCAAATGGTTATCTTTCCTTATTAAATTAGTACCCTTGAAATGCACAGGATTCCACATAACATCCAGTCCTCGAAACACTCTAGGAGAACTCACTGCCATAACGTCATCATTCTCAAAAATATGTCTTTGGCTAAAAAAAATTGCTCCATACTCATCTTAGTTTCTTGGAGCACAATAATTTCCACATTAGTTTTCAATCTCATATCCTTAATCACTCTAAACTTTATGGGATTATTTGAACCCCTCACATTCCATTATATAACATTCATTTAGAAACTTGATTTTTAGATCTCCATAAGCTTCTCACATCTAACTTAGATTAGGTACCATCATCAATTTCCTTTTAGCCATTCTTTTTCTAGATGCTTGTATATTTGGTCTTCCCGAACTGCTTCTTTTCCAGGAAGAAACTAGATTTCTACCCATAGATTTGGAAGATTCACCATTGTTTACTACATACACAGGCCATTTTTGGAATTTACATACTATTAGAATTAGGTAGATGGTATAACCCTTTCTTAGGCATATGTTTTGTCTTTATGATTCAAATAACCTCTTCTATCATGGATCTATCATTTAGAATAAGATATTTGATTCTATTAGCCTCAGTGCAAGCCCCTATTTCCAAACTACCCATCTCTGTTGTTTCTTCATTTTACAAAAATCTCAATATTACAAGAGATCAGTGTAATATATTCTAATGAATCATTATCCTTCTTGGGGTCCTTATCCATAATACCAATTCAGTTATCCACCAAAGACACATCATGAAGTAAAGTTCTAAGTTATTGGTTTTCATCGACTTCTCCACTGGATGTGAGCCTTAGCCGATTGGAAGAGCGGTTGTCTTCTTCTTCGGTTATCTTATATCTTCTCAACATGTTTTTAAAGTGGGTAAGGAATATATTTTCTTGTATTGTATTCCCAAATTGGTGACTCTAAAGGAAAACCATATGTTGGTTAAGATTCCCTCCCAAGAGGAAATTGAATTTGTGGTGAAATCCATGAGTCCAAACAAAGCACTTTTGCCCTGGATGGTTTCTGGCTCTATTCTTCCAATTCTTTTGAGATATTGTTAAAAGGGATGTCTACCTTTCCATTCAAAAAAAATTAAAAATTAAAACATGTTGAAGGACCTTGACTCCACCTTCTTGGCATAAATTCATTCAAACCACAATGTGGATGAGTTTAGAAACTTTATACCTATAAGATTATGCAATTGTATCTTTAATGTGTGCTCTAAGATTTTGGCTCTTCATATTCAACTTCCTCTACCTTTTTTGATCTCTAACCAATAAGGTGGGTTTGTGATAGGAAGACAAATATAGGAAAACATTGTGACTATTTAGGAGACTCTCCATTTGGTAAAGCAGAACAAGAAAGAAACCATGGTGATAAAGTTAGATATGGAGAATGCCTATAACAGAATCTCTTGGGACTTCCTATACAAAGTGTTGGAAAGGTTTTGTTTTGACTCGAATTTTTGCAGTATGATTAAAACTTGCATATCTACTATTAGATTCTCATTTTTTGGTTAATGGCACCCCTTGTGGCTTATTTAGTAGCTCTAGGGGATTGAGGCAAGGGGATGCAATCTCTCCTTTAATTTTCATACTCATGGCGGAATCTATCAACAGGGCTTTGAATCATGTGACCATGGAAGGTAGAATTATGGGTATAACACTTATTGTTAATTGTGCTAAGGTGGTGCATTAGTATTTTTTAATGATATAATTTTGGTTGGATAAGCTACAGTCCCAAAAGATAGAGATTTTAAAAACATCCTTTAGGATTATGAAGAGGTATCTGATCAAAAAACTAATTTTAGTAAGAGCTTTTTTTTGTTAACACTACTAAGATAAGGTGTCAAAAGATCTCTCATATTTTGGGATGTGAGATGAGATATTTCCCCATGAGATACTTAAACATGTTAATCAAGACTCGAGAAGCTCAAATTTAGATTGGATGTTTTTGATAGATTGATTTATAATGAAGTTGGTTGGATGGAGAGGGTCTCTCCTTTCACAGTAGGTAAGATTACTTTATTGAAATGTTCCCTTCAAAAATTTCCTGTCTATACCATGTCTGTTTTTAGACTTCTAGTTGTGGTGGCCTCCAAATTGGAAATTATTCAAAAATGTTTCTATGGAGCATGATGGAGAGAAAATCTAGGCTACCACTCAAGGCATGGGAGAAGATTTTTCAGCCTAGGAAGTTGGGTGGTCTTGGGATGAGAGATTGGGTGAAAATGAATAAGGCTCTCCTTTCAAAAATTGCTTGGAGGCTGACCAAAGAGGAAGTTTCTTGACTACCATAATTAGGAATAAGTATTGACTTGAGTCTTTAGCAGTGATTGGTGCTTCAACATTCCTTCCTTTGAGGTTTCCCCTTTTTGGAAAGCCATTAACTGGGCTAAAGCCATATTCTCAGGAGGATGCAAATGGAAAATTGGAAATGGTAGAAGAGTTAAGTTTTGGGAAGATAATTGGATGATTGATACTCCTCTAAAGGATATTTTTCCCAACTTACAGTAGGATGTTGTTCTTAAGTATGGCTCTCTTGTTGAGGACTACTTTAATATGGAGGAACCATTCAAAATATGGAAAAAAAAATATTGGGAAGGACATAATGAAGATTATTTTTCTACCCTTAATAATTTTCTATGTGGCATGGTTGTGGTTAGAAAAGAGGAAGATGATACCATCTATTGTTCTAAAGAAGAGAGTGGCATATTTACTGTTAAGAGTTATTACAATAGTTTTTTTAAAGAGGTGACCATTGATGAGAGCTTTAATTGGGATAAAGTTTGGATTAAGGACATAACACCAAAATTCAATGTCTTTTAGTGGTGGTGTATAAAAGTAAAATTTCAAAATTTTGAGTTATGAGTGTTTTCTCTAAAGTGCCTAAGCCGTGAAAATTGAGAAAATCATGTTTTGGGTCATTTTGTATGTATTTCGGGCCTGTCGGACATTTTTGTCCCGCCTGTCCCAAGTACGAAAGTGCATTCTGTTCCCCGATCGGCCGAAATCCCCGAAGTTGTTCCATTTTCGGGCCCGTCGGAACTTTTTGTCCCAAGTGTCCCAAAACTTTTGTGCGAGATGTTCCAATTTCGGCCGAAACACCCGAACCGCGTACTTCGCACTTTCTTGTCCCAAACGTCCCAAATCAAAAAGTGCAAGTTGTTCCATTTTCGCCCGAACCGGCCGAGTCACGTACTTCGGAACTTTTCGTCCCAAACGTCCCAAGTCCAAATGGGCCTCTTGTTCCATTTTCGGCCGAAACACCCGAACCGCGTCCTTCGCACTTTCTTGTTCCAAATGTCCCAAAATGCATTTGTGCGTCTTCTCCCTGTTTCACCCGAATCGGCCGAGCCACGTGTTTCGCGCATTCGCGTCTCACATGTCCCAAGCGTACCAAGTGTCATTCGTGCTATTTTTTCCCGCTCTACCCGATTATCATGCTTATTCAAATTGGTGGTTATGTATTAAATGCGCATTCATGGTCTTTCTCTCTCCTAAACGGCTATTTAACGAGCATTTCCCCTTTGCGTTTTTCACACTACTTCCATTGCTATCTTTTGCTCGAAATCTTGCAATTTGCAAACTTGCGCGTCCCTCCCTCTGTAATTCCTTCCAGAGTCTAGGTTACCCCTCAGAGACTATCAATATGAAGATCAAATTCCAGGGACAGGAACAAATTTCTCCACTTGAGTCTGCCGTTTGCAATATTGGGGACAGCGAAGCTCGTCATCTTGACTTCGGCGATTTTTGGGCAAGAATGGCGGACGCAAACCCTACGCCAATGGCGCAGATGATTCACGATAGTGGTTTGGCTTTTGCTGGAGGTTTCCCAATCTCAATAGTGTGCTGATACCGTGCTTTCATGCGGAGCTCACTTCGACCCCGTTTCGAGTGAATTGACTAATATACATGGGGAACTCATCGCCAAATTGGATGCCGCCGCCATTAGCACTGCTCTGAGAATTCCAGAGATGGATAATGCCATAGTCGTTTCCCGAGATCAAGCACAGACCCTGTTTGACCAAGACAGTGACAAATATAAGGCACGAGTGGCGAAGTCCTGGCTGAAGAACCCTAAGAAAGGAGCTTCCCGTCTGACCAAAACCCTCTTCCGAGTAGATTTCAATGAAGAGTTGTCAGACTTCATAATCTTGCTGGCTCGGGTTATGGGTTTGCCCTCTACCAACGAATTTCACTTCTGGATGTGCCCGCTCATCAGCATGGTGTGCGAAGGAACGCAAAACATAAATTGGGCGGAAATCATAAGCATGAATTTGGCGGAGCAGCTGTCCAATGTGCAACAAACGAAGAAGTTCTACATGACTTCGTATCTGATGTATACTCTGGCAGCATCAAGGCAGTGGTTCGGTTTTTCTTATATAGATGCACACAAAGATGATCCAGTATATGCTTACTGCCCGCAGTTCACCCTGGAGACCAGCAACCGTAATTTCAGAAGGGTCAATGATGCTTTCACCATGTACGTGGTTAGACTGCTCGAAGGTGATACTGCTAGAAGGTTTTCAGATGAAGCCATGAACCTGATATCGCAATATGGTGCTTATTTCATCCAATTCAGGAAATTTTCTTATATCAGGCTTGCTGGCTATGAGAGCACTCCTCTGCGGCTTCCCATGTTCTGCAATGATAAAATGGCCTTGATAGAAATATGCAGGCAACTAGACAAGTTGCACAGAACTTGCAGAGATAAGAAGATTTCTGGCTTGCACTTTCCCATCTCTCTGGGAAACTACACTTGCAAAACAGCCCTGGACGCACAGAATATAGAGAGAGCCCTTGTTCCTATCACCGTTCACTTCTTCAAGCCAAGGACCTGCTTTGACCTGAAGAAGTTTATTGAACGGAACATCAAGATAATCTACCATCATAGGGCAGATGCAGAAGACTACTGGGCTGACTGTGCAGATGATTTTGAAGCCAGGAGAAGGCATTGTGGCAGGTTCTCCCTGCAATTGATCCAAGAACTCGGTATGTACCAAGTTCCTGAAGGTCTCCAGGATGACAATTCTGATCTATACTCGTATGAGTATGAAAATGTGATTAAGCACACCCCTTTGGAGGACCTGGATTGGAACAGGAAAGAGAGGGATGATCTGGCTGAGATTCTTGCTCCAGTCTTAGTCAGGACTAAGGTCTGGTTTGACAGGATGGTTCGAGAATTTAGGAGGCATTCAGGAGAATCTTCTTCTAAAGATGCGTCGACACCAAGAAGAGAAGCATCTATTCCAAGGTCAGAAACACCAGTGAAGACCCCTCCTGCTTCATCAATACAAGGACCTGCAGCTTCTACTCCTTCTCCATCCACTCAAGTGTACCAGAAGAAGCTCAAGGAAGTTAAGAAGGAGCCTGTGGAAAGTGATCCTCAAAGAAAGCAGGCAGAGTTGCCTATGGGACCGGAGAACATCATTGTTCTTAGTGAAAGTGAAGAAAGCGAAGTACCAACTCTTGCAAATGCTCCTGAGGATCCAGCTGATAAAGACAAAGAAATCCAGAGCACTGAGCTTTCAGGTGACATTGACTCTTCTGTCGCAATTGCCCCAATTGCCCCACTCACTTCTCAACTCGAATCAACAGCTGCGCAGACCTTGAGCGTCATGAGCTCTCTGTCTCTTGGTCCCCTTGCCCCTCCTGTTGATTCCTCTTCCTCTTTTGCGTGGGTGCAACCTCTGGTTGACAATAGAAAGAGAAAACTTTCCTCTCGGAGCTCGGGACCAAATTTCGATGCTGTTGCAGCCTTGTTGGGCACCACTCCTTCTCGTGCCAAGAAAGCCAGAACTACTTCCAGAATAGTGTCAGATGCTCAAGGTCAGCAATTCCTGGAGATTGCCAAGCCTACAGTAGACAAATCAGAATCAGACTTGCTGGCATCTGACTTGGAGCTTTCAAGAATCCCAATGGGGGAGTCTACTCCTGAAGGTGAAATTCACAACCTTCAGGAAACAGTCACAAGAGTCATTGGAAGGGTAGAGAAAGGGCAACAAACTATTGAACAGTTGGAAGAACAAGCCCAAGTTCTCACAGGTTTCATCAAGTCTCTTTTGTCTAAGGACAAAGTTTTGGACCCTACCCCATTGACTACTCTCCCACCTCCTGTAATTCTAAGCCAAGATGAAGTACAGAGCATCAAAGATATGCACAAGTATTCTGTCTATGGCAGAGCTATGGAAGCCATGGTGGATGACATGCTTGTTGCTGGATTAAACTTCATCGATGAAGCTTTCAAACTCCACGAAAAGGTGAGCAATGTACAACTGAAGCTCTCCTCCACTATCACTATCATGGATAAAGAGCTCAAACTCTGGAGCAGTTGCATTGTAGACCTCCGACTCATGGGACAAGCAGATGAGAACGTTCTGTTGGCGAGTAAAGTCTTTGATGATGCAAAGGATAATCTGTCAAGTCCCTGGGTCTACAAAGGTGTGGAGTGGAAGATCGAGTCCCGGAGGAGGCTTTGGGAGAATTGAAGAACAGTTGGCAGAAGGGTGAAGCTTTCAAGACACTGGTGGTCTCTGCTTTCAAAGATATACACTGTCATCTCCAGGATGAGACTTCTGGTACTTCCCTTTCCTTGCAAGAAATCAAAGCTCAATTCAGAGCTTTTGTCAAAGATAACCTATTCAAGGAAAGTTCCATCTCCAAGGAGAAAATGAAGGAGATTTGCTCTCTTCAATCTGCCATTGAAGAAGCAAACAAAGATTATCATACTCATGTCGAGTTTGATAATGAGATGGAGAAGTGTCTTGGATTTTGGACTCAGTCTACGACCAACACGTCAGTCCCTCGTGGCAGAGACATAGCTGAGGCGTTAAAGAAGTTCAGGCAGCGGATTCTGAAGTCAGTGGGTCCCTCTCAGTGACTGGCCACCTGTCTTCTTCTCCTTGTTCTTTTCTCTTCTTCCCTTTCTTTTTCCATTTTCTTTGTAAGAAGTTAAGGCGTTACGATTGGCGGTCCTTAACTATTCTCGGTTAAAGAAGCGGTTACAAAGAATAACTGATTTGTAAGCTATATAATGGCCTTTCCACGCCATTCCAAAGGAGGAAGAACTTGGCGTATTTTCTGAAAGTGTAAATAGATCAGAAAGAAATCAATACAAAAGGGCTTTCCATTCATTGTCTATCTAATCTCTTATATCTCTGTGTGTTTTCTTTTAATTCGTGGAGATCATTTGTTTCTAGTTTGTTAGTCTCACTGATTGCATATTTTCAAATATTGCAAGTATAGTGATCTTGTATAACCAAGAAGGAACTTTGTGTCCTTGATTAATGAATCTAAAGAAGGTTATTTACAGAACTTTGTGTCTGGTAATCTCATCTTGTGCAAACGATCTTGTTTTAAATTCACTGCAACTTCGTATACATAAAGGATTATTCTGCTATCTATAATTCTGCATGTTGCTCTTCTGCTCATCCTCGTATTTCCTTTCCTCAGTCCTTTTGTAACTGATGATCCTTGTGGAAAACACTTTCGTAATATCCAAGTTCAACCATAAAATCATGTTTTGTATATTTGTAAATAAGTTCGTTTCTGAATAAGGGAACCTCTCCCATTAAAGAGGAGGGACTTCTTGTCCCCTGACTGTTGCTCTTCTTAAAAGTCCTATTTGACGACCAACAGTTTTTGGCGACTCCGCTGGGAAAATCACTTTCCAGTTCTGTAATTTTTGATCATCTTTTGATCTGGCGACTCCGCGTTTTACTCGAGGGAGAAGGACCCTTGGTATTGAAGACTCTCAGTTTCAGCTTTTGGAGCAGCAGGGTTTTCCTTTCCCTTCAACAAGAAATAGAAGAACTCGTTCAACGAGCACTCCACCTGTTCAAGATAGAAGTCCTACGGGTGGTATTCCTTCAGAACCTGCTAGTCCCAATCTACGAGCTTTGATCCTCGCTGGTGTTAAAGTTCCTCTCCAAGCCGTTTTTCCAAGAATGGCGGCACCATTGCCATGGGGTCAACGTGTCGGGCCCCTGGCCCTTACTCAGCCTCTACATGAGTTACCCAGAGGTAACCGGAAGAACTTCCCAAAATTCAAAGGTGATGGCAAGGTACATCCTGATGAACATATTGCAGCCTTCATAGTTGCATGTGGGGTTTTGGGAGTTGAACATGAAGACGTCTCCGTAAGACTGTTCGTGGAGACTTTGCAAGAAAATGCTGCTGATTGGTTCTTTCACCTTCCGGCTGGTGCTATAACCGACTGGGACACCATGAGAACCCAGTTCGAGAATCGTTTCAAGCCGGCAGAAGATGTGCATGCTTTGCTTGCCCAAATTTCTCAGATAAAGAAAGATTCGCAAGAACCCATGAGAGAGTTTGTGGCTCGGTTCAACAGGTTGATAAATAAAATTCCAACAAACACCCGACCTGTTGATCGGATTCAAAAATGTTTCTTTCTAAATGCCCAATCACCTAAAGTTAGTTATGCACTAAGAAGGGCTAATCTCGCTACGTTAGCTCTAGATCAAGAACTGGCTGTTAGTGTCGAAGATGACTTGATCATGTCAGGGAAGTTGAGAAGAGACCCTCCCAAATCTAAGTCTGCTGCTTCTTCCTCTTCCACCCCTGGACCTAACACTGACCCATTGGTTCAGAAACTTGCAAATGATCTTATTGCTATAAAGAAACAATTGGCTCAGCATGCCCCTTATGCAGATGTTCCAAGAAGAAATTTCCAGCCCAGGAATCGTTTGCCTGCTTCTCAAACAAGACTAGCACTTGAAGGACCTCCTGTTAGGGTTCCTGTGAATGCAACCTGTGAAGTTGAAGAGCCGGATGATGATGAGGATAATGAAGCTTGCGAAGAGTTTGTGGAAGAATTTGATGATGAGGCAGAAGAACTTGAGGGATCTCGAGTGAATTTCTTTACTACTGAGGGCATTGATGATGGAGAAGATTATGATGAAGTGGTAGCAGACATGAACAACGAATCATTTGCTGTCATGACTCGAGAACAGACAAAGCAGAAGGAGAAGGTGACACAGCCCATAAAGAAATCTAAGGAGCAGTCGGCAACTATCCCTGTTATTGCAAAAAGAGGATTTCCTATCCCTACTCCTTCTGCACCAAAGGTGAGTCCTATCAATCCTGCTACCAAAGTTGTTTCTTCTTTTTCTCCTAAAGTTGATAAGCCTAGGATTTCAAATGATGATGGCCCGTCCACCTCTGGATCCTTTGATATTGTTGATCACCTGAAAAAGACCAAGGTCCAAATCTCAGAAGCTGAGTACTATCAAACCCATCCCAAAGCCTTTGCCAAAATGATCCACTTTGTCAATTCCAGCTCTAAGACCACTTCTAAAGGCCTTCTACCTACTCCTCCTTCTACACCACCACACAGTCACCTCGCTTTGGTGACAAAATTAAACCATTTTACGTAACACTACTAATAGCTGGCCATAAGCTCAGTAATTGTGTCATAGACTCTGGAGCTTCAGATAACGTAATGCCTGCTAAAGTAGCTCATGCTTTAGGCCTGACCCTCACTCGCACTTATGGATCCTGTTACTCCATGGAAAGTAAAGAAGTGCCCCTGGTCGGGAGAATTAAAGATGCGCAAGTGGCCTTTGCTGCCTTGCCTGAAAAGAAAGTGTTGGCTACCATCCTAGTAGCAGATATCCCTCCTTCATACGGGATGTTGCTAAGTAGGAACTTTTGTAAAGATGTGGGTGGGGAAATTCAAATGGATTGGTCGCATGCCCTTGTACCGGTTAATGGACAAATGAAGAAGCTGCTGCCTGAGAAACAATCTGAGTATATTGTGCAGAAGACGGATGATCCTAAAGCACAAATACTCTATGAGGATATGGGTCATGGTAATTACATGATTATGTCCCCTGATGAAATCCCACCCCCCAAAGTGTCCCCTAGAGATCCTAACGGGGTTTGGATTTTAGAATTTGATGGAAGTTGTTCCTCAGCTGGTTCTGGAGCTGGTGTCCTGCTAGTGTCACCTGAAGGAAGCCTACACCCCTTTTCATTCAAGTTACAGTTCGAGAATACTAATAACACAGCAGAATACGAGGCTCTCATTCTCGGATTGCAGGTGGCCAAAGAACAAGGTATAAAGAATCTTCTGGCTCGTGGTGATGCAGAATTGATTGTAAAGCAGGTCAGAAACCTTTTTCAAGTAAAAAATGGAAGGTTAAGGCATTACCGGAATCAGGTTTGGGATTCTATTGAGTTCCTTGATGCTTTCTCTATTGAAGCAGTACCTAGGGAAAAGAACAGCAGGGCTGATTCGTTGGCAGTCTCAGGATCACTACTGATTCCTCATCCTGACTTTTCTCAGGATAAGTTCACCATTGAGATGGTCCATCGGCCTAGTGTACCTGATAATGCCAATAACTGGCAAGTCTTCAATAATGATCAACATTTGCTTTCCTTCCTGGAACTCAAGGGCAATTTCGAACAACTGTATTTTGAGGGAAGTGACAACCTGCCTCGTGAGAGTGTGCCCTTTGACCAAACAGTCACCCATGCAGAAGAAACAGATCAAGATGGATGCATCAATCTCAAAGGAAACAAGATTCCTAAAGGGTTGGTGAGTTTGGAGGAACTATTTGATAAGCATGACAGGTATGTGAAATCTAGAGCTTCTTCTGGGCCTCAGCAATCAGCTGAGTACGATAAGATTGACATTGGGAGTCCTACTGACCCTAAGCTAGTGAACATTGGGAAATGTTGCACAGCAAATGAGAGGAGAAAAGCAATTGATCTTCTAAAAAGGTATAAAGATGTTCTCGCTTACTCTTATGAAGATTTGAAAGCTTTCAAACCAAAAGATATGCAGCACTCTATTCCCCTCAAGCCTGGAATTAAGCCTTTCAAGCAGAAACAGAGACAATACAACCCCAAAGTAGCTGACACCATCTTTCAGGAGATACAGAAGTTGTTGAAAGCTAAAATTATCTTTCCTATTCACCATTCAACATGGATTGCAAACATTGTGCCTGTCAGGAAGAAAAATGGTGAGATCCGCATCTGTGTCGATTTCAGGAACCTGAATCAGGCTTCTCTGAAAGATAATTATCCTTTGCCCATGATGGATCAAATATTGCAAGCAAGAATAATGTCCTGAAATGTTATCTATGCTTGATGGATTTTCTGGATACAATCAGGTAGAGGTTGATACTGTAGATCAACATAAAACAACTTTCACTACTCCTTGGGGCACCTTTGCTTACAAGAGAATGCCTTTTGGGCTTATTAATGCTGGTGCCACTTTCCAGAGAGCTATGGATCTGGCTTTTGGAAGCTTAAAAGGGAAGTGTATTGTCATCTACCTTGATGACCTGACAGTGTTTTCCAAGACAAGAACGGATCATTTTGACCACCTAGAGACAGTTCTGCTGAGATGCAGAGAGCATGGGATCTCTCTGAACCCTAAAAAATCTGTCTTTTGTGTCACTGAGGGAAAGTTATTAGGGCACATCGTTTCCAAGGATGGGATTAAGATTGATCCTGAACGAGTTCAAGCCATCCAGCAAATTCCTCTCCCAACCAGTAAAAAGGGCGTGCACTCCTTCTTCGGTAAGATCAATTTCTTGAGAAGATTCATCCCTGATTTTGCAGAATTAACTTTGAATATTTCTCAGATGATGAAAGGAAAACAAACATTTGGTTGGTCTTCTGAAGGAAAGGAATCCTTCGAAGGTATCAAGAGAGCTATCGCTAAAACTCCTGTTTTAGCCTGTCCTGATTTCAATAGAGATTTCATCATCTATTGCTATGCTACAGATAATACCTTGGCTGCTGTCTTAACTCAAGAAGACTCTAATGAGCATGAGCTACCAATCGCATTCATGAGCTATATTCTGAAGGATCATGAGTTGAAATATACTATGATGG
Organism: Taxus wallichiana var. yunnanensis; assembly: GCA_018340775.1. NCBI lineage: Eukaryota > Viridiplantae > Streptophyta > Pinopsida > Cupressales > Taxaceae > Taxus > Taxus wallichiana. Next base: position 817,074,356 of record CM031238.1, on the reverse strand, counting down.
AGAAACATGCTTTTGCGGTGGTTAAAGCTGTCAAGCAATTTCGCTTTTACATCCTCAACTCTCATTCCATAGTGCTGGTTCCAGATACCACTGTTAAGTCAATTCTCACACAACAAGAATTTGGATCCAAGAGAGGGAATTGGGTTGCTAAGGTCCAAGAGTATGACATTGACATTAAGCCGACCAAGCTGGTTCGTGGAAAAGGTCTTTGTGAGCTCATTGCTGAAGGAGCTAAGCATGAACTACTGGAGAAAGTTGACCTTCCTACTGTTCTGTTCCTTAGTTCAGTTGACGAATGGTATGCTGACATCACCCATTTTCTCACCTATGGGGAATGCCCCTCTCATTTAACTGCCAAAGAAAAGAGGACTGTTAAATTGAGGTCAGCACAATATGTATTATGGGAAAATGCTTTGTTTAAACGTGGCTTGGATGGGAGATTTCTAAAGTGTGTGGACAAAGAACAGCAGAGAAAGTTGCTCTCAGCTTTTCACGATCAGGCATGTGGAGGGCACTATTCATCAACGGTTACAGCTCATAAGATACTCCGGGGAGGATACTACTGGCCTTCTTTGTTCAGAGATGCATCCAAGTGGGTGGATAAATGTGAGGCCTGCCAGACCTTTGTGGGAAGACCTAAATTGGCTTCTTTGCCTCTCAAGCCAGTTGTGATTGAGGAGCCATTTCAACAGTGGGGTTTGGACTTCATTGGTACACTCAATCCTGCTTCTAGTGCTGGTCACACTCATGTACTTACTGCCACTGACTACTTCACCAAATGGGTGGAAGCTATTCTAGTCAAGAGCACTACTTCTGAAGTGGTATGCAGCTTCATCAAAGAGAACATCTTGGTAAGGTATGGTGTGCCTAACAAGATTGTAACAGATAATGCCTCGAATTTCTCTTCAGCTGAGATAATGGACTTCTGCTATGGGTATGGTATTTCTTTGGCTCACTCTTCAGATTACTACCCTCAAGGAAATGGGCAGGCAGAATCTACTAACAAAAATCTGGTGACTATCATAAGGAAGTTAGTCAATGAGTCTCAGCGAAACTGGCACAAGAAGCTCTATGATGCTCTTTGGGCAGACAGGATCACACCAAAGAGAGCTATTGGAATGTCTCCTTTTCAAGTGGTATATGGAGTAGAAGCTCAATTGCCAGTGACAGTGGAACTGCCGGCCTTGCATCTAATGAAGGCCATCGAGGATACTAGTTTCAGAGATGCCCTGGACAAGAGAATTATGTACCTGCACAAGCTGAATGAAGACAGATTGGTGGTTGCTGATAGGATATCTGTTCACCAGCAGAAGGTAAAGGTCCTGTTTGACAAGAAAGCTAGGTTCAGAGATTTCCAAGTTGGAGACATCGTACTGTTATGGGACAAAAGACATGAACCTCGTGGCAGCCATGGAAAATTTGATTCCCTGTGGCTCGGACCTTTCAAGATCAGACACTTTGCTGGTGAGAATTCCTTTTATCTTGATTACATGGATGGTTCTTCTCTCCCACTTCCTTATAGTGGGCAGTATCTCAAGTTGTTCAAGTCCTAGGTGATTAGGGAGTCCCTTGTATATTCTGTACAGTGTTTTTGCTTCTCTGCTTTTGGTGTGTTTTCCTTTTGTTGTTTTGGTGTGTTGCCCTCTGTATTGGTGTTCTTTTGACTCCGTGGCCCAATGGATAAGGCACTGGTCTGCTTTCCCCGAGTTTGTCTAGGTTCTTGCCTTGCCTCATTCCTTGAATTTATGCCAAGTCATCCCCAGAAGGAGCCAGCTTGTTGTCCACTCAAAATTCCCTGCTCTGATAAAAGTAAAATTTCAAAATTTTGAGTTATGAGTGTTTTCTCTAAAGTGCCTAAGCCGTGAAAATTGAGAAAATCTGTGTTTTGGGTCATTTTGTATGTATTTCGGGCCTGTCGGACATTTTTGTCCCGCCTGTCCCAAGTACGAAAGTGCATTCTGTTCCCCGATCGGCCGAAATCCCCGAAGTTGTTCCATTTTCGGGCCCGTCGGAACTTTTTGTCCCAAGTGTCCCAAAACTTTTTGTGCGAGATGTTCCAATTTCGGCCGAAACACCCGAACCGCGTACTTCGCACTTTCTTGTTCCAAACGTCCCAAATCAAAAAGTGCAAGTTGTTCCATTTTCACCCGAACCGGCCGAGTCGCGTACTTCGAACTTTTCGTCCCAAACGTCCCAAGTCCAAACGGGCCTCTTGTTCCATTTTCGGCCGAAACACCCGAACCGCGTCCTTCGCACTTTCTTGTTCCAAATGTCCCAAAATGCATTTGTGCGTCTTCTCCTTGTTTCACCCGAATCGGCCGAGCCACGTGTTTCGCGCATTCGCGTCTCACATGTCCCAAGCGTACCAAGTGTCATTCGTGCTATTTTTTCCCACTCTACCCGATTATCATGCTTATTCAAATTGGTGGTTATGTATTAAATGCGCATTCATGGTCTTTCTCTCTCCTAAACGGCTATTTAACGAGCATTTCCCCTTTGCGTTTTTCACACTACTTCCATTGCTATCTTTTGCTCGAAATCTTGCAATTTGCAAACTTGCGCGCATTCCCCTCCCTCTGTAATTCCTTCCAGAGTCTAGGTTACCCCTCAGAGACTATCAATATGAAGATCAAATTCCAGGGACAGGAACAAATTTCTCCACTTGAGTCTGCCGTTTGCAATATTGGGGACAACGAAGCTCGTCATCTTGACTTCGGTGATTTTTGGGCAAGAATGGCGGACGCAAACCCTACGCCAATGGCGCAGATGATTCACGATAGTGGTTTGGCTTTTGCTGGAGGTTTCCCAATCTCAGTACAGTGTGCTGATACCGTGCTTTCATGCGGAGCTCACTTCGACCCCGTTTCGAGCGAATTGACTAATATACATGGGGAACTCATCGCCAAATTGGATGCCGCCGCCATTAGCACTGCTCTGAGAATTCCAGAGATGGATAATGCCATAGTCGTTTCCCGAGATCAAGCACAGACCCTGTTCGACCAAGACAGTGACAAATATAAGGCACGAGTGGCGAAGTCCTGGCTGAAGAACCCTAAGAAAGGAGCTTCTCGTCTGACCAAAACCCTCTTCCGAGCAGATTTCAATGAAGAGTTGTCAGACTTCATAATCTTGCTGGCTCGGGTTATGGGTTTGCCCTCTACCAACGAATTTCACTTCTGGATGTGCCCGCTCATCAGCATGGTGTGCGAAGGAACGCAAAACATAAATTGGGCGGAAATCATAAGCATGAATTTGGCGGAGCAGCTGTCCAATGTGCAGCAAACGAAGAAGTTCTACATGACTTCGTATCTGATGTATACTCTGGCAGCATCAAGGCAGTGGTTCGGTTTTTCTTATATAGATGCACACAAAGATGATCCAGTATATGCTTACTGCCCGCAGTTCACCCTGGAGACCAGCAACCGTAATTTCAGAAGGGTCAATGATGCTTTCACCATGTACGTGGTTAGACTGCTCGAAGGTGATACTGCTAGAAGGTTTTCAGATGAAGCCATGAACCTGATATCGCAATATGGTGCTTATTTCATCCAATTCAGGAAATTTTCTTATATCAGGCTTGCTGGCTATGAGAGCACTCCTCTGCGGCTTCCCATGTTCTGCAATGATAAAATGGCCTTGATAGAAATATGCAGGCAACTAGACAAGTTGCACAGAACTTGCAGAGATAAGAAGATTTCGGCTTGCACTTTCCCATCTCTCTGGGAAACTACACTTGCAAAACAGCCCCTAGACGCACGAATATAGAGAGCCCTTGTTCCTATCACCGTTCACTTCTTCAAGCCAAGGACCTGCTTTGACCTGAAGAAGTTTATTGAACGGAACATCAAGATAATCTACCATCATAGGGCAGATGCAGAAGACTACTGGGCTGACTGTGTAGATGATTTTGAAGCCAGGAGAAGGCATTGTGGCAGGTTCTCCCTGCAATTGATCCAAGAACTCGGTATGTACCAAGTTCCTGAAGGTCTCCAGGATGACAATTCTGATCTATACTCATATGAGTATGAAAATGTGATTAAGCACACCCCTTTGGAGGACCTGGATTGGAACAGGAAAGAGAGGGATGATCTGGCTGAGATTCTTGCTCCAGTCTTAGTCAGGACTAAGGTCTGGTTTGACAGGATGGTTCGAGAATTTAGGAGGCATTCAGGAGAATCTTCTTCTAAAGATGCGTCGACACCAAGAAGAGAAGCATCTATTCCAAGGTCAGAAACACCAGTGAAGACCCCTCCTGCTTCATCAATACAAGGACCTGCAGCTTCTACTCCTTCTCCATCCACTCAAGTGTACCAGAAGAAGCTCAAGGAAGTTAAGAAGGAGCCTGTGGAAAGTGATCCTCAAAGAAAGCAGGCAGAGTTGCCTATGGGACCAGAGAACATCATTGTTCTCAGTGAAAGTGAAGAAAGTGAAGTACCAACTCTTGCAAATGCTCCTGAGGATCCAGCTGATAAAGACAAAGAAATCCAGAGCACTGAGCTTTCAGGTGACATTGACTCTTCTGTCGCAATTGCCCCAATTGCCCCACTCACTTCTCAACTCGAATCAACAGCTGCGCAGACCTTGAGCGTCATGAGCTCTCTGTCTCTTGGTCCCCTTGCCCCTCCTGTTGATTCCTCTTCCTCTTTTGCGTGGGTGCAACCTCTGGTTGACAATAGAAAGAGAAAACTTTCCTCTCGGAGCTCGGGACCAAATTTCGATGCTGTTGCAGCCTTGTTGGGCACCACTCCTTCTCGTGCCAAGAAAGCCAGAACTACTTCCAGAATAGTGTCAGATGCTCAAGGTCAGCAATTCCTGGAGATTGCCAAGCCTACAGTAGACAAATCAGAATCAGACTTGCTGGCATCTGACTTGGAGCTTTCAAGAATCCCAATGGGGGAGTCTACTCCTGAAGGTGAAATTCACAACCTTCCGAAACAAATCCTGAAGAGTCATTGGAAGGGTAGAGAAAGGGCAACAAACTATTGAACAGTTGGAAGAACAAGCCCAAGTTCTCACAGGTTTCATCAAGTCTCTTTTGTCTAAGGACAAAGTTTTGGACCCTACCCCATTGACTACTCTCCCACCTCCTGTAATTCTAAGCCAAGATGAAGTACAGAGCATCAAAGATATGCACAAGTATTCTGTCTATGGCAGAGCTATGGAAGCCATGGTGGATGACATGCTTGTTGCTGGATTAAACTTCATCGATGAAGCTTTCAAACTCCACGAAAAGGTGAGCAATGTACAACTGAAGCTCTCCTCCACTATCACTATCATGGATAAAGAGCTCAAACTCTGGAGCAGTTGCATTGTAGACCTCCGACTCATGGGACAAGCAGATGAGAACGTTCTGTTGGTGAGTAAAGTCTTTGATGATGCAAAGGATAATCTGTCGAAGTCCTGGGTCTACAGTGTGGAGTGGAAGATCAGAGTCCTGGAGGAGGCTTTGGGAGAATTGAAGAACAGTTGGCAGAAGGGTGAAGCTTTCAAGACACTGGTGGTCTCTGCTTTCAAAGATATACACTGTCATCTCCAGGATGAGACTTCTGGTACTTCCCTTTCCTTGCAAGAAATCAAAGCTCAATTCAGAGCTTTTGTCAAAGATAACCTATTCAAGGAAAGTTCCATCTCCAAGGAGAAAATGAAGGAGATTTTCTCTCTTCAATCTGCCATCGAAGAAGCAAACAAAGATTATCATACTCATGTCGAGTTTGATAATGAGATGGAGAAGTGTCTTGGATTTTGGACTCAGTCTACGACCAACACGTCAGTCCCTCGTGGCAGAGACATAGCTGAGGCGTTAAAGAAGTTCGCAATGGATTCTCAAGTCGGGGTCCTCTCTCAAAGGATCGCCACCGTCTTCTTCTCCTTGTTCTTTTCTCTTCTTCCCTTTTTTTCCGTTTTCTTTGTAAAGTTAAGGCGTTACGATTGGCGGTCCTTAACTATTCTCGGTTAAAGAAGCGGTTACAAAGAATAACTGATTTGTAAGCTATATAATGGCCTTTCCACGCCATTCCAAAGGGAGGAAGAACTTGGCGTATTTTCTGAAAGTGTAAATAGATCAGAAAGAAATCAATACAAAAGGGCTTTCCATTCATTGTCTATCTAATCTCTCGTTATCTCTGTGTTTTCTTTTAATTTCGTGAGATCATTTGTTTCTAGTTTGTTAGTCTCACTGATTGCATATTTTCAAATATTGCGAGTATAGTGATCTTGTATAACCAAGAAGGAACTTTGTGTCCTTGATTAATGAATCTAAAGAAGGTTATTTACAGAACTTTGTGTCTGGTAATCTCATCTTGTGCAAACGATCTTGTTTTAAATTCACCGCAACTTCGTATACATAAAGAATTATTCTGTTATCTATAATTCTGCATGTTGCTTTTCTGCTCATCCTCGTATTCCCTTTCCTCAGTCCTTTTGTAACTGATGATCCTTGTGGAAAACACTTTCGTAATATCCAAGTTCAACCATAAAATCATGTTTTGTATATTTGTAAATAAGTCTCCACTCTTCAAAATAAGAAAAAGGTCTTTATTGAGAATGAAAGAAAAATTTCAAGAAATCGGGGTTTGACTAGTTGTCTAAAATTGCTACCTCTTCCAAACCCCAAGATGGTTGGTTGGGAGAAACTAAGGACTAGCTGGATTAAGTTGAATTTATATGGGGCATCAAAAGGGAATCCTGGTAAATCAAACATAGGAGGATTCTTCATAGATCACAATGGGTCATTCATCTTGGGCTTCTCCTATAACCTTAGTACTCAAACTAATAATGTGGTAGAAGTTGATGTTGCATTGGGGGATCAGAATCATTGTGGAAAGAAATTTCAATAACATGGAAGTGGAAGGTAACTCCTAAACATAATTAATAACATCCTTAATCTTAGCGCCACTTCCATGTCTATAATGGATTCCATTGAAGGTACTAAAAGGTTGGCTATGGGTTTTGATAGCATTACCTTTAAACATGTATATTGGGGGCAAATGGTATGGCTGACCTTTTTGCCAACAAAAGGGTTAATGAGGATGGCTTGAAAATCATGACGAACTATACAAAATTGGAACCCCCATGAAAGATTTAATAACTAAGGAAACCAATGAGTCAAATAATGGTAACAAAGGGTTCCTTGTCAAGTCTTAGGGTCAAGGGGTTTCACTCTTGGAGTAGAATTATGAATAGGTTTTTGTGGAAATTACCATAAGTATGTGAATGTTATTAACTGGAATAATGAGAGGGTGAGGGATGATTAATGTCAAGTGTCTCGTCGTGATGTGGTAAATGTCCCTTCTTATAAGTGCAATCATTTGGTTAACAAGGACGATTAGAGGCGGGATTTAATTCTACATGCTTGGAGTAAATCTCATTGTTCACATAGAAGTAAAGGTATTGGGAGAGGAGCTCTATGGAAATCCTACTAGTTTTGGCTTCTAACTTGCTTGGATGCGAGAATGGGGGGAGATTTGTTTGCACTAAATCGAGAGATGTTAAGAACATTAAGCCCCATGCGTGAGATATCTTTGAAAATGTGGGTATGACCCCCTTTTTCAATATCTTCGAAGGTTTTAATGAAGAGCCCAGTAAACACTTTGGCAAAGTGTGGAAGACTTCTAAAATCTAGACTGGAGGATCTGTTTCCATTGGGGGATTAAGCTTCAAATAACCATTGACACCATTACTACTATAACGGATTTGAAAAAGGAAGGAAGGGAATTGTTCAATCCAAAAATAGATTGCAATTTAAAGAGATGAAGGCATTCCTTAAATGTAAATAAAGACGTATCCCCCATTTTGTTGGTTATTTACGGAACTCTAAACATGAACCCTTTAATGAGGTGGCTCTAAACCTCATCTAATTTATTATTCGGAAGGAAGGCACGAAATATTTTTTTCTTATCATCTTCTGATGTTAAATTTCATCTGTCATGGTCATATTTATAGTTTCCCTTACTTAATTATTTGGTTGTTAAGCACTATCATGGATCAGTTCTAGAAGGGCAAGATAATGATACCCCTTCACCAGGGCTTGATCATGGCATTGGTGAAGAGGGTTTATACTGATGTGAATAAATCTAAAAATATCTTGGACCATTGGTGGATGCTCTTGGTGTGTCTGAGACTGAGCAGGATGTCGAATCTCGAGACAAGAAGGATTCAAGTGAGAGTACTTCTTCGAAGGATTGGGGCTCTGATCCTAAGGAATCTAATGAGGTAGTGCTTGGCCTTCACAAGTTGAAAGAGAAAAGGGGGGTTGATAACCCTATCATGGTTGAGAAGAGGAATGTGCAAGGGCGATGTTCTCAGGCGGAGGTGGTTAAAGAACCGTGAAATGTAGAGATTCTCATAATGGATATTAATCTCAATAAGAGCATGCTATAGTTCATTCTTAAAGATTGGCATCTTGTGAGGGAGAAGGTTGATAGCATGGAACTACTCCAAGACAGGTGCAAGTTCTTGGAAATATAAGTTGATTAGTTGAAATATTTACTCAACTAGGTGAGTAATTAGACCATGTTCCATATTAAATCCATAACACAACACCTTCATCTAATTTCCCAATTGATTAATTTATAAAAACAACTTGAGAATGAAGATTCTTATAAGAAGAGGAAACATGGCTTAGCTGAGTATGATCTTAATTACATGGGTGCCTCCATTAACAAGTTGGAAAAGGAGTGGAAAATCCTCCTACAAGATATTGATAATGATGATCCAAATTGATGTTTGGTGCCTTAGTGAAGGCTCATATTTATGTGTTGTTGTGTCTTGTATTTGGCTATTGTTAGTTTTTTGTTATATTGTTGTTTGTATTTACTTTTTTTTTATGTTACTTATCATTTCTATATATATATATTTCCCTGTGGGCTCTGGTTTGTAATGATGCTTGTTCATTAAGTGGGATTTGAAGATGTATGGAGAAGGGACCCCTTAACCCTCTTTTACCTCTAACTAAAAAATAAATCTTATAGAATTGATTTTAGACCTTCAGGTGTTTCCGTTATAATATAATGATTTGAAATCAACCAAATCAATACTTAGTCATTATCATGATTTCAAGATTATTGAACCTAATGTTTTTTAGCGTAAATATTGTAACTAGAATTTGTTTGTGGCAAACCAATGATTATTTTTTAGGTTTTTAGCATTTGAAATTGATTGTATATGTTTGTAGGATAGGTGGGCCAAATTTAAATTTCAAAATCCTCACATATCTTAACAATAATGAGATATGAGATGGTATTAACACTTAAATATAGTGATGATGAGAGAATGGTGAGATGATCCATATTTAATAAATTCATAGATTAATTCATGTGTATTTATGTCCCAATGATATATATGATCCCTAAAACACAAATGTGACCATCCAAATACAAATTTGACATCCTAAGAAACAACAATGTCACCTAAAACACAAGTGTGGCCCTCTAAATAAAACATGACACCCTAAACATTAATAAAGTAACCAAAACACATATACAATACCCTAACCAATAATGTGATAACATAAACATAAATGCAATAGAATAAACACATATACAACACACTAAACATAAATTTGAAACCCAAAAAAATAATAAATGTGACCCCCTAAAAATATTTTCAACATCCTAAATGAAATCTGTGACCTCAAACACATATGTGACATTCAAACTTAAATTTAACTACCTACACATTTATGTGACCCCAAACATCAATGGTGAACCCAAACATAGATTTTATACCCTATACAAGAATGTGAATACCTAAATATGAATTCCACATTTATCAATCTCATATGAGAAATATTTCTTGAAGAATTGCCACTCATATTCAATCATCTCAAGTCATTTAATCTAAATGGGTCCCTAGATCTAACACATATATATCAAATGAGAATAATGAAATGCTAAATGATACAAATTCTTCTATATGTTTACACCCTAAAAATATATATGAGATTCATTATGAAAATAATATATAGCATGTAAGGGTTCACAATAGGGGTTATTCTAAATTAATTAATTTACAATTAACCATGCATAATTATAATAACACATTAATACTTATGTAACTATGATAAATGATACAAACATATCTTAAAGACACACTTGAAGAGATGGATACTTAGCTATACATAATGGTATAGATGAGATTTGGATGTGCATAATAGATGAATAAGAATATGTAAACATGAAGATGCTTCATTTTTATATTGTTTTTGGAAACCATCTCTATCTAGGAACATGTGATCTTTCCTTTATTTTTTATTTTTCTTCCCTCTTTTTATGGTCTTTTACCTACCTATGATGAGTTTCTATAATTATATATTCCTTTTATTTGTCTAGTAATATTTTTCATTGTATGTCACTCAAGATCACATAACTTCATCACAAACTATAATGACTTGGAACAAATGGAAACTCGATATACCTATAATGCCCTCAAGTAGGATCAAACCTCATGTAGTTATCCTACATGTTGGTGCAAATGTGAATGTGATCTAATCTGACCCATATGTGTCATCTCATGTATTATGAAACTAATATAGTGTATTAACTATATATTAGATAATTTACCCAACATGGTAGTAGTGTAATGTAGTGTGTTTCATCTACTAGACTAAACCCTTTTATCCCTTAAAGAAATGTGGTAATGATTAGAGTGAATTTACTCTTGTTGAGACATGATTCTAGAACCTTTTAATGATTATAAATGGAGGAAGATAGAATGTATGACTTGGTTTAGTGTTATAAAACTTAATCATTGGTTGGTCTAAATAATGTGCAGCTAATTTTGGAATATTTGGGAGAGCATTGAGTGTTTTTGTATTGATATTTACAATAAGAACTTATGAAAGTGTTAGGTGAGTAATAAAGTGATTGAATTTCTTATATATTTTTTGTAGGTGAAATATCATCCTAATGATGACTCTAGCAAGATGAAATGAATCATAAAAGATAATAAAATTTAAAATAGATTCGTAAGATAAAGGGGCCATGACCATAGTACACTATGTCCGAGAGCTGTATGAATTTTCCCAAATAAATAGTGAGATAAAAGCTAAGGTTTAGGAATGATGTCTAGACATAAATGACTTATTTGATTAATTAATACTTCTTAGATAAATGATAGAGAAAAGTGTAAAGGTGAAAAATTCAATATAGATATAGACAAATATATTGATTTGAATTAGAATGTGATAATTTATCTTATTAAGGAAACAAATCCAAACTTGTCATTTCCAAAGGATAAGTTACCAAATTTTAGTGTCGTAATTTCCACTGTTTAATTTTGTAATTGAAAAAATTCATGTTCTATGGAGAAACATACCTAAGTGTGCACACACTTTATCTTTTCTCTATACTTGTCTTACTATGTGTTGGTGTTGGCATGCTCCATGTTGAAACATGAAACAAAGAGTGTAATCAATGTCTATAATAGAAATTGAATCCTAACTCAAGTTTAAATAATTCTTGTAACTTTTTTATATTTTCACTTACACAAATTAATTTAAATAGGATGTAAAACATGGAAGGAATACACTCATTCATTTTATGGAGGTAGAATCTCTCATTCTTGTTGTACATTGGATATTTGGGGTTTTTTATTAAGATGTTTAAAGATTAGAGGTGATTAGTCCCCAATTTTCTGAAGGAGAAAATAGAGTGTTGAATGCTTGCATGACCAAACACCAAAGGAGAGGGGGGGTATTGAGGAACTCCATTAAGAGAGAAGACAATGTATCAAAAAATTTATCAACCCTAATATATTCCACCATAAATTTGAAAGAGGATAAGAAGGATAGCTAATGAAGAACTTGGCCACTTTAATACCTTCCAAAACTCCATAGACCACACAATTATAGATGAATTTAGGCCCAATTTTGTAAATAAAATACACATTAAATAATCAAGGTATGCACCATGACCCCACTATGTGTTATATAGTTGAGTCTGAGTAACTAAATATTGAATTAATGTAAAGTAGAATAATCCCAATGCCCCAAAACCTTTTTCTTGAAATTATATGCAAGTAGAGTAATGGAGAATGAATGAAGTACTCATGCCCCAGTATAATACTCTAAAATATGTTATTTTTGTTTGAATGTGTACCAAAAGTCTATAGATAGATGTAATAATCTAAAATTTTCAAAAAAAAAACAAATAATCTTCCCGAGGTTGAGAACGTCTAGTATGTTTTAGATCATATTATGGTCCTGACATAAAGTGTACATTTTTTACCAATGTTGATTTGTGCCACTTTTTATATTTGTACTTATTTATAAGGATATGTACCCTACAAAAAACATGTTCATGTGTCATAATCTACCAAAGTTGGCTATAGATGTAGAATATATCCTAGTGAATTCCCCCTATTTTAAGGCACATCTAATAAATCATTTGTGTGTGGGTAAAAATAAATTATATGTAACCATGTCAGATAAGTATGATAATCTAACTTTGAATCACATATAATGATGTAATGATGGCCACTATTGGGAATATGTTCCTATAAAATAGGGTTTCACATAGTAAAGACCACGGTGCACAAAGAAAACAACATGAAACATGTAACATGTAACAAGAAAGAGTATATATAGTACTTTGTAAAGAATAAAGTAAGAACGGTAGTGAAAAGATAGTCAATCAAGCTAACATAAGTGACATAGAAAATATTCACATTAAGGAATAGATTCATAAATAGGGGACATAATTTCTGTCAAATCAAAAATAAGGAACTAATGCCACATATATTTATAAGCAAGTTTATAGACACATGATAGACATATATCCAAACACATGGGACACCACGGTGTCACAAGAAAATCAAGGTATTCAGACCATATACAAGAAGAAATCAAGTAGTCATGCAATCAAGTATGGAATTGATGTAAAAATAAAGTATATAAAATAGTAGTGAAAAATAAAATATAATAAGGTGGGTTATCACTACACAATACATATGTGTTAGTCACATTATCTCAAAAGATAGTATATACATAATGTATGTAATCAACCATAACAAGGAAAAATAAAGTAACTATAATCAACAAAATAACATAAATAGTATATTATGTATGCCCATAAATATTTGTGTATTTAGGAAGGGACAAATTTTGAACCTTTCATCGTGTGTCAGTATATGTATTTCCTATATCAAGATCAATACACCTCATGAACACATATGTGTAAAGAGAATATAAAAATCAATGTTATTTATCAAGCCAACATGACAAACAACATATCTAAATGAACTAGTTATCCAATCAAATCATGAATAGGTCTTGATTGTGTATTTTCACGCATATTTGAATGCTTGTAAACTATGTGATTATTTAAAGGTTTTATTCTTTTTTAAAATAAATTTGTATAGGAAAATGGATTAGCACAAGAACTAGTTGAGAAGGGCCTCATCAAGAGACATGCCACCCCTATAGGGTGAAGGATGTGTTATCTAAAATTCCACCCCTTGTAATTTTATACAACTCACCAGAAAGACTTAACCATTTTTTTCTCTAGAAAATCCGAGGAAGACTAGTTCGATCTATCGTGGAATGTAAGAACTTAGTGTTCCATGGGTTCTCTTAAACCTATAGAATAAAGGAATGAGCAGCATGGGGACTTACGAAGAAATTGATGAGATTTAGTGTTGCACAACATCATTTCAACCTTTTGCAACACTAAGGAAATAGGCCCTTTACATGTGTTGGCGAAATAATTTGTCTCGTGGGAAAATTAGGGTTATCTCGCCAACAATGTGTAGGAATAGGTCCCTCTTCTTGAACGGGGCAACTCCATTTATTGAAAGAAAGGAAATAAATATAAACTAAACTAATTTTGTGGGGGAGGTAGACCGGGATCACACAAGAATACTTCCCTAAACCTATGGCAACTGCTTGTATGGAATATAAGGGAGGAAAATTTCTTAGAGAGATCTAGGAAAGGGAAATAAGAGGGGTATTTTAACAAAAATAACATAGCTGAGTTTATTGCATTAAAATCAGAATATTTCACTTGCATCAATCAAAAGAAACCATTCACATAGAAAGAGGAATAATCAACAAGAAACACAAAAATTTTATCATGTTGCACAATTTACAATGCTCTTAGAGTATAAGTTGAGATGGAGACAGAATAACAATATACAAGAGAATAGAGGAATTGAAGGTACTTGTTCCTAGAAAGACAATAGGAGCTATTAAATAAGAATTAACTATCCCTTTATAATGAGGAGGGCATCTCCTTTTATAGCTTTATAATCCATCTCTTCATCTACCCCCCACATGACTTTTCATATTCCCACTACATGCGAATTTTCAAATGTCCTTATAAAAGACAAAATAACTCCTCTTTTTATAATTGTAAAATGTACTTTACATTGCATAAATATTACATAGTCACTTTAAGTAATAAGACAAATAATCATTATTACACACAATAAAGAGTTAGAATAAAGGGAGTAGAAGGAGAGTGAGAATAGAATAAAGATAAATAGAATGGAGAAGAATGAAGTAGATCAGGTTGTTTGATGAATACCCTTCTAATGATGAATTTTATGCCTCGATGCATCCCCGTGCAAATTTTATTGGTTTGAACTCAAGCCCTTTCACTTCTCTAACAAAACAGATAATCGTTAGTGTGATCTTCTCTAATTGAGGAATGCTTACATACCCCAATGTGTTGATCCCATCCTCTGGAATGTGTCTTAGCCTCTTTCATTTAGTAAACCATCATTTGTGATCCTGAGAAATGTTTGAAATAGAGAAACATATTTTTACGAGTGACTCAAGGGTGTCTTCGTTGAAGGAGAATGGGTCTCCTACCTCTTTCAGAACCATTTTTGAAAAGGAGTCATGAGCTCTACTAAAGATGTGTTTGAACTGATAGGAAGGGGCCCCAATATCTTATACACATTTGCTTAGATCTTCGATAATTTCCTTGTAATTTTCCTCACACACTTCGAGCTCGCCAAAGCATCTATCAAGTATTTCACACCTTGCATCCATGGTGCGTAAATAAATAAGGGACAAGTTCTCAACTGGATTCATGAACACATTTTTTCTTATCAAGAATGAGGATTCAAGACTCCCCATTTCGGAGGTCAATGGGAAAACACTATTTCATATCATCTTTTCTTTCTCCATTTCCACCCTGGTGCCTTTGATTCTTGAGATGGTACCTAAAATGAAGTGGAACAAGGAGAGGACCTCGGGAAAAGGATATTCCCATTTTTAATTATTTTCCCCACCCACTTGTCATTTTCCCTCCCCTGCATTGTGAATCCTTGGGCTTGTTTGAGGTACTTGTGGGTCAAATATGCTAATGGGGGAGACTACCTCAACTAGAGGCAAGGATGATGAGCCTCGCTCTAGGAATGACTGCATATATGAAGATAAAATCATCACATGTTCCTCCAATTGGTTGATGGTTCATTTATATTCTTCATTCCACTCCAGTATCCGAGTTGAAGACTCCTTGAAAATATGAGCATCATCTTCATACATAGCCTAACTAAGTGAGACTTTGGTTATCTCATATTCATTGGGGGTCATTTCACCCAAAGGTTTGTCCACCTCGGGTCTTGCAACTTCCACGAACTGAGCTCTTGAAGCCTTAGTGTAGAATCTTAAATTTGTTTTTTTTTCCTCGAATTCTTGGATTTCATGTACTTTGAGATGACCTCAAAGGTTAGTACTTCTAGACTAATTGAATGAAATCTTGTCCTTTTCCTTGCCTAATCACAAAAGGAAGTTGTAAAGTTTTCTGGGTAGAATTTATTTTATTAGAAGATTTATCCCAGATTTTGCAAATATTTTAAAGCCACTAACCTCAATGTTAAAGAATAACATGATTTTCAATTAGAAAACAGAGGGAAAGAATGCATTTGAATTAATCAAGCATGTCATTACACAAGATCCAACACTTTTTAATCCATATTTTAGCAAAGATTCCATTCTCGTATGTTTTTAGAGCAATTGATAAAATATTAGTTATGTTGGTGTAGCAGAATGATGAAAAAATGGAGTAGACAATTGCATTTTTATTCAAGGGTTATAAAAATATGAGTTAAAGTATTCTTTTGTTGAGAAATAAGTTCTTTCAGTCATTAGAAGTCTCAAAAACTTCAGACATCTGATTTCTAACAACTAGATTCATTTAATGGTTTCCCATCTGAGTGTTAAAGAGTTTCTTTTAATAAAGGATTTGAATGAAAAAAGAGTAGGTTAGATCATAAAGGTGATGGAATACGATTTTGATATTAATGTCACAAAGTTAGTTAGAGGAATATTATTTTGTGAACAGATAGCTTCAGACTTCCATGACGATAAAAATCATATTTTAGAGCTTCAAGAAGGTCTAAACACAGTTTCTCCTTCATTTCCTCAAAGTTAGGCCCAATATATGATCCATTATCTTTAGAATATACAATTCCCATAAGGTTTGGACAAATAAAAAAGAATTTATTTCAGATTAAAATCCATTCCTTATTTTTTTGTTGATAACATTTTGTTTAGAACATATGAGAATGGAGTTCTTTTAAGATGCATCAATTCAAATCAGATTGAGCATGTTTTGGAAGAATTCCATGGAGGTATATCCAGTGGCCATTTTGCACCAAGAGCTATATCCTTGAAGATTATGAGAGCTAGTTATAATTACCCAAACTTATTCAAATGTGCTCATGCATGGGTAAGGAAGTGTACAAAGCGTGCCATTTTTGCATAGAAACAAAATTTAACAGCTCTTCCTCTTCAACCCATTTAGGTAAATCATCCTTTCATGTAATGGGGATTATATTTTATTAGCATGATTAATCCACATTTTAGCGCAGGTCATAAATAGATCATCATAGCTACATATTACTTCACAAGATGGACAGAAGCAATGGCTTTGAAAGAAGTAAACAATACATGGTTTTTAAAATTTTATGAAAGTCTTTTCACGAAATTTGATGTTCCCACAACGATCATCTCAAACATTTCCTTATCTTTCCTTGGAGAAAAGATTAGCACATGGTAATTCAAGCTTGGAATTCATCTATCAACATCATCCAACTACTACCCGTAAGCGAATGGCTTGGCTGAGTCAACCAACAAAAATTTTCTCCTAATCATAAAAAGAACTATGGCAGAAAAGTAGAGATCATGACATACAAAGATGAAATCATCCTTTTGGGAAGATAGGATTATTCCCAAAATATCAATTAGAAATTCTTATTTCATTTTTGTCTATGGTAGAGAGGAACGGTTTCCTATTGCCAATGATTTACTAGCTCTAGAACTCATCAAACAAATGGAAATGATGGAAGAATATTATATGCAAATCGAATTTGCAAAGTTAATGGATTTGGAAGAAATCAGGAACAAGGCAATAACAACAATGGAACTTCATCAAGCATAAGTCAAGATATATTTTGATAAGAAAACAAATATAAGAATATTCAGAGAGGGTGACATTGTTCTTAAGTGGGATGAAGACAAAACAAATCTTGGACAACACAAAATTTATGCCTTTTGGATGGACTATATTTGGTTACAGGTTACAAGCAACATAATGCTTTTCAGCTTTCTAAGTTAAAGGGTGATGAGCTTCCCATTCCATTTTATGGGATGTACCTCAAAATTTACTATTGAGGTCATGTTTTACCCTTGTACATAATAGATTGTTGTGTTTACTTTCATCCAAGTGCTTTTTGCACATTGTTGTTTGTATTTTTATTTCTCATGTGCCTTGTGCACTTTTCTAGTGTGTTGTCTAATAAGTGCTTCTAGCACAGTTATTGTTCCCAAAAGGTATTTTTAGTGACCTTATAGTTTCAATAAGTTGCAACTATTAGTACATGACTTCATGCCTAATGGATTCTTTAAGGTTATTGGTTTCTTTCCTCTAAAGCAGGCACATATCCCCTGAAAGTCACCAAATTTTTATCTAAATAAAATTCCATTCTTATTCAAATCACTTGTTCAGGTTGTGCACTTAAACAATGTTTGATTGGTGGAAAAGGATCAAGTTTGAAGATAAAATAGTGTTTGCATGCCCCATCTTATGAACCCAATCCATTCGGAATTCCACACAAAAGTCTGGGAGATGAATGAACTCAAATTTCACAACCATGCAAGAGCATGTGCTATAGAATCAAATAAACAAAGAACCTACATGCTAAAGAAGGAAAACCTACATATAAGTAGAAAATAAAAGTCTGCGATAAGAATTCACACACCAACCAAATACATTGATGGAGACAGAGTTAAAGCAATAACATCCACGTGAAAAAGGAATGAATTTCATGGGATGATAAAAGAGAATAGTTGCACGAGACCGCATGAAATAAGGAGACAAAGAATCAACACGTACATAGATCCATGTGAAAGGTGGCAATAAAAGCCACCAGAAAACCCACAAAGGAAAGGAACTAAAATATGTGCATGAATCCACACGTGGAGCCATGTAACAAAAAAACTAAACGTGCATGAAAAGTCATGTGACACGGGAAAATACCCACAAGCAAATCCGTGTGATGAAGGAATTAAATAGGGACAAATAAGTTCACATGGTAAGGAGGTAAAGGCCACATAAAGTTTCGTGTGCATCAAGAAAATATAAAAATAAAATTTCCACACTACAAAGGTACGGAATCCCATGAAAAAGTGATAAATTCAAATATACAAAACAAGGATTGAGTCCGCATGAAAGTCTCAAGCTTGACAAAGGAATTTAAAAGGAAGATTTTTTCCATGTGCCCTTTGAGAAAACCAATGAGATGTTTTGTTTTTCTTTTCTCCAACATGAAATGTTATTTTTAACACAATAATAATTCATGGAAATATAAAAATAGATGGAAGTGTGTAAGGGAGGTTTATCCCATCATCAAGAAGTTCTAAAAAGAGAATGCATACAAAAGAAAAAGAAAATTGTAGTCTTTATTTACCCAATATTAGCTAGGCACATTGGCACTTCATCCAAACAAGTCTAGAAGCTCACCTAAAGCACATCCACCTCTAGGTCCCTCCTTTGTTTTCTTATCAAGATGTTAACATGAATATTCATAATCATAACCATTCATGCAAAAGATACATCATAGCTTAGCAATTATGGAAACACATATAATAAGGAAATCATTTATAAAAATGACTAATAATATTTGAATACCCATCAAGACATATTCAAATATAGTCATCTTAGTAATGTAAACACATAATTGGTCACATAATAAGAGTGTTAATTACATCATAGATGCTTCCAGATAAGCATTGGACCATGCGCACATACAAAACTACCATGAATGGCGTATCAACAGACACTCACATACACTGGACTAGTAAATACAATAATGCATCACCTATTTATATACGGTGGGGACTTTTCCTTCACCACCTACATGCACCTTTCCTAAATATAGGTGTGCTCTAATAATAGGCTACATGCTTTTCTAACTATACTTTACAATAGACCAAGATATAAATAGCTTACTTTAACCATGCTTTAATTCCTATAATTAAGAAGTCACCATGCGATGCCTTTTTCTTTATCTGCATGTGCTTTGTCCAATAATAGACCTTTCTTGTCTACCAAGTCATCTTAAATTTGTCTATTCTTATCCCTTATCTCAAAATTGTCTAATTCCTTAATATTCCGCATGCATGCACATAAGCCTTGTGCACTAACCTGTTTCACTGCATGTTGTGCACCTCCGTGCATTTCCTATTATACCTTCCTTCTTGTGTGTCATTCAAACCTATATAAATTTTTATACCCTATGTGTATTCCTCACACATAACTAATACTTATTCATTTTTGTGACCAACATTACCCCACACTAGGGATATTGTCCTTCCTAGGAAATATTGCAAAAAACATGTTCCTCCAAATAATCATGAAGAATGAAAAAAATAAAGAATCCAAGAAATAATATGGGTTTTCACCCCAAGAATTAAAGAACAAGACTCGATATATGTGCATGTTTCAACACTTAAACCTTAGGGAGGAAGGAGTTCTAGAAATTCTTTGTCTAAAACATTTTCTAACTCCTTCCACCATGTAATTCCCTTGTTTTTGCGGTTGTGGTCTCTATAATAGCAGAACTACACATGATTCAATTCATCTATCTTCTCCTTGATCTCCCTTGACTATAACACCACCAGGTCCAAGCCATCCTTCCAAATTTTCCATCTTGCGTGTTACCAAAGGGAAGATATCCTTGAGCCTTACCCAAAGTGTGTCCTTCATGACCTTATCAAATCTCTTTTCTCCTCGACCTTGGACATTAACTTTTCATGCTCGGACTTATTATTCTTCATGTTCACCTACATTACCTTTAATTATTCCTCCTCATTGTTAGTTTTCATGCTCAAAAGTGGTTCAAAATATTGGCAGTTGTAAAAAAAAAAATCTTCCTTTTTGGCACTTTGATCTTCCTTAACCTTTGTTGACATGCTTCATAATCCACAATATGTTTTCCACATGTTCTTTATTATTCTTCTTCTGCACATCTAACTCCTCTGTCGTCAGACCTAGTCCATACTTCTTCTCATGCAACAACATTTGCACCAAGTCTTCTAAGTAATGCAATTTTATAGGGTACTCATCTTGGGAATTATCAACTAGGTGCACACGCTGCAGTGTGATGCCTTTTACTATGTTTTCTACATTTTTGTGCATCTCATATGCCAGGTCCCTTTCTTCCTTTAAAATTTTCTCAAGCCTCTTAATCTTCTTATCTTTGTGCTCCTCTTCCTCTCACATCCTCCTAATGGAGGAATATTTATCAAAAATCCTTAATCCCACCTCCACAACCATTTTATTAAGTGCATTGAGCGCTTGTTCATCTATTAGCATTTAGGATTCGACAATGGGAAATTTTTCTCATTGCAAGGACTTTAATTGCATCTCGAGGCGATTCCTTATTCACTTCAAACTCTTCCATGTACACTTGATAGTTCCAAGAGATAATTTTCCTTTTGTGCGGAAAGGATTCATTCTTATCAAACATTCCCCAATAGAATAATTCATCTATGAGTACTAAATTTTGGTATTTGGCCCTTAATACCTTCATGTGGTCATCAATGTATTGTATCTAGATTCCTTTTGAGGCTTCATTCGTTTTCTTCCTTTCGTGTTCTTACTTGTTACTTTGGTACCTCCCGTATAATATTAAATGGTGTACCACTTATTTATCCTGATCCTATACCCCCAATGCCTTCTTCACCATATTTATTTTCCTCCTCACCATCTTCCTCATGCTCCCTGTCATATCCACCATCCTTTTCTTTAGTTGGCTCAAGCATCACTTCCTTCCTCTTCTCCATCTCCCCTTGGCTATTCTTCTTTATGCGCATCTCACACCTCTTCATCTTTGACATCAAAGTTATGGATGACCGGGGCATCCTTTTCTCATGCCACCTCCTCTTCATCCACATTTTTTTCTAATTCCCCTTCATATTATTCATTGGAAACCACCCTTGGATACTTCTTTTTAATTTTCTTCTTCAGACTTGGTTTTGTTGGTGAAACTACAGGTGACTTCTTGGGTGCCTCAAAAGTACTTGTGCCTTTACTCTGCTCTCTGTTCTCTAGTTGTATATTTTGTCTCCGGATTTGGTCTAGCATGGGGTATTCTTCCTCCTCATTCACTTCTTCTTCCTCATCCTCTTCTTGAGGAGGAGTAACCTCATGCCTCCTCTTTATTCCCATGGTTTTTTCCTCTATGGGGGCTCTGGGAGGTGAATATCTCATTCACTTAGGTACTTTATGTCCTTTAGTTTAGGCCTAAGATAGATGAATATATTAAATGTTTCTTTCCCACTATAATGGTCATGGGACTTAGGTCCATGTTGTCATATTCTACCATCTCCACATATGTTGACCTGGATGGGTATACATAGGTGGTGTGCAAGGTATGATATTCTAAGTCAACACTATCTAAATCAAATTTCATCTTGCACCTCTTTGATCATGTTCAATGCGCTCTAAAATTATTTTACCATAAAGGAAAAGGGTAACTTGCACCACGGGCCAAATTACCCATTTTTAAGCTTGAACTTACCCATGCATAAGTGTTGGTGTACCACAAATTCTTCCTTTCCATCTAGCAAGGAGGGTAATTCCTGGTACACATCACTTCATTTTCGAATGCCTTGCCATTCGTTTCTACCCCTTTTTCCACTCATATTTTATAGGGGTTTTTACCCCATCACATGTAAATTTTGAAAACTTCTCTGGGGTGACTTGTTGTCTACTAGATATATCCACATTTTCTCATTCGGGTCGTCTGGTACCTCGATCTCCCAAAAGACAATTAACAACATAATCATGCCCCAAGTTATTTTCTCACCTTTTTCTACCTATACCCCTTTCTCCTCCACTATCCCCTCAAGAATGTAAAGCACAATGTTATTAAAAACAATTGCACCATCTTATGTGTAACATGTAACCACTTCTTTTTTACATGTGACCATCTTTCAGATGCACCCAACTTATAACTAAAAAGGTGTGTTGCAACTCTTGTTCTAGGTCTAGTGATGCTTTTGATATCAAATGCATGATTTCCCTATTAATAGTTTAACTATGTGGCAATGGCCTCTCTTGCCTCATCATCTTCTAAGTTTTTCCCAATCTCATCTCCTAAGTTTTTCAAGCCAATGACCCTTCGAATAAACTACGTTGTGTTGTGCATTATCCTCCCTTTAAATTAGAATATGTCTTCATGAACCCATGACACGAGCCACTTTGGTAGAGGTGCTTCCCGGCTTCCCAGTGGTAATTCATATAATTGTATAACTCTATCATTCTCCAAGTCCTTCTTTATTATATCATTGATGACTAACCTCCCTTCTTATGTCTACATCAATTCTTTCATGAAATATTTCCTTATCTCTCCCTCATATGACTCCATGTGATGATTTTAATCTCTAATTTTACATTTTTGTAAGTTTAGATACCCATGATTTGCCTCTACTACCACCTCCTCTAAGGTTATTGCATCTCGGAAAACTAGTCCTTTGGTGCATCCTCAACAATGGGATTCTTATTTTTGCCCTTTTTCTTGGGTGATTTCTTGACTGTGGTTTCCTTCTTTGGTGTCATTGTTTTAATTTCTCAAATAATCAATCATTTAAACTTAATTTCTAGAAAAATTTTGCCTTCTAGGTGTTATAATCACTTACTCAAGTTTTTGCTCAAGCGTCGGGTGTCCAACTCTTCATCAACCTCTTTATTTTCTTAAAACCTCTCTTCATGCTCAAGTTCTTTTTGCACAACCTTGTGCCATAATTTTCAACCTCGAGCATTGTGAATCCACAATTTATAAATCCTAGCTCAAAATCTAACCTTTGATTATTCTTGTTGCATGTCTTTCCTACACATTCCACTTCCACCAAGGAGTTCTTACACTCAAGGTTGATCTAGTCCGTATTAGTTCGATCTTCACACTAGCTCTTCATACTCAAACACACTTTTCTCTTGAATTGTTTAAATTCATAATTTCTCAAAGGAAAGGTAAAAATGGACTTCGCATGTGCCCTTTTTATAGTTTTTCCCAAATTTTCCACATTTATTTCTCCCCACCTACCATCACTTTTTGCTTTTAAAGCAATTTTTTCTTTTTCTCGTACTTTTATCTTATGCACATAACCTTCGGCATGCCACTACTTCCCAATTTTTAGTCATACTTGCATTCACCTTCCTACACCGCACCCAATCTTCCTATGTGCCATCTATAAAGTATTCTTCCTATTGCTTCCTTCCTCATGTTATACTTTGCATAACCATCTTATTTGTGTGGTCTCTAACTCTAATTAATTTCATAACCTTCCAACACCATTATCCTTAATCACCTGTGATACTTCACTATTCTTTCATGCATCCCCAATACATGTCCATCAAGCACCCTTCTTTCACATCGTTGTGCACACCAATACATTCCTTTGGCATGCACATGCCTCATACCAATGTGTACCCCTAAACCAACTCCATAAGACATGCTAATACCATATATTCTCTCTTACATACCCTTGCACCTATGGCACCCCAAACTAAAATTATGTGCAGTCCTCTGTGCATCAACTCTAAAAAATAGTAATCAGCTCCGCAAACATACTTATTACAACAAAGAAAAACATAACAGGTAAATGGAAATCTACTCTAACTGGAAATATAGCCTTATTACAAACATAAAATAAACTTATCTATGTAGTCATATTTTATACCCTTAGATCAATATTCTAATCCCATCGTCGGCCTATCATCCAGAGGGCGCTGGGTGCTCACCCAAGATATGCACAAGTGTCGAGTCTCCTTTATGTGAGTCTTGTGAGAATGCATCATCCTATAATAGATATTTAAATGGAAATGAGAAGAAAATAACCATGACACATTCAAAGATATTAGAATGAGTTGTTATCTCTTTACATCCGTAAAAGAGAAATAACAAGCGATATGGAAATTGTTCATACATAAAGGAAATACATAAGTGATATACTCCCGAACAGAGAGATGGTATATAACAAAGAATTGTATTCATATTAACAGATTCAATAACCACATTACAATCCCTTGAGGTCATGACATACCCTTATATAACAATGCAGATTCAAGTCATGCATCAGAACTACATTATGCTCACCATATTGCAAAAACAAAAAGAATGCAGACCCATCCCTCTAAATGTGTCATTACTTATAGAGCTCTCCTAATCCCTAACCCATAACATCCTCCATTATGTTTTTGCAAGGCTTCACTTTTCTTTTATCCCCTCCGCACTCTCCACACTCTCTATCTATATATTTCTTCTATCAAGCACTTGTATTTATAACCTTATCACCCACCACCATGCCTTTCAAAAGTTATAGATCAGTCGCCAAGTGTCGAAGTGGTCCTCCATGGAGCATGCCTTCACAAATCCAAGCTCTCTATTCCTTGCAATGATTTCTTTTGGAACCTTCCATCGCATGCCTAGAATATTCCCTTTTGATCACATAGTTGCCAAGCACACCTTATCCACAAGGGTCATGCTTTTCTCGTGTGCTGCCTAAGATGCGATTACGGCTAAGTACAAACCTTGTTTTTCCTTTCGCATGCACTTTGTATGTTTCTGACCCTCTTGTTAGGACCCTTCCTTGTGCACCTTCAACCTGTGTGCCCTTTTTCAACTAATTCCCATGCACCCACGCACCTTCTTGTACTTAGCTGATATTTTGGGGCCGACAATTTATAATAGGGCTTTAACCTACTTCCATTGAATTATCCAAGCAGCATGGTGTCATTTAGCACCTGTAATTGACATGCCCCGATTCTAATATCTTAGTGACTATAATGGGTCCCAACCAATGAACTTTCAACTTCACAGGATGGCACACAAACTTGGAGTCATATAAGAGCACCATCTTTCCAATGGAGAAGGAATTGTTCTTGATGTGCCTATCACGCCAAAGCCTTATGTCTTGCCTTATCTTTCTTTTGACTCTAATATGTAATGGCTCACCTCTCATCTAATTGCATCGAGTTGATTAATGCGCTCATCAACTATTTACTCATCATCTAATCCACATGTGCATGTAATACACAAGGAGGAAAATATGAATTCTATGGGAAAACTTTCCTCTATGCAAACACCAACTAAAAAGGTGTGGCCTTATTCAACCTTTTGTAAGTTTTTCTATATGCCCAAAGAATTGTTGATACCTTTTCATCCCAATATTTTCCTCCAACATCACATATCTTTGTTATTATCTCATTAATCTTATTAAAAGCTTATGCAGTTCCATTAGCTTGGGGTGATAAGGGTAGTCTTATGGTATGCCACCATAAACTCTGCTAGTATGATTCTGATAGTCTCATTCAAAAAGTGAGTACCTCTATCACTTGTTAAGCTCAATGGACATCCATACATGCTTATGATATTTTTCTAATGGAACTTAATTGTTCTTGTTGTAGTGCAATCCTTTATAGGTGTAGCCTCTTCCCACTTTGTCAAGTAATTTGTTCATATGATGATATAGTGCACGCAAGTGGTACAATGGGGCCTATAAAGTCAATGGACCGCTTCTCAAATGGTTTTTCACTCGCTATGGGCCTCAATGGAATCACATACCTATTTTTAGGCTTTCATATTCTCTTATAGTGGTCACATGCTTTGACAAAATCCTTAGTGTCCTTATATAATGATTCCCACCATAAGCCGCTAATAAGATCTTATGCATCGTGGCTTCACCTGTATAGTTTCGTCCATATATTCCACTATGAGATTCCTCAATGATAACTCTGTGCTCATGATCTAACACACATCTACACAAGGCAAGACCTCATTTATGTCCATCTTATATAGGTCTCCTCCAATGAGTTGATAAGGTATCGCACGGATAGAAAACTACTTATTTTCCAAAGTATTCATACCCTCATGCACTACTTCGGTGTGTAAAAACACCTGCAATGTCCTCTAAATCTACTATCACTTGGTTCAATCTAAACAACTATACATCTCGCATATTATCTTCTATGCTCTATGCATCCTCTCCAGAATTGATTCTTGATAAGTGGTCAGGTCCCAAGTTACCCTTTTCTGGCTTTACTATGATTGTAAAATCAAACTGCTAAAACAAAAGGTTCCATCGGTATATGTTCCCATGTAAGACTGGTTTATCCACCAAGTACTTTAATGTCATGTGATCTGTATAAAATATAAACGGTGTGACCAAGAAGTATCGTCTAGACTTTTGAAGCATGTAGATCATTGATAATGTTTCATGCTTCGTCGTTGTATAGTTATACTTAGTGGTGTCAATTTCCTACTTGAAAAACCTATGGGATGATCCACATTTCCCTCTCTTGGTTGTGCTAAGACTACACCAATGGCCATGCCAGAGGCATATACATTTACATAGAAAGGCTTACTCCAAGAATGGAAATGTAGGATAGGCGTGGTTTTTAGTTTCTCCTTTAAGGTCTCAAATTCATGTTGTTGTGCATTACCCCAATAAAACTTTCCTTTAGCCTTCAAAAATTATTCCAAGGGTGTGGAAATCTTGGCATAACCCTTAATGAATTTTCTGTAATAGCCAATGTTCCCTAAGAAACCATGTACTTCACTCTTAATCATAGGTTCTTCCAACCCCAAAATGAATACAATCCTAGTTGGTTCTACCAACAATCATTCTTATCAATTGATGTGCCCAAGCAAGGTGCCAAAGGGGGTGGAAAATATAAACTTATTGATGTTTAAAGATATGTTAAGTTGCATGCATATCTCAAACATCAATCTCAGGTTATCACAATGATCTTTCACTAACACATATATAATCCAATCGTCCAAGTAAACCTTGTGAATAAAGTCTTGGCAAGCTTGAACAACTATGCGCAAAAATAGTAGTGGTGCATTCTTTAATCCAAAAGGCATGATGGTTTCTGAAAAATATTCCCCATTCAGTTACAAAATTTGTCTTCTTTTGATCCTCATGCGCAATGCACACCTGATGGTATCTAGAGAATCCATTTGTGAATGACTAGATTTTGTTCCCTAATACACCTCCAATGATCTCTTCTATGAATGGTGTATGAAAAGGATCTATAACACATGAAGCATTGAGAACCCTATAGTCCACACTAATCCTTATGTTTTCACAAAAAGTATCACCCTAGGATTTTCTTGTTACAGATCCCTACTTTTTTGCTAACATGGGATGATCTCACAAGTGTGGGACTTGTAAAGTGAGATCAACCTCTAAAGCAAGTTGGTTCATCTACATAATCCTAATGCTAAATTAATCATATTTTTGGAAATGCAACTAACTAATCCTAATTTACCATTCCAAGGGACTAAAGGAAGAGAGAGATGCGTGTAAGGGGAAATCCTAAGCTAAAAGGAGGTGATAGCACCAAGAAAAGGGTGAAAAAAATCTAATGAGGGAAAAGGGAGAGGTTAAATATGAATGAAACATATCCAAAACAACATTTTACCTTCTATTCTCCATGAGACACAAACAAATGAACCTATAAAGGAGAAATACATGCACAAAATACAACAAAAAGAATGGAGAGATAAGGAAATACAAAAAACATAAATCGGGGTTGAAAACACCAAAAACAAAGATTTTATTGCTTTCAAAGTATGCACAAACCATTACATGTGAAGAAGAAGGAACAAGAACACATTTCCAAGCTCAAATGGAGGTCTATAACTCACAACTGCTCAAGAATAATTTTGACATAGTTCCTTTACATTTTAGAACATCCTCCTTTTCAAATGAGATATTTTACATTATATATTAGAATGGGAGAAAGAGAGCAAGGAAAGAGAGGGAACTCATATTTCTTATTTCAACCACCAACAAGATGCATTGAATTCTGAAAATAGGCATGGGTACCTACTGGTCATTCCCTTATGTTACTCTACTTATAGGAGAAGGAATGGACACCATGCCTCATCATATTTTGTGGTTGAATTACAGGTGAAAGTTATGGCCATTTAAAGTTCAGGGTGTCATAATTCAATAAATTTGAGTGGTTGAATTATTAAATCATTCCTCTATCAGTTTCGAGACCTCAGTAAAACAACCTCGAAACTCCGACACAAAGTACCATTGGGTTTGGGATCAAAATGGAAGTGGGTAAAATACATGTGTTTGATCGTAATGTTCTAATATAGAATAATCTCAAAAACTAAAACAATGTAGATTGTTTGGTTTTTGAAGCTGAAAAACACATTACGTGGAACATGAATTTGGGTTGTGATGTTTCGATGCAAGTGAGTCCTAAAACCCAAAATAAAGGAGACTTTCGAAAGTTTGACCTTCAAAATATAAGGGTGGAACTCAAGATCTGAAAAACAACCTATAAAGTCTAGACACAAAGGGAAAGTGCCTTTTAGGAATCGGAGGTCAACCAACATGAAACATGTTTGACCTATGCGGATTTCATTGACCCCCAGAAACCTAGCACAAAGGAAATTAGGTTTTGGGATTGGAAAATAAGTAGCATATGACATGAAAATGTGTCGCAATGTTCTGGTGTCAAAGGAACCCAAAAACCTGAAACATTGTAGACCTTGGGTTTTAGAAGTAGAAAACACATTGCATAAAACATGTAATTTCTCTACGATGTTCTGATGCAAGTGGATCCCAAAAACTAACACAGAAAATTTTTTTATACTTAGCCAATTTTTCAAGATTTCCAAAAAGGATTTTTTGACTAAGTATGGGCCCGAATGGATTTATGAGGATAAGAATAAATTCCCTAAACCACTATAACCTTTCCAAAACCTAAATTTTCCCATTTCTAATCATTTTGTATTGCCCCAAGTTCAAGTTAGAATTGCAAGTTATCAAAGTAGCCCGGGGTATTTTGGATAACACCTTATCCATCCATCTTTCTTGATGATGATCACCATGGGGATTATCCATTCATATTCCTCAATAGGTTCAATGATCCCTGACTTGATAATCTTTTCAATCTCCTCTTCTACCTTTACGCATAGGTTTGGATTCATCTTGTAAGGTATTTTACTAATTGGTCACACACCTTCTTTCAACTTGATCTTGATCTCTCCCAAAAATGGATGTACACCCTTTAACTCATGATAATGCCTTGGGAATAAATCCTAGAAGTCACACAATAGCTCAATAATCATCATAACTTCTAGTTTTGACCAATAATCTCAAATAATAACCACCTTAGGCACATCCTCAGTCCCAAGGTTCACCTTCTTAGTCTTCATAGAACATGGTACACATGCGCTCGCTCATCTCATGAGTCCAACACTTTATGTGCTCCTTAGTGTTCTTTATATCTAGATCTTCAAATTCCTAAACATCAATGAGATGGACCATATTTCCCTTTCATTTCTTTTTCCATGTGCACCCTAACAATGTTTCTTTTTTCTTTAACACATCCTCGCATGCCTCAGTCTCAGGATATCCTAATAGCTGAATCATAAGTTCCTCTACCTTTGTATTTTCTCCTAATATTAATCATTTCATGATCTGCAATGCATCATACACTGGTGGCTTATTAGAAAAATAATCAAAGGTATGAATAATACCTTTTATCATGTTGTGCCAACTTGGTGTCTCTTGTTTTATCTCATCATGAACATACCAATCATGTGTGTAACCTCGCTGAGTGAAGAGAGGGTGATATATCTTCTTTTCCTTATGCCCAATGTCTCTCACAATTGTGGATATGTACCAAAGTAGGGGTCTTGCCATCATAATCGTGTACTAATGGATAAATTTTATTCCTTTCAAACCTTATCAAAAATGCTATCGTGATCTCATGCTAGCCCAAAATATTGTCTCTATGTGTCACCCACCAATGCGTTATTATTCCACGTAATGTATAGACCTTCATATTTTATCTATCTCCCTCATTTTGCCAATTTTCTTCTGTCATGCACAAGAAATATTTAGGTTTCTCTTCTCCAGTGTACCTTAGTAATTTAGCCTTGCCCAAACACCTAATCATGTACAACCTAATCATCCTAGTAACTCTTCCATTGACCTTACGACCTACCATCTCATAGGTGTCATGGGCCCAATTGTCACATGCTACACTAGTTATATCACTAATAGACTATGCATCTTCCTAGTGAAGTACACCTTCCTTTGATGGTTCCAAGTTTTTCAGGATCATGCATCGTATGTGCATAGATTCTGTTGATATCCTCATCATTTACAGGTTTCATATAATGCATAACCTTCGCATCATCCAAGGGTATTATAATTCACTTGTCCTTGTTCTCAAAACTAATATATCTCTTGTTTAATTGTAATTATGCATTGTTAGCATAGCACCAAGGATATCCAAGTAGTGTGGGGAAATTATCTACCTCTACAAGCTCAAGTACCTCAAAATCACCTATAAATTTAGTACCTTGAGTAGTGATAAAGCATCTTTGAGAACTCCAATGGGCATGGACCTTTTTAATTTGTCATATACAACACATTTTAAGATGGTTGTAATGGTGGCCTCCCCATTTAGTTCTAAGCATCTAATGTCAGGAGATTAACTTTACACTTGTATCAAAAGGATGTTACTCACCAACCAACCATTAATCACTGCATATGGTGTTATCTCCTTATCATTCTCATAGTCATGTAGTGGTAAATTCTTATGAAGGATTAGGTGCTCTCTTTCAACTCCTACGTGTAGTACCTTATCTCACAACCACTCTCCTAATAAGGGAATAATGTTTTCTTGCCTCAACATTCTACACACTTCCTTAAGATCATCAATATTCTTATGGGGTAGCTTAGTATTCTTCATGTGTTCCCTCTCATGCACTTGTTCTTTCAGGTGTTGGATCTCCCCTTGCAGTTCCCTAACAACACCCATAGTTTCATGCTACACTTCCTTCTAGTGAGTACCATCTGTTTATTTAACATGTATGACCTCTTCTCTCTTGATAAGGGGGTTTACCTTAATATGTTCATGTGTGTGTGTGTGTGTGTGTGTGTGTGTGTGTGTGTGTGTGTGTGTGTGTGTGTGTGTGTTGTTTCTATGTGAGTAGTGACTAACACAAGTTGAATTTCCAATTCAACCATCTTCTTAGGCATCCATTGTCCATGCTTCATGTGCTTCACCTTAATCATCTCTATGCCTTTGTATTTTTTGTTGTTCTTACACATATGGTCATAGAGGCATGTACAATCTTCCACCTTGTGCGCCTTACCACAATACGTACATACTTGATTGTTAGGAAACTTATGTTGGTAATGGTCAGGTGATCCACATGTATAACATGTACTGCATGAAAACCTTCCACGACCACCACGTCCTCTCGCTTTTGAATCCACTTCTCAAGCCTCCATTTTCATTGTTGTGCCTTTCGTCATCCTACCCTTCCTATGCTTAAGAACTACTGGCCACAGTGGTCTATCACAATCCAGTCTCACATGCTTCGTGAATATGATCAATCAAATGAAATTCAGTTATATCATGGGTATGTGCATCATAAATCTTGTAATACATCAAAATATTCTTCTATGTTGCATGCTCAAAAGTGGGAAATTCCAAACATCATGATTCTTGTGGAAAATCTCAAAAGATGTCAACAGTGCACACACATTCATGTGTGGACAACTATCCTTTATATGTCCTTCAACATCACAATCAGTACACCATAAGCCACTACATGTCTCATGCGCCAAATTGGTAGATAACTTCTCCAACTATGTATCCATTACTGTTATTTATGCCTCAAGAAAAGGAATCACCCTTGTATCAACACTTCCAACTCATTATGCACACAAAGTGCTACTTCTAAAGCATCACATGGATCAAGAAATTTTTATGTGATACTACTGCTCTCCTGAATTTTGTTGACATACCCCCTCCAAACCACTGAGCATGTTGGATCCAATGAATATCATAGGATAGCTTGGACAACAAAGTCTTAAAACATGTGTCATATTCTCTTACACTTTCAGATGCACCCCTCTTGATGTCATTGAGTGCACTAATTTTCGATGCTCACACTCGGGGATATGAAACTCGATAAGAATTCGAGTGCACAACACATCATAACCCACCGCCGTTTAATGTGGGTCATATTTCATGTACCAGTTATGTGCGCGCCCTTGAAGTTTGGTGTAAAATTGACTTTCCTTACTATCAAGAGTTATTATTCCCTTAGCTCTCCATAATGAATCACACTTATGTACATGTTGAGTTGTATCTTCAGCCTATATACTCTGGTAAGTGAAAATACATCTCAAAGAAGATTTGAGGTGTCTTCTATTGTGGTTGTTGAGGTTTTTGAGGTTATTGTTTTGGATATTGTGGACCTTGTCCTAGAGTGGGGGCAGATTTTGAACCTAAACCTCCACCAGGATTTATGTCGTGCGATGGCTATCTTGAACCTTTTGAGCCTCTCATCGTGACTTGTGGCCTATAGATGAGCTTATTTGTGTCCCAGTAGTTGTTCTAAACTAGACACCAACCGTATTTTCTATCGCTACACCTATAGGATTACTTCCAAAGGGTTGAGCACCAATTCTCTGTCCTAACAAAGCACTGCAAAATTACCTCCAAAAATACTCTTTCCAAAAACATGTGTCTATTTCACTACCATGTGTGTGTCCTTAATCTATTGTGCCTCCTAAGATGATATTAAAATGTTCCTACCTATATCTCCAACCCAACGTGGTGATACTTGATTTCCTTCTTGTTTACCTTCAATATGATGTTCTTCTATAACAACCTCTAGATTCTTAACACCTTGTGCAAGTGCTATGTGGCTAGGTTGGGTTAGATGTGTCTAATGTTCTCATTCTCTCCTCAGGCTCACTCTCATCGATACCAAAGTGGTCTCTCTATTTTTCTTTCCCAATGTAAAGAGGACATGATCCTGCGGTCCCTCATCTTTTGCGGGGTCATCATCACTACCACCAATTATCATTCTTCTCAATATTCATGCCTTCATGTAGGTTTGTGTTAATTTTCAGGTCATATATTGTGTTTAAGAGGTTGTATGTAAGATTCTATTATGGATCTATTCATTACCCCTTCTTATCCTGACACATATCAACTCTGAACCCTTATATGAAATGATTTTTCTTTGACACAATCACTTGTAGTTAGTGTATGGCGTGTATATCTCATTTGATCCATATGTGTGATCCTAACAATCCTAATACCCTCAAAATATTATGGTGTATCACCATTTTTTCCCAGGTTTCTCTTCTTTCCTTCTCCCTTTTCCTTGTTGGTTTTGGTAGAATAGAGTAGTCTTAGAGATATAAATATTTTAGGTGTTGCACTAGGGTAACTAGCCCTCTCTGAGACTCGTTTTAACATACATGTCACCCACAAACTAGGAGTGTTTCCATTTTTTTAATTGAAAAGAGAGTTATCAAACCATTCTTCAAAGGGTGCATTTCAAAGTGAAAACAATATTAATAAAAGGGTGAGGGACCCATTAAACCTCTTTTACCGATCAAAAAAAGTACATGCATCTACTAATTAGTGATATTTTGAAGCCCATTTGGGTTAGTTTCATACTAATCCTCTAGTTTTAGATATAAGATAATGAGCATGAGAAGAAACATAAGAATCAAGAGTTCTATAACAATGAGATTCATTAAGAAGATTAGAAAAATCCATCTCAAGGTGGAAAAATAATTAGAGAAGTCCATGGCCAAGTAAAAGGCTAGGCATGACCATCACCACAAGGAGCACACTCTCAAAATGAAATAAAATGTATGGATGCACTTGAGAAAGGAAAGGATTTATGGTAAACATGAAACCTCAAGCTAATGAGGTATGGACCATTCACAATCTTGAAACAAACTGGAGAAAATTATTTTAATCTTGATCTTTACATTTCAAAATGTGCTCGCTAGTAAAATGTGAGAATTTACACTATATAAACCATCCATGTTTGATGAAGATGAATAATATTATTTTTACCCTCTTTTAAATACTTTTTATTATATTGAAAATGGCTCAAGGTGGATTTTTTTCTCCTTCAAAACTTGGAAAGACACCCCAAATCATAATAATCTTGGCAAGCTACAAAGGAAAGACACCAAGGTAAAAACAATGATATCCCAAGTAAAAGTTAGAAGAAGTGTTTCCACATGCCCTCTCACACTCATATTTTTGGGTATCAAAATCCTCTTACAAGGGAGGTATGATCCTTAAAGATCGCAAAATAAATCATCTTCATTATCCAAACAAAAATTCAAGAAGGTTTCAATATTAGCACAAACAACTCTGAGAAGGAAGTGAAAAATTCACTTTAGACATAGTGGTTGTTTTCTAGCCATCATTGTAGTTGTATAAATATTGGTATGTGCAAAACTATAATATGTGCACAACATGTAAAATTTATATAAGGCATGAGCTAAGATAACCATGTAAAGAACATATGAAAACATGGTAGTATATGTTAACATAGAAAATGTGGCATCATGTGAATAATGAATGTAATATGGTATCACGTAGTAAAGTAAATCATTAGCATGTAAATTCCTAGTATGTGAACATAGTGAAAAAAATTTAACATACATCATGATCCGAAAACACCAAGACGATGACAAGAGGATCCTATGATAAAATACACAAGACAAGACACTTACGAACACACAAGTTGTAGACACAAAATCATGCACTTTATGAATTATTTAATCTTGATCTCATACTACTATTTAGAGGTTTTTAAGTGAAGAAATTGCTAATTAACCCCATCTTTTAGCCTAGTTATATTTCTTCATTTCGTGTTATTTTAGCTTTGACTGGGAGCACCTGTGCTAGTCTTGGGCACCCTAATCCTTTTGAAATTTCCCACCACTTTTTGGGTACTTTCTAGCTATTTCACCTCTTTATCCTTTTGGTGGTTGGCCATTTCGGGGTTGATTATGAAATTATATCAAGAGAACCCTACAAATATAAAGTTATGAGACCATAATGAGGGACCAAGCACTCGTCACTACTATCATCCACCTAGATTTTCATCCATTTGAGATCATTTGTATCCATTAGCTCCATCAAAAGGACAATGTTGGTTCATCTGCATCACACAAGCATAGGGGGAGGGATTTTATTCTATTCCATGCACACATTATATTTCATTTTCTACACATAATTAGTGTTCACTACTTCACAAAGTGTGACTAGCATAAGATCACCTAGGGCACATGAGCTACACACTTACCAAAACTACATTTGGGTCCAAAGTGTAGTGCATCGCTCAGTTAGTAAGCCCATTGTTGTGGCAGATGAGGTCAGTCCAACCCATTCATTTACATTCTTCTTTTTTAGGATTTGGATACTTCTTCTGGTATTTTGTGGGTCTTTTATTCATCTTGGAAAATCAAAGACATCACGCGCATCGGCACAAAGGTGCAGTGAACCTGATGTGACACACGGTGAGGGTTTTGGATCACTTAACAAACCTACAAAATTTATTTCTGGACCTGTTGCAGAGACCATGGCACCCATTCTATAGACCAGAGCACCCATAGGCGCCCTAGTCCTTCTCCAGGTGCTCTAGTCCAACTAGATAGCTTGGATCCATCCTTTTTCGGGACCTATGCATAGTTGTCTTACGTCTTATTCTTCTATTGATTTATGTGAGATAGTCCAACAAGCTCCTCTTATTAGTTGAGTCACTTCCTCACTCTTCTTACATATTAGGGTTTCTACTTACATTAGCTTAGTTGTTTGGTTCATTTTCCATACTTGTTTACTACATTCATTCAAAGTATTTTTTTCCTAGTTAGATTAACTATCCTTATTCCATATTTTAATTAATCATTTTGGTGAACCCAACCACTTTCACATTTAGGATCCTCATTTTTCCTCTATCCTGGCTCCTAAAATTCCTCAAGTTTCTTTTTCTGACTTACTTAAGATGCATCCTAATTTCCAAGTTACTCTTCAAAAGGCCTTATATACCATGTATCATCCTCTAAATATGCCGCCACACAAAATAAGTCCTATCTTCATTGTTTATCCGATGACCTTAGTCCTGGTGCTTCTCAAGACAATTAACCCCGAATCAATTCAAGATTTACATTCTTTATTTCAAGACAATTTTAAGGATATGAAATCCACAATCACATCTCTCAAATCTGAAATCCAACAGCTTAAGGATGCTTCTCAAGCACATGTTTTTCCTCCTACATCTCATCTTCATTCTATGTCTTCTACATGTGCTCATGTTACCGAACCTCAAATATTGTCACTTCTTACCCCTATCAAGTTTGCAATAAATGCTAAACAACATGATATTCTTCTGAGTCTCATAACTCATCAATTAATTAGATTGCCATCTACTCATTATTATCCTCCTTATCGGCTTGCTAAATATCAAGGTCTTCCATATTGTAATTATCATCAAATCAATGGACATACTGACAATGATTGTTATGCTTTATAATGAATAATCAAGCATCTTAAGTGTCAAGGTTTCATCTCATTCACCGCACAACATTTTGTTACATGGTCCTCTCCACTTGTTACATCTCAATGGGTTCTTAAATCTGATTTGTTTAATAAGGAAAGTCAAGAGCTGCCTAAAAACCACCTACGACATCACTAAGTCAACATAAACAACCTCCTTTAACAATCATTTCAATACCTCTTTCTCTCAAGTCATCCACAACATTACCAAGTCAAATTACGTAAACTCCTCTTAAGGTTGAGCTCACTCCTCCTCCATCAAAGGTATCTGCGACATCACCACCTTCTAAAGTTAAACTTGTAATTCCTCCATCTACTATAGACCATACCTATGTCAATTTGACTTGGATGAAGCTTACTATGATGATGAACCTTTTGATGGTCACGCTACTTTATCACCTCAGTGTCCCATCACTTTTGTTAAGGAAACTACTTACATTGATCCACTTAGTGTCTTTTGACTAGAATTCCATCGCTTACAAACTTAGGGGCATAGTATTCACACATCCCCCCATCTTAGCAATCAACACACCTCTCATCTTCACATTATTATACATCAATGTCCTAGCATAGGCATATTCATCTACACTTTAGCGTTGTCATTACCCGATGACACACTCTTGTGCTTCGATTCACACTTGACTATTGAGGGAATACTACACATGAACCCCACACACTACACTATATACTAGACACGTAACATTTTATGTTTTAGGTATTACGTCATACATTCTACATTTATTCCATACTATTTCAATCTTTGCATATCCATACATCATACATCTAACTATTCTTCATCATATATGTGTCACACTTGCATCTAGCATTACATCTTACTCATCATACACATCACATATCATGCATTTCACGATATTAGTCTATCTATGAATTCTTGCATTTCATCTCACACATCCTACACCTCATATGTTCATCTATTATCATCACACACACTACATCGTCTTCTATGCACTGCACTCACTACCCTATGACGCACTTTAGTTCCTCAATCCATAATCAACTATCGAGGGTTTACAAAATCAACCTTACTTTCATCACATGACCTTCTCATCATGCAAAATTTCTAGGATAGTGACACATGTTATAGGCTAAATCATCACTTAGTATTTCATCTTGTAGTGGTATACGCTTTAGGCTACATCACCACTCCTTACCATTCATCTTGTAGTGACACATGCTATAGGCCACATCATCACTTTCTCTATCCATCTAGTAGTGATATACGCTTAGGAATAAATCATCACTCATACATTCATTTTTTCATGATATACGCTTAGGCTATATGGTTCATGTACATCTCTTCTATATATCACATATCATCATCAACACACATGCACACTCATCACAGTGCATTAAACACGACACACTTTAACCATTTCCTGATGAAGCACTCTCGTTTACATAGTTCATTCTTGATCACGAGGGGGAAAACCAAATGAACATCACTACATACATTTCCATTCACTTGAGGGCATGCAGCTCCTATCGCTCCATTTTGTATTGCATTTCATCCATCCACAGCATACTGCATATTATGGTTGTTTTTACTCTTTGTTACTTTTTCTTGTTCCCGTTCACTTTATCACACATGCTAGTTATATTACTTGTATTTCATTTATCTATAACATCCACACACGCTCGTTCATGTATTTTTATAGTTGTGATCACATATACATGTCTCTTACACACATCACATGTATTCTCACCTTCTACCCTTCCTACACCAGTCATTGGGGTCATCCGCATTTGTCTCTAACAATTGTGTTATTTTTTCATTTTGTACTTAGCACTTTACATTAGTTGGTTATACATGATTTTGACATAATAGTTATATTTCTAACATGCTAATGAGTGCTTCAAGTGTAACATTTGTTATGCGGGGATATTTTCTTCCATACTTGTTTGATACATTGTTTGTCTATTGTTTGATCTTGTTCTCGGGTCTTGCCCTATGTTTGGTGTGCACACTTGTTTTTTTATGTGGCAATTATGTCCTTGTGTTTCTTGCAACATCGTGAGTGGTGTCCCATGTTTACAACCCACTTTGTGTGGCTTACTTTTTCTTCTTGCATGTTTACATTACTACTTTGTTTGGTAGCTTATACATTGTTTGTGTAGCTTATATACTATTTTCTATATGTTCATTGTTCGTACTAACACTTGTCTTTGGTTGTCCTTGTTTTTGTGTGCCTTGGTTTGTACCAAGTGCATTCCTTTCCCATGCACGGTAGAGTTATAGATTTCATGTTGTTGGTCCTCGTTTGGGGCCACATTCTCCTATCGCTGACACGGCATGCCCCCAAAGATGGGG
The DNA here is from genome assembly GCA_018340775.1 of Taxus wallichiana var. yunnanensis. Taxonomy (NCBI): domain Eukaryota; kingdom Viridiplantae; phylum Streptophyta; class Pinopsida; order Cupressales; family Taxaceae; genus Taxus; species Taxus wallichiana. Next base: position 817,035,152 of record CM031238.1, on the reverse strand, counting down.
GCATCATTTGGGGTCTTACATACTACATACAAGGTGCTTCTACAGGGGATAGGAGGTTACATTGGTTGTGCCTCCTACACTACTTTGGCCAAAGTGGCATCGGATCACTAAAAAAACCTAGACATATAGAGATCTCTTCACACACATTCAAGGAAATTCTATAGTTAGAGGATATAGTTGAATTCCTCCCTACACTTCTTTGGCCTATGGTGTTGGATCACCCAAAAAACCTAGGCATTACAGGATATCCTTCTACACTCTTTCTTAGCATGGATCAGGTGCACATGTTCCATTTACATTTTTCATTTAAGTATTTTACATTTACATGAGTCTTTTACATTACGTTTTTACACATACATATTTGACTACTTTATCATTTTCTCCTTGCAGGTCCAGCCATATGAGAAATAAGGAGTCAAATGGAGGAAACAACAACTTCAACAACAACGCACTTCGCAGCAACACATGTCATACTAACCATGCAGGTACATCACACACATTAGTAGCTACACATGCATTTCCACCATAGGTTCACTCTCATCACTTTTTTGCGCTTTTTTATCTTTAGTTTCCATGCTCCATCATCTTTTTGTCATTCAACGCTTTATCTAGTCTTTCGGCGCATTTTCTACTACAATATTCATGGACATCAGGTACACATCTCTATCTACTTTATGTTTCTGAGCTTTCCTCTCACCAACATAAAGTGGGGAAAATGTAGACACAAGATCATGCACTTTAGGTATTATTTAAACCCGATCTAATACTACTATTTAGAAGGTTTTTTAGTGAAGAAATTACTAATTAACCCCTATCTTTTGGCCATCTTTCTTTATTTTTTTCATTCCTAACCTCTTGCACTTGCATGCACAATCATCTTTCATCATTTTGCGTTATTTTAGCTTTGACTAGGGCGCTCAGGCTAGTACTAGGGCGCTCATGGATGCCCTGGTCCCACCAGGGGTGCCCCAATCCTTTTTGAACTTTCCCACCACTTTTTGGGCACTTTCTATTCATTTCAACTTCTTATAGTTTTGGTGGTTGGCCATTTCGGGGTTAATTACGAAATTAAATCAAGAGAACCCTACAAATATAAAGTTATGAAACCATAATAAGGGACCAAGCACTAGTCACTACTATCATCCATCTAGATTTGTATCCATTTAGAGATCATTTTCATCCATTAGCTTCATCACAAGGACAAGGTTGGTTCATCTGCATCACACAAGCATAGGGGAGGGATTCTATTTTATTCCATGCACACATTCTATTACATTTTCTACACATAGTTATTGCTCACTACTTCACAAAGTGCGACTGGACACAAGAGCACCTAGGGCACATGAGGCACACACTCACCAAAACTACATTTGGGTCTGAAATGTAGTGCATTGCTTAGTTAATAAGCCCGCTATTATGGCAATTATTGAGGTCAGTTGACCCATTCATTTACATTCTTCTTTTTAGGGTTTTGATACTTCTTCTAGTCTTTTGTAGGTCTTCTATTCATCTTGGATTATCAAAGACATCTGATGCAGTGCAATGAACCTGATGTGACACACAATGAGGGTCTCAAACCACCTTCCAAACCTGTAAAATTTATTTCTAGACCCATTGCACAAACCAAGGCACCCATTATGTAGACTAGAGCGCCCGTAGGCACCCCAATCCTTCTCCAAGTGCTCCAATCTAGCTAGATAGCTCAGATCCAAGGACCTTTGCACAGTCGTTCTTGCTTCTTGTTCCTCCAGTCATCTCTGTGCCATAGTCTAGCAAGCTCCTCTTATTAGCTGAGTCACTTCCTCACTCTTCTTGCATATTAGGGTTTCTACTTACATTAGCTTAGTTGTTTGGGTCATTTTCCATACTTGTTTATTATATTCATTCATTGTATTTATTGTTGTCCCTAGTTAGATTAACTATCCCTATTTCCATATTTTAGTTAATCACAAGTAAAATAACACAAAAGCAAGTATAATAGTATTCATAAACAAAAAAATTGTCAATCATGTTTACAAATGAATAATATCTATGTAATCACTCAAAAGGTGTAACCTAGAGAAATTTATGTATACAAGAAATGTCGGACTCAATACGATCAAAGAAAAAAGTAAAAATATATGATACGTGTAATATTCCCCAATGTGGAAAGGTTTCCCTAAAATGCAAGAAAATAAAGGTGTGAAACATATTTGAATCCATAATCATATATAACTAATATATATTACACTTGAACGCAAGCATGACATACAAAAATAATTTTCGTGGAAAACGGATATGTAAACATCTAATAACATGATATAAAACAATTTATATTACAATGTACCAATAAAGTAAGAAATGATAGGTCGTGGTTTTTTCATTTGTTGATATTTTAGGAAAATACAAGAGTTAATAAAGAAAAAGAGTAAAAAGGAATAATCTACGAGAATAGATAAACATGGATGGCTCTAGATTATATACAACTTCCATCAGAACTCAATGTGCACTAGAATTAGGATGTCTCATAATATGTATGCTTTGTAACCATAGAGTAGTTAGTGTAAATATTCAAAACGTAATATGCAATTAAAATATTTTGTACCAATAAAATAAAACAACTAATGTAAACCAATACACTATAAGATTGATCAATGAGCAAGTATGAATGTCCAAACAATGTAGAAGAATGGAGGAGTAGTAATCAACTCAAGAAAAGGATGTCAATCAAAGAATGTAAATAAAACAACAATGTAATATGTATATTCAAGTCAATATTAGGGATAGGCTATGGATGTTAATTGAGTATCCCACCAACAGTATTCATGTGGAGGTTTTGGATCAATAGATGTTAATGTCAATGTCGTGATAGAATTGATTTTGTATCAATAACATAATCCAAAAAATAATTATGATTCCTATAGAAATTTTAATCATTTATTCTATAAATATCATCATGTATATGTTTTATAGCTCTTATAATCTTAGTAACCATGTGTGGTATGGCCCATGATCTTTTTCGTATGATTGGATATTGTTTGAATGCTTTTTTTGGAGTGCTCACAAGAAATTTTTTGTAATACTAGCCTACATCTTGGATGATAAAGTACTTGAGGTTGAACTTGAATTGTTTTTTATTAAGGTTGTGTGATTGGTGGTTGTGCAAGCACATTGTGCAATCCCTTGGGTCATACAAGGAACCCATAACAAAATCTCTGGATAGCGAAGCACCTTGTTATTGTGTACATCTTTTGAGTGTCGATGTAATGTAGATGGAATAACTCACATTTTATGTATCCAAGTACATACAAGTAACGCCGTATGATCCATTGCTATGTAAAACTAGAAACCATGTGGTTTGCATCTTAAATCCTATCATAATTGGTAACATAATTACCCTCAGTGGGTTTCAACATTGACCATCAAATCCTTTGATCATATTCCTTGTACCTATCAAGTTAAAGTGAGTGTACCCAAGTCTACTACATAATGTCATAGTGTAAATGTCATTTCTTGATTTGTTGTCAACCATAACACTTTATACATAGTCTTAATTAATGAAAACATGTATAAATAAAGTTTCGTTAATGAATTCATCATTGGGGATCTCATGGCCATAGAATTTAATAGTACATCATCATTTACGTGAATCTATAAGTACACCAATGAGGTTGTATATGGGATGATCAACCAATAGCATATGACATAGGAGGAGTTTGTACATGGTATGTCTTGTGAATTTTATTGGTTTTCTTAGTTTCTTGTGTATTACGATTTAAAAAATAATGAGTAACATTTTCAAATGTTGATTAGATTGTGCAACTAATTCGCTCATTGGTGTGTTCATGTCATCTACATGAATAGTATCATTATTTTTAGATCCTAAATCGTGTGTTTAATGTCAAAGAATTCATGTGTGATATGTTATTCATTATTGTCATGATGCTTCAATCTCATGTGGTGGAGGTAAAGATATCATGGTGGAGGTAAAGATATCATGTTGTATTGAAGTAATTTGTGAGATCTCTCAAATAATCTAGTGAATCTTTATGCTCTTGTGAACAAAAGACTAGTATGTCTAAAGCTTTTCATACCTCACTAACATATTTATTTTTTTCCTTAGTATCTCAAAATGTTTGAGCATCATAAGATTTATTCCATAAATTCTTTTAATGTGAAATTTTTCTCCACTAAATTTAGGGGCATTGTTTCCATATTTAAGCATGTTTGGAACAAGGAGTTTGGTCTCAAAATTCTTAACTATGTGACAAAGTTCATTAAAATATTTCTACATTTGAAACATCACTTTTCCTTTGATAAGTAGTATTAAAATTTGAATTAATTTTTTTATTTGATTGTATGTAGTGGAGATGACATGTTCATAAATATATTCTTGAAGTTCAAGTATATATTCATGGATAGGCTTATTAGGTCCTTGTTTTATTTATAGGTGTGAGAGCACGACCTTTTGGCTAATGTTGATGGGAAAATGAGTTAAGAATTTTTCAACTAAAAACTAAATTTATGTAAGAAGCCTTATGATAGAGTCAAAACCAATCCAAGGCATAGTATTTGAAACTTTCAAAAACATTTAGTCAACAATTTGCAAAATATATATATGAGCCATAAGATACCTCGATATGTTTTGGTATGTCACACTTTCCATTGAATAATTCAAAGTTAGGTGCAATAAAACCAGTAGGAAAAGGGTGACAAGAGACTTTAGGAGTCAAAAAGTTGTGCAGTATGTCTTGAAATGTAACTTTATGACTTGAGTTTTTCAATGATCTAAGTGTTTTACTTTTGCTTGTAATTCTATAATTGTTCATTGTGTTAGTTCATCTTGATTAGGATTCGCAGCAACATGCAAGTGATAGGGACCATAGAATTTTGCATGAAATATGTAATAAATAATTTTTGGGTTGTAAATGAATGTTTTAATTCATCTAAGTATGAGTATGTCTTATCTTATCTCATTTTCTTCTTATATAACTATATAACTTCCGCTGGAACAAGCGGAGTTGGATCGGGGCATAGTAGATAGGTGGCTAGAAATGAAGGGTTCCATTCCCCATGGAAGAAACAAGATGTGTAAACAAGTAAATATAATCAATAGTAGTTTCCTTTTCACCTAGTGTAGTATTTAAGCCTTTATAAGACACATTAGGATAATTTAATGGTTTAATATGGACCTCCCCATATGTAAATTCATTATCTAAAATTTAGTTTTGCATTCCTTTTAAGATAATCAATATGTCATTGATTTTCTCATGACCTTATGTGATGTGTTGTTTAACTTCATATAACATACATTGAACATTGTTATCAAACACAACTCCTAACATGTTTCAAACTAAATCCTAGATTCTATGATATAAGAAAGATAATGAATATGTAATCATGGATGAACCTTTATAAAAAAAAATATCATAGTTTGTAATATCATGGAAATGCATGTTATATATGAACCAAATATACCCCTAAGAGAGGAAAATAGACATAAGAATATACATGATATATGTCAGGGGGAAGAAGAGTGATTATCATCACTAGCCACCATTTTTTTAATTCTAACACTCTTAAACTAACATCCCCCTTAATATGTACTCTACAAAGGTGTAAAAATTGTATGAGTGGAGCTCATGGATATACTTGTTGATCACTAAAAACAACGGATGTTGGGCATACAAATCAATTACACTATCTCATGTCGAAAATACAAAAATCACCAATTAATTACAAGTAATAGATGTAAGGAACACTCAACACCTACCAAATGAAAGCAATATCACACCAAATAAAATTAGAACTATGGAATATGCTCCATGATTATTGTGCTAACCTTAAGACAAACACCTACATACATGTGCATTCTTGTGAAACATTAAAGCAATATAAACACAAATATGTCAAGGTAGAAATACTCCCAATCGTAAAATATCATATATGAAGGATTAAATTAGTATAGTAAATATCTTTAAAGAACCTCTCCAATGGCCCATTTTTCACCCATACCTTCATACTTCTTATACAAACAAGTAAATAGGGTAATTATTAGATTATTTGGAGAACAAATTTTCTTAAAGATAGACTTTAAAATAACTTTTCTAGTGATAATCGAAGTTAGCTAAGCCAATTACTTATTTGATACTCCTCTTTATTAATAGGTTATGGATAAGTGTACACATCCATATGTTTATCCATATTTATAATTAAATAATAATAATAATGCATCTTAAGCCATACAATAGCATATGAGCTATTAGATAACAAGTAGAAGTATGTGGGGCCACCATAGTAGTTATACTAGGTGTATTCCACATGGAGGAAACAAGATGTGTATACAAGTATAATCAATAGTAGTTAGCTTGTCACCAAATGTAATATGTAAGCCTCTATAAGACATGTTAGACTCATCCAAAGGTTTAATATGGACCTCAAATGTAGATTCCTTGCTAAATTTTACTTTTGCATTTATTTCAAGATAAGCAATGGCATTGATTTTCTCATGAACTTATGTGATGCATTGTCTAAATTCATATAACATACATGGAACATTGTTATTATGTACAAGCCTGTCACGCATCAACCAAATGCCAATATTCTATGATATAGGAAAGATATTGAATATGTAATCATGGATAAACCTTAATGTGACAACCATATCATATTGTGTAATATCATGGAAACACATTTTATATATGAACCAAATTTACCCTTAAGAGAGGAAAATAGACATAATAATATACTTGATATACAAGAGAGGGAAGAAGTGTGATTATCATCTTGATAGTCGTCATTTTGTAAGTATAACACTCTTAAACCAATTTTATACCTTAAAATTTATAAAATATATATTCAAGTGTCATTTTCTTGCTTTTTAGTATTTTTTTCTAATTTATCAAATAGATTTTCATTTCAATGCACAATAAACAAACAATGTGCATCATTTATAAGAAACTTCACATGTGCACCAAATCCTGCCATATAAAAATATGATACAATTGTAACATCAACACATATAATTGTGGGTCCTCTGTAAGCCACACAATAATATAAAACATTAGAAATTCTATCATATCAATGGGAATACAAACATCACATGGTTCATAGGACTAATATTTTGAACCAAAATTTTACAACAATGTCTAGAGAAACAAAAGGAGAAGATTTTATGGATACATACCTCAAACATCGCCACTCTCCTTCGACAATCATGTCCCCTAAAAATCCATATGGCTTGTTTAGGATTTGCTTCATAGTATTGCATGCATACATGACAGCTTAACAAGCATTTTATTCTACCTTTTACAAGCATACACCCTATTTGTAGCACATTCAATGCACTCTCCAAAATAATTTCAATCAAGAATTAATTCAAATGTGCATATTTTTGAAGATATTTGTCTTGTAGACATAGTTTTCACACCATCGTTCAACTATAATAGCAGTATACCATATCCAAATGGAGGGACCCTTTCACGCTCTCTTTCAAACCTTAAAAGGGGGAAAGAGAGAAAATGTGGGCACAATAATTTGAACTAGTACAACCCTAGTTAAAACTTAGTAGCAACATTCATTGATAGTCATCATGCATTTTTACCTATAACACAAAACCAAATAACATCACATCAAGGACTGTGAGTGATCCATAAGACATTTTGGGTGGTCATAGTTTCCCTAATTATTCCTAAACCATTACAATATGGAATAGAACTCTGATAAATTTCCAACAACTATTGGAATGCATGAATTAGACATTGTATACTCCCGATATCACTAGTCAAATTTCATAGTCAAACTGGGTCAATAGGGAAGTGTAGGTCTACATTACCATGGCTTGTGCATGAAGTCTATTTGTGTAATTCGGAGTTGATCAAGCCAAAAATTTCATTGTGGATGTTGTTTCTCTAACCCTGTGGTCTTTAATAGGCCTACAAAAATTTGGTTTTCAATAGTGAGGTCAACTATTGTTTTGGAAGGGGACCCATTCGTCGTGGTATATTAGTGTCATTTTAATTTTTTCAATTACAATATAGTTTTATGCCACATTATTCCATGTCTTGTGGTACTCGCACTTGGCGGGATGGAGCTCAACATTTTTGATATTTTGAGAGGTCCATATGGTAGTTCCTCAAGCCACCATGTGGCCTGCCACCATCCTAACTCACTATCCAAATTGACTGAGATCGTGGGGGGCATGTACCCTTAACAACCTTGACACACATTTCCACATTGTAACACGACCAAGAGTAACTTTACCTAACTCACCAATTTGTTTCAACTATACGCGAGGCTCACAGAGACCATCAAACAACCCACTAACTTGTCAACATGGCCAAGTCGTATCAAACCCAACTTGCCAACAATCACACCGAGTTCACAAAGATATTTATATTCCCAAACAAGAAACATAGTAGGGTACATGGCCATAGCCAAGGGTATACTTTGGCAGAAACATACTATTTAAATCCTATACAGTGCAACAGCTCCATACATGTGGGATTTAATCCCAACACCATATGCCAAAACTAGTCCCCATGGGGATCGACCCCACGACCACCAAGAAAAAAGCATATAGCCAATCCAATCCTATTATGTGTCGCAAGTAGTTGATAAGGGCCAATTTGATATTTAAACAGTGTCAGGTCAAGGATTTTGTAATGGTGGATAAGGGGAAGATTGCATATTTGTCCATTTTTAGCCCACCTAGAGGCATTTTCAAGAGTTTTACAGAACTTGAAAGATGTTCGATTTTCCAACATCATTCTCGATTGGTGTTCGTTTGATTTGGAAGTTTTTTTAACTCTTTTGACATAGAGCATTGGGAAATGGATTGTGCAATTGCTACAAGAAGATGGAGAACATTTTTATTGAGTTCAAAGTTCTTCAAAGGTTTGTTAAGCAAGTTTCAAGGTCTATTAACATTTGTAAGATTTCATTTGTACTTGCAAATTTGATTTTTAATGGATCGGATTACGTTTAAGTAATCCCGGAGGCATAGCTCGATCAACGGGTAAACTCCATTATCAATTTTGGTGTCTTGATTTCTTTATTACATTCTATTTTTCTGCATTAATGATTTAGTAATTAATCATTTTGGATGCAATTTAATCATTAACGACATTTTATCGAAAAATGGAAAATGGTGGTTTGATCATATTTGGATGCACATTTTGAAGTGGATGTTTATGATCTGATTTATTTTAGTTTTGGGTGTATGTGATCAGATTTTGAAAACCACTAATGATTCTGTTTTAAATAAGGTATTAATCAAGTTGTAGGCTTGCACCTTAATGGGATATTTTAAAGGATTCATTTTCACAAACTATTCATACACGGGGTCAGTGTTGGTTTACGGATCATGTATAATTTTGGTATCAAAGCTGGTAGAATGTTGGATTAGCTTCTTATCACATTTTGATATCAGTTTTCAGCTTGGTTTATTCAGTTTGTGCAGACATTTGGGTTTGTTGATCTTCCATTCACAGTGTGTAGTTGTTGGGAGTACAGTTTTTTGCTAAAAAAGGGAACCATGTAACGAGAGGGACAGATGGATCTCTCTTGATCTCGCTTATAGGGTGATTAAGATATGGAATTGAATCATGTCAGAGTTAGCATTGGTCACATTTTTTGGTGAGTGTAAACCATATTTTGAAGCTTTCCTTTCTGGTGTAATAATTTTTTTGTTTTAATCCTACGTCCTTTGATTAGGAGCAAGTGAAAAGACCATTCCATTTTGAGATATGGAGAATGGAATTAGGACATTTTTAGGGAATTAGACATTGTTTTTGCATTTTTTACATTTGGGTACTAATTGGTGATATCAGTTAATTTAATATTCACAACTTTTTCGTAAGCATTACAGGATGCAATCTTTAAGTTGTTTAAAATTCAACTATTTGTTAACCTTTTCTCAACATGGTGTATAGTTCTCAGTTCTCAAGGAAGGTAAAATTATTCCAACATTTCTTGTCTATGAGAAATGGTTATTTTACACATTTCTGGTTTTGATATCAATGTTTTAGATAACCTTTGTGTTTTCTGTTAGAAAGGTATATGCCTTGTTTTGGAAATATTTTAGAATGATTTGAAAACATGGGGTTTCATCATTACCTCATTATACATGAGGTTTTATTTGGTGTATCCTTCTATTCAAGTTGTTGAATCGAGAAGAGAGATCAGCCTTGATATGGTAAAACTAATTTCTTAGGTAGTTTTTTATTGCATAGCTATGGTATTGATTAGCTCACTTTTATGCCTTTTTCTTTTATGGGATTCCTGAGTTTTTTAACCCATGTTTGAAGTGTGTTGAAGGTAGATAATAGTAATGGTGTCACATGTAGGGAAGAGCCAAGTGACAGGTTATAATGCTTGGATTTCCTTCTCACATTTATGTTTGAAAATTTTCCATTATAATTCAAATAGTATAATATACAATTCAAGTGGGCATTTTCATTATGTCTAATTTTGTATTTACATTTGTTGTCATTTTTAGTGTAAAAAATTTGGATGGTTATAATACCCATTTCGGCATCGTTTGTATTTGTAATTAATATACAAACCTTTTGTATCCACACGTGATATTTTCACATGCTTTAAGTCCCTTATTTTTAGGAATTTAATTGTGACTATCACATGTGACTACAATTAGGTTTACATTTTTATACTATTAGGTTTACAATTAGGTTTACATTATTTATACTAACAAACTAGTTTGTAGTTGCATTAGATGGTCTTTTTCAATGATTGGCAATTTCACCAATTTGGAATGCAATATTTGTGCAGTCATTTGGTTCTATGCCCTATATTACATTGGATAGATATTTTTATCTTCATTGACACTTTCAAGGATTCAGTCTAACTCTCGCCTCTTTATAGGCATTGTATAGTTTGATTTCTGAATCATTTCCATGATATTTTGTACTGATAGTTTACAGTGATATTTTTTCATGATTGACAATTTCACGGGATCAATGGACACCGTCTATCATCATTGGCATTTATTTATCTATTTTATATTGATCTACTTGACAATACTTTGTCGTATTACAAGATCAATGGGCACTCACCTATCTTTGGCATTTAGTCATCTATTTCACCTTGATCTATTTCATTGATATTTTGTAGATTTGATATCTTTTACACGTTAGTGGACACTTGCCTATGTTTGGAATTTGGTCTTTCTTTCATACTAATCTAATTTTGGGAATTGTAGTATTGGCGTAATCACAAGGGTTCAATTGGACACTTGTTGAGAAAGTGTTTTCTTGTCTATTACATAATAATCAATTTTTGTGATAAGCATTGCAATATTGTGCAATATTTTTAACCACTATGTTATAATCTTGTTTCTATATGTTGGTGTAATGTAGAGAACCATTTAGCGATTCAAGGGTAACTTAGCTTTTGGGGGCCAAAAGGTTTTTATTGGGGAGGTGTGATCTGGATGACACTATGGGTGGTAAAAATCTCCCTAATTCTCCCTAAACAATACATAAGAGCACTTCAATAGCTTTCCAGCGGATATTGGAATGCATGAATTGAACATTATATGCTCTTGATACCACTGGTCAAAGTTCATGGTCAAACTAGGTCAACATGGAATCATATGTCTATAGTCCTTGGCTTGTGCACAAAGTCTATTTGTGTAATTTAGATTTGATTGAGGAAAAATGTGATTGTGGACATTGTTGGTCTAACCCTCCGGTCTCCAACAAGCATGCAAAAAAATGGTTTTCAATAATGAGGTCCACTCTTGTTTCAAAAGGGGACCCGACCACCGTGGTATATTAGTGTGATTTTCATTTTTCAATTACACTATAGTTTTATGCCACATTATTTCGTGTCTTGTGGTACTGACACGTGGCAGGATAAGAGCTCAACATTTTGGAGATTTTGAGAGGTCCACGTGGTGGGTCCTCAAGCCACTACATGGCCTATCACCATCCTAATTCACTATCCAAACTGACCGAGCTCGTGGGGAGCATGTGCCCTTAACAACCTTGCCACATATTTCCACATTGTAACATGTTCGAGTTGTTTTACCTAAGTCTCGATCCATTTTAACTATACACATGGCTCATGAAGACCTTTAAACAACCAACTAACTCGCTAATGCGGCAAATGTTAATCGCATCAAACCCAACTCGCCAACATCAAAGTGAGTTCATGCATGACGGTTATTCCCAAATAGGTAGAACAATATGGTGTGTGGCTAGAGCCACGGTTATATCGACAGTCAAAAGGCTATTTAAAGCCTATATAGTGCAATAGCCTGATACATGTGGTATTTAATCCCAACAACATATGCCAAAAATAGTCCCCATGAGGGATTGACCTCACCACCACCAAGAAAAAAATCATGCACTCAAGCCAGTCCAACTATGTGTTGCAAGTAGTTGATAAGGGCCAATTTGCTATTTAAACAAGGTCAGGTCGAGGACTATGTAATGGTGGATAAGGGGTAGATTGCATGTTTGTCCTTTTTTATCCCACCTAGAGGCATTTTCAGGAGTTTGACAAAACTGGAAAGATGTTCATATTTTCCAATCAATCAACCTGAGCTTCAAAATTTCCCAATTGGTATTCGTTTGACATCATTTTGGAAGCTTTTTTATCACTTTTAACATATAACATGGGGAAATGGATCACGCAAATGCTACATAAAGATGGAGAACATTTTTATTGAGTTCAGATTTCTTCAAGTTTTATCAAGCACATTTCTTGTAGGTTTCAAGGTCCATCAACATTTGCAAGATTTCATTTATACTTGCAAATTTGATTTTTAATGGATCGGATTGTGTTTAAGTAGTCCAGAGAGGTAGCACAATCAACAGTGAACTTTGTCATCATTTTAGTGTCATGGTTTCTTTATTGTGTTCTATTTTCCAAAGTGATAATTTAATAATTAATCATTTTGGATGTAATTTAATAATTAACACCATTTTATCAAAAATGGAAAATGGTGATTTGATCATATTTGGATGCACATTTGGAAGTGGATTTTTACGATCTGATTCCATTCAATTTTAGGTGCATGTGATCATATTTTTAAAACCACTAATAATTTTGTTTTAAATAAGGTATTAATTAAGTTGTAGGCTTGCACCTTAACGAGATATTTTAAACGATATGTTTTCATAAACTATTCATACACATGGTTAGTGTTAGTTTACGGAATAGTGAGCCTTTCTCAGACCAAGACAAATGTGGATGCATGCCTTCTCATTCTAGCAACATTTGTGTTCCCTTTTTTAATAAAACCAATATATTTTCAATCTCATTGTAATTTCCTATTAATATATTTCGAGTTTCCACTTTCCTTTCCCTTCTAGCAAAACAACACAAGTCTCAACTCCCAACCATTAAAACACTAGGAAAATAGTTGCAAATTTTTAGAACACATTTCGAGCCCTAATAAAAGGTTATTATAGTTGCCAACCTATGTACAAACATGCAATTATTCTAGAGCTCAATTCACTCGATCATGAAAATAAGAAAATAATATATTTCATTCTCTAATATTTCTTCATACCAATCAAATGGGTCTCCATAAAAATAAATAGGCCAATAATCTCCTATATTTTAGGAGTTTGGCTCAACAACTAAAACACCCAAAACTCCATATCAAGAGTGATTGTTACTCACGTAACAATATACTCTCTAAATAACATGAGTTGTTAATAACAACTCATTTATATATTAATGAATAATTACTTATGTAATTATTCATATTACAACATATAATTATTATATTATCTTATTACCCATACTAATGTGAACACTAAACAATTATTTCCTAACATTCCCCCTTAGTGTTTACATGGTAAAACATATCTCATTCTTTGATTGTAGCAGGGTCACCTCTGTGTGCTCATGATAAACTTCTCAACTATACAACATCGGGCATGCACAAAACTTGCACATGTGCCAATGCACATTTCTTCCACTAATGGTTTTATCTAGGCTTCTACCAACAACCTCACCCAATTGGTTTTGCAGGTGTACCAATAACCTTTCACAATTGGTTTTACAGGCTCACCAAAAACCTTACACAATTGGTTTTACAGGTTCACCAAAAACCTTATACAATTGGTTTTCTTGGTTTACCAAAAACCTTCACATCATGATTGCTACAATACATTTTGATCAATGTTTCTACAAAAGGGGTTACATGAGGAATACTCACAAATGAAAAGCAATTTATATCATTTGTTCTTATTTTTCATGCCACACTGAAATCCACACCAAACTGAACTGCTAAAATCAAACACACTGCACACATGTGCCACCAAATCAGTGAAGCGGCCCCATCGTTGGTGACCGATGAGAGGTCATTGATTTTCCTCCAGCCTTCGATGCCTCCATTATCCAATCTCATGTTGCTAGCTCAGCCTGATTTGGATATGAAGCTCAATGATTCCCACATTTTTTATTATTCTCCCCATAATGCGAAATTATTTATTTTCCGATGTCGAGTAACACCAAAAATGCGTCTGTGAGGTAAATTTTATTTTATTTTTCAAACTTTTGCAATGACTCAATTTTTCAAATCTTTAACAACTAACACAAAATAATTACACTTATAAGTTGAAACAATACTTTGGCATAGAGTAGAGAACTCCCATGCAGAGTCGGTCAGTAGAGTCACCACCTAGAGACAGGTTGACAAAGTTCCAGAGCATAGAGAGAGGTCTCGAGATCCCTAGGCTTAGGGATGAGCGTGCAGAGAGACCTAGAGGCCAACAGACCACAACAGCGGATCACATCAAGGAGATCCTGAAGCTTAGGCCCTCACACTACTCAAGTGATATGGGTGGATTTTAGGTAGAGGCCTAGGCTAGTGAGCTTGAGCGGTTGCTTCAAGCTTTGTCCTTGTTCTAGTAACACGAAAGCTCGTGTTGTGATCCATCTACTGAGGGATGGAGCAAGAGTATGGTGGAGGACAGAGGAGCAGAAGCTCCATGTAGATTCAGAGATAGTGACCAGGATCTATTTGAGGAGAGATTCAGGAGCAAGTATTTATCATGGAGGTTCATCCAACAGAGGATTGACAAGTTCCATGACCTCCGTCAAGCTTCTCTTTTGGTAGTAGAGTATGAGAGTAGATTTCTAGATCTACTTCAATATGTAGAGTATATACAGGATGAGCAGGTGTGGATTCACAAGTTCATCCGGGCCTAAATTTGGATATTGGAGGGGCAGTGTGGATCCACTATCCCCAAACATTAGCAGACGCCGTCGAGAAGGCCTATTTTGCAAAGGAGAATCGGGGTCAGACCCAGCAGGCTACAGACCGAGTCAAGAGGTGCATTCAGCAGATGCAGGATGGTAGATCGAGAGGATCAGCACATCTTCCTCAAGGTGGTCAACATTCAGCACAGTCATCCTTTAGGCCATAGCAGTAGCAGCAGTCCCACCCACCGTATAGACCTCCACAGAGAGTTGATGTACAGAGAGGTCGAGCACGGGGCCTCCTCCTAATGGTCCCATTAGGACGCAAGGTGGACCTAGAGCTCGGTCACTAGAGCTCACCAACCAGAGGCCACAATGCATGCAGCCAGATCATTGGGATCCATGCCACAGACTTCTAGGGCACCTACTGGAGGTACTACTCCTTGGAGAGGATCAGGTGGTTGCTTTTGATGTGGAGTAGCTAGACATTTCTAGAGAGATTGTCCTCAGAACCCTAACAAGGGTAAAGCACGTGTTTGAGCTCACAGTTGGTGACATGGGACGTAGCCACAAGATTTATACAATGGTTGAGAACTGCCAGCAGAGCACTAGAGCACAATCATTGAGACCACAGGTAGCATTGGTGGTATTCCTACCTTTGTATTGTTTGATTATGGTTCTTCTGATTCTTTCATTGCACCATCTTTAGTAGAGTGCGATGTAGGTTGGTGGCAGTTAGGCAGAGCCTTAGTTGGGATGTCGAGATGGCTTCTGGAGCCAAGATCTCTATGGACTCCTTACTTAAGGAGTGTGTGGTGGATTTGGGACCTTTCACCACTACCTCAGATCTCCGTATTCTTCTTTTGGGCTCATATGGAGTCATCTTAGGTATGGATTGGCTATTTGCACACAGGGCTAGAATGGATTGTTATCATAAGACTATAGCTTGTGTTGATGATGTAGGAGTTGAGTCAGTGATCTCGGGGGTCAGGAGACTTGTTTCTATTCACACCATTTCCACTATATAGCTTAAGCGGTGTGTGCAACGGGGTTGTCAGATGTATGTTGTTACATTTAGCGAAAGATCTGAGGATGGGTCTAGTGGACCATCACTAGATGATCATCCCATCTTGTTTATTAAGACAATTTATACTTTACACTGGAGACTTAAAAAATGACCCTTGATTAAGACGTATTTTCTAATATAGCTAAAAGCTATTATTAGAATACAATCGACATAGAATTTTGTAAATTTGATAAGAAATTAAAAATAATGACAAAATGACTTACTAAACTCTATCTTTGACTTTGTTTTTAAATTTGTGTGCTCTTTGAGGATTGGAATGTGGAGTCGGTGAATGCTTCTCTTTGGAGGATCACATGGAGTAGGTTGCGAGAACTTGGTTCCCTGATAAAATGGTTGAAGAGTCCACAGCCAAGCTTGTTATCAGGAGATGACTATTAGCTAGAGAGGGATGCTTGAACGGTTCACACTGGTAGATAGTTGCTACTGTGCTATAGAACAACTTGTGAGTGCCTTTTATCACGTCGCCACTACTAGAACATCCATTAATGTAATCATAAACAATCCCACGTGACATGCTCAAGTGTTGACCGAGCACATTATATACATGTATCTAATGATAGTAATATGGAATATCTGAAGATCAAACAATAATAAGTTTCCAAAATGATCGACTTCTTTGATAGTTTCCAAGAATTTATTTTCTCTAGATCAACGTTGGATGATGCATCAGCCAATTGTGAACATTTCTAGATGGAGTAGTGATTGCTAGAGGATGGAACGCCTTTAATCTCTTTTTTTGTCATATCCAAAAGATTGCAAAGCCCCCACCTTATTTTTGAATGGTTTGAAACGTAAATAATGCGTAACATAGGAATTATTTTATTTGTGCAAGTCTGCAGATATTTGTCTAGCCGTAGAGAGGAAGAGAGAACATAATAAAATTAAATGCAATCCTTCGAGATACGTATTTCTTCACAAAAAAATTGCTCCTACACAATCAAGATCTATCACACTAATCTAATCTAAAATAGATTTTTTTCCTTTTGAAGAACTTCCATAATCGGGACAATGAAAAATTTTAAATCAGCCCCAAAGCTTGATTTCATTTCTCCATATCCCTTGCTTCGGATACCAAATCTAGAGCTCAATTCATCGATCATGAAAATAACATAATAGTATATTTCATTCTCTCGATATTTCTTCATACCAATCAAATGGGTCTCCATACAAATAAATATGCCAAGAATCTCCTATATTTTAGGAGTTTGGCTCAACAACTAAAACACCCAAAACTCCATATCAAGAGTGATTGTTACTCACTTAACAATATACTCTCTAAATAACATGAGTAGTTAATAATAACTCATTTATATATTAACGAATAATTACTTATGTAATTATTCATATTACAACATATAATTATTATATTATCTTATTACCCATACTAATGTGAACACAAAACAATTATTTCCTAACAATTATCTTTGTAAGAATGACTAGATAATTTTGAAATTGTGGCATGAGTTTAATCACCAGGTCATCGAGTAAGTGCACCAAGTTGGGGGGCCAAAAGGGGGTCTTAAGTGGATGCATATTTCTGAAAAATAAAAAACTTCAACCTATACGAGTTTTTTTAATTAGTTACACTCAAAATTGGAAGATGTTGTGTAAATATGAATTGTAGCATTTTGAGTCTAGTTTCTAAGAGACTAAATTTTATTGAAAACGGATAAGTTTAAGTGGGTCAAATAACTAAAATACCAACCGGTGCTCATGTTTTTCTTTAAAAACATAATATAGTGGCTTTCATGCCCCCACCATTTTTTAGCACCATTTAGTATTTTTGAAAACTCTTTGGTAGAAAGATAACTAGGAGCATCTAGTTTGGAATATATTTTTTTACATTCTTTTAGCGAGTATTTATTTTTTTATGATTTTTCTAGTACAAAAATTTTAAATTTAAAAACATAACGGAGCTCCAACCGTGCCCCCCTTAACTACCTCAAAAAATATCAAATTTTTTTTTTTTTGAATGTGTATAGAATTTGGCCTAGTTTGGGCTAGTATATTTTTTTTTCAATTTTGATGAGCCAAAAAAAAAGTTATATGACAAAAGATAGAATAGTTTAAACTTCAAAAAGTAGTTATAAAAAGGCATTGTTAAAAAATAAATAATATGGAAACCTTATATTAGTCAAAAAAATTACAAAATTATATTTTTAGAAAGTAGATAGTCTACTCTACGTTGTGGTATAATTTTTATAAACAAATTGATCATTTTATGTCAATTTATGATGGAGGAAGAGATATTTTTGCATTTCCCTGCAAAAACATGTGGTTTGTTGTGTTTGTGCAAGTTCATGCCTTAGGCTTGGGAATCCAAACCGAATCCCAAGCCTTGAGGCATGACTTGGAAAAAGTGAAAACGCAAAACGTGTATGCGTTATAACACATATGCACTATAACTCGTATGTGTTATAATCATAGTATAAACATTGTATGTGTTTTTGGCATGCTTTTATTTACAAAAATAAATGTTTAAGTTTTTCATTTATTATTTTTTCTTATACTTTAAATTTATTTTTGTAAATATAAGAAATTAGAGTCATTTTGCACCTTATAGAACTAGTCTCACAACTCCATGAGTCATGGTTTAGGAGATAGTTTTTATAGTATAATATGGTCAATACATAGGTAATTTTCAAGATTTTAGCATTCATCCTAAATCTTTTAGTGTTTAAATTCTACAATCGAAACCCTAAACCCTAGGCCATAAACCTAAACCTTAAACCGTAAACCTTGAGCCCTTAACTCTAAACCCTAAACCCTAAACCTTGAACCATGATCCCTACACCCTAAACCCCGAACATTCCTACCTCTCGTATTATTTGATTCTCTGTTCTTTTGATTCTTTCATTGCACCATCTTTAGTAGAGCGATGTAGGCTGGTGGCAGTTAGGTAGAGCCTTAGTTGGGATGTCGAGATGGCTTCTGGAGCCAAGATCTCTGTGGACTCCTTACTTAAGGAGTTTGTGGTGGATTTTGGATTTTTCACCACTACCTCAGATCTCTGTATTCTTCCTTTGGGCTCATATGGAGTCATCTTAGGTATGGATTGGCTATCTACACACAGGGCTAAGATGGATTGTTATCATAAGACTATAGCTTGTGTTGATGATGTAGGAGTTGAGTTAATGATCTCGGGGGTCGAGACCCATTTCTATTCACACCATTTCCGCTTATGCAGCTTAAGCAATGTGTGTGATGGAGTTGTTAGATGTATGTTGTTATATTTAGTGAAAGATCAGAGGATGGGTCTAGTGGACCATCGTTAGATGATCATCCCATCTTGAGAGAGTTTTCCGATGTCTTTCTAGGGAGCTACCGGGGATGCCACTCCCACGTGAGATTGACTTCCATATAGACCTAGTTCTAGGAGCAGAGCCTATCTCATGGGCACCTTATCGAATGACCACCTCGAAGCTCTTTGAGCTCAAGTTGCAGCTATAGGACCTTTTGGAGAAGGGCCTTATCCATCTTAGTGTATCCATTTGGGGTGCACCGGTGATCTTTGTGAAGAAAAAGGATGGATCCTTGCGGTTGTGTATTGATTACCATCAGTTGAACAAGGAAACAATCAAGAATCGTTATCCTCTTCCTCACATTGATGATTTGTTTGATCAAATGAAGGGAGCCACAGTTTTCTCTAAGATTGATCTTAAGTCAAGCTACCATCAGTTGAAGATTTCGAAGGCGGACATTCATAGGACCGCCTTTCGTATTTGAGATATGGGCACTATGAGTTCACAAAGTGGTGCCTTTTGGTTTGAATAATGCCCCCACAAAGGTGTTCATGAGTTTGATGAATGGGGTATTCAGGACCTTCTTAGATCACTTCATGCTCATCTTCCTAGATGACATTTTGATATACTCACATACATGTGAGGAGCATGAGGGGCACCTTCAACAGGTTCTTCAGTGTCTTCATGAGCAGCAGCTTTACGAGAACTTGGAGAAGTGTGCTTTCTTCTAGACAGAGGTGTAGTATTTGGGTCATATCATTTCTGGGAAGGTATCATAGTTGATCCTTCCAAGATTAGAGCCATTATGGATTGGCTAGCACCCACTATAGTGACCGAGGTGCGTAGCTTCATGGGTTTAGGTTACTACCAAAGATTTGTTCAGGACTTCTCTCGGATTGTGCACCCTATCACTTCCCTTTAGAGGAAAGGGAAGAAGTTTGTTTGGTCGACAAGATGTGAGTAGGCCTTCAGACACTAAAGGAGTGCCTCACAACTACACTAATTCTCTTAAGCACCGGATCCACATGGTGATTTCCTTGTTTGCATGATGCTTCTTTAGCAAGACTTGGAGGTGTGTTGATACAGATGGCAGGGTGGTAGCTTTTGAGTCCCACAAACTCAAGCATCACGAGCTTAATTATCCTACCCATGATCTTGAGCTTACAAAGCATTATGCATGCTTTTTTTAGATGGAGACACTTTCTTCTTGGATGGAGATTCACACTCGTGACAAATCATTTGAGTCTTCACCACCTCTTCACGCACCCAATTTAAACACTTGTCAACAACATTAGATGGAGTTACTTTGTGAGTATGACAAGGAGATCAAGCATGTGAAGGGAAAAGAGAATGTGGTAGTAGACACTCTCGCAGATGGACTCATGTGGCTATGGCCACCTCGGTGAGCACAGATTTGCGGCTGCAGATTCTTCAAACAGCTTCCCTCGACAACTTCTACATGGCGGTATGAGTAGAGATTGAGTCACGAGAGACCCCTTGAGGGAAATTTTGGTGGTTTTTACTTACAGAAGATGGCCTTTTCTGCACAAAGGCGGGATATATGTTCCCAGAGATGGAGGCTTAAGGCGGAGAGAGGCACATCATGCACCCTATTCACCAATCCCGGGGTGAAGAAGATGCACGCTACCTCGAGACAAATTGTATCACTAGAGAGGACATCGTCGAGAGACGTGGCTTAGTTTGTGTCATGGTGTTTAGAGTGCCAAAGGGTTAACATCGCATCAACAAGTTTTCTATATCCTCATACCATACCAGAATGGAAGTGGGACACCATTTCCATGGATTTCGTTCGTTGTTGGGCTACCTATGTCAAGATATCACCATGATGCCATTACGGTCACGGTTGATAAATTGACAAAAGTGGCTAACTTTTCTCTAGTGAAGACCACTTATATAGCTAGAGCAAAGTGCACGAGTATATTTAGATGAGATTGTCAGCTTGCATGGGATTCCATGGAAGATAATTTGTGACCGCGATCCTTGTACACTTCACACTTTTGGACTAACATCCAGTATGTCCTCGGGAAAAGGATTAACTTCAGCACAACATATCACCCCGAGATAGATGGATAGACTAAGCGAGTGAATCAGGATGTATGTGATGGATCAGCAGTCTAAGTGGGAGGAGTACCTATACTTAGTGGAGTTTGCCTAAAATAAACATTTTTAGAGCTCTATAGGCATGGATCCTTTTCAGGCATTATATGGTAGAGATTATAGGACACCCCTTAGCTGGGACAAGTTCGAGGAGAGGGTATCTCTTAGGCCATCTCTTCTGTAGGATATGGAGCAAAGCAGTAGTGTTGATCAGAAGATATCACAGAGGCAGGCACAGACAGTGAAGAAGTATGCGCAGATCAACATAGGGTTGATCGTAGTTTTGATGTGGGCATGAAGGTGTTCCTTCATGTCAGACCACACAAAATCCCTATCCATTATGGAAAAGGTTCTCAGTTGGCTCCTCGATTCGTTGGTCCTTTTGAGATCTTGGAGCGTATCGTCACTTTGGCCTATCGCCCAAGCATTGCCACCCACCTATTCTCGCATACATGATGTGTTTCATGTTTCCGTCCTTAGGAGGTACATTATAGATCCTTCTCATGTGTTGGACTAGACATCATCACAGCAGTGCAGGGATCAAGGGCAAGTGACAAAGTGGAGCCCATCCGTATCATAGATCGTAGGACCTTAGGCCTTCAAGGGAGATAGATTGATCGGAGTGTTCGGTGCGGTGGGACAGATATGATGAGACAAAGTAGCCACTTTGGAGGATGCCATAGTATTATGAGTACAGCTTTCCACATCTATTCCAGTGACTTCCAGGAGGAATTCAAGTCTAAGGGGAGGGGGATGTAGTGCCCACTTCCCTTTGACACTTTTAGATACTGATTTTGATACTATTGATCATATTATGGACACTATTATGTTTTGTTTTAGTATGATGGTTAGATGTTAGATCATGGACTATTATTGATCTGGATTCAATTATCATGCATGGTGATTACTAGATACATTTCCTTTATGTGGATGATGATATATTGTTTGACATGGACATATTATAGATGTTGATTTGGACTTGTGACATTTGATATTTTGAGTAGACCTAGTATGGAATAGTATTGATGATGGTATAGTTGATTAATTAATTAAAAATATTAATGTTGAATTCTTGATGTTGTTGTGATTAATTGTGTTTAGATGATTTTGAAATGTTGTTTATATCATTTTGGATGTTTTGATATGGCCACGAGGCCGAAGGAGGTATTTGCATTTTGCAGGTTAAAAATCACAACAATGTCGGGGGACTGGAGACTAACCATATTAGAATTTTGGGTGAAATCAACAAGGTCACATGGCAACTGTGTTGTGTGTATGTTTGTGTGTTGAGTTATGCTAGGAATCCCCATGGGGGGATTTCCATTATTTGTGACCATGGGATATATGTGTTTTATGTATGTGTTCCTTTTAATTATTGTTGTGTGTATTTTATTATTAATGTGTTCCTTCTTGTAATTAATTTAAATGTGGTAGATTAATGTGAGAGATCATATAGTTAAACTTTAATTTTAATTAAATTGGAGTTTAAATATTAATGTTGGAAGAGTGTGTAAGAAATGTGTAAGAATATGTAAGAGATGTGTAAGAGTTATGTAAGATTTTGGAAGGTTTAACACTTCATCTCCTTATGAATTCGAATTTGTCCTTGAGGCTTGTGGGACAAGTTAAACTTGTCCCACACCTCTTAAAATGATCCACCAACCATGCCTATGGTTTGGAGGTTAAATTTAGGCATTTTTATTGCATTTTGAGGTGACAATTTGTAAGTTTTAATTGCACTTCCCTTACATATTTTTAATTCAGTCCTTTTGGAGTATGGGTCATTTTGGAGTGTGTAAGTCATTTTGTCATTTTATTTATTGTGATTTGGTGAAGGATGTTGACTTTCCTCTTGGGGTTGAGGAAGAATGATGTGGCATCCCACATGGATCCACATCATCCTCTTCTCTTCCCTCTCCTATAAATGTGAAACTCCTTGCTTGTTTATGGTTGTTGAAACTTTGTTATTTTCCTCTTAGGGCGCATTTTCTTGGTTTTTGTTTTGGAGCTTGTTGTGGAGGAAGCTTGGAGTATTTTTGCATGTTTGAACCCTATTGATTTTGGACTGTATTTGGCATTTGGAAAGCTTGTGAGTTTGGAACAAACTCCATTATGGAGAGGTAGGATCTTCAGCTGTGTTTGAAATGTTTTTTTTTTCTTCTCTTACATGTAGATTGAAATGGTGAATGTGTTTTATGTTCTTGGCTAGTTGGGTAGACTGCTTAGGACAAGGTGTAGGAAAAGGTTATGGGGATTTCATATAGGGGGCATAAAGGATTGTCAATGGAACTTATTCTATTGTGAAGGGATTTTAGGATTGGGATACACCTAGGAAAATAAATTGCTTGCATTTCTTACTCTTGGGGGGGCATAAGGGAGAAACTTTGGGGGAGCATAAGGAGGGGTTGGGAGATATAAGGTTTATGGGATTTGATATGTTTATTGGAGGTATGATTTTGGTGGATGCCCGATTCCAAATAGGGAGGCATAAGTAGTTGCCCATGTGTTGTGTGTATGATTTCAAATGCAGTTGGAAACTATTGTCTTGTTTGGACTGTGTACTTTATTGTATTATGCATGTAAAGAATGTTGTTTGTTGTTGTAGAAGCCATTTTGCCATGAGTTTTCTCTCATTATCTATTTCAATATGGTTGGGGCTCGGTGGCCAATGAGGAAGGATGGCTTCTCCCTTCTCATTAGATATCTTGGTTGGGTGGAGAGTGTTGCCTTTCCCCCTTCCTTGTTGTGATCAAAAAGAAATGATGGAGAGAAACTAGCATGTTGTTGTTTGGAGAAAGAAGAATACAGTTTTGACAGTCCTATTTCTTTGAGCAAGTTCTTTGTAATCCCTTCCCACTTCAAGTGGATGAGTTGTGTAATTTTTTAATGTGAAGTTATTGTCTTGTAAATGGAAGTTTGAATTTGAATTGAGAAATGTAGAGAGTTGTATCCAATCTCTGTTTTGTAAAGAAATGAGAAGAATGTATATGTATCTTGTAAACTGTATTTTGAAATCAAATAGAAAGGAAAGTTGTAAAATTGTATTGAGGATCAATGAAGGATTGCATTCCTTTCTCAAAAGTGTTTTACCTTGTTCATATGTTATCTTCTCTATTGAAATTCGAATTTTACTTGCAATAAGAAACCTCTGTTTGGAATGTTGAAAGATGAAATATGAAAGAATGTATATGTATTGTTACTGTATTTCAAAATTAAAAGAAAAAGGAAAAGTTGTAAGATGTAATTGTTGATCAATAAAAGTTTGCAATATCTATTCAAACTTGTAATGTGTATTGGATTTGGAATTGCTATTAAAGATTGAAAACTGTTGTTGAGAAAGAAGAATGCGTGAAATGAAAGACAATGTTATTTTCCTTGCAAAATGTATATTAAAACTGAAATCAGAAATGCATTTTCAATTAAAATTGGATGGATGATTTAATAAGTAATGTATTTGACTAAGTTAGGAATCGTATGCATTCTCAAGAGCCAAAATTGATATTCCAATTAAAAGAAATAGTTCACTGTAATATACTTCATTCTGGCAATCCATGTTTTATTAAAAATGAGCAGTTCGATCTTACATCAAATAATAAGATAAGAAACATTGAAATTTAGACTTATTAATACCTAAGGAACTCAAATTCACTATAACAGTCAAGAAAGAACCTCCCAAAACTTAATAAAATTCAATTCGAGTTAGACAACCCTTTTCCCATCTATTGCCGGAAAAATACAACCTTAAATAAATTAGACAAATTGACTTCCCTAAAACACTCTAAACCCTCCCTAGACTGATCCTCCATGTTTGTTTGACATGTTGAGTGAAGGAGGAGCTCTAATTTTACAAAATTGAGAAGTTGTAAACTACCAGTTCACAAATTAAAAGCCTTTCAATCCTTTTCAAAAAATTACCTCTGCAAACTTCCTCAAAAAATTTCGAAAAGTCCTCGTTTTCCCAAAACCGAGCTTTCTAGCTCAAGTTATGGCACTTTGAAGTTTTTGTGCCTTGGCAGGAAAATTTGGGAAAATTTTCCCTAATGGGCCCGGAACCCAAAATTGCTTGTTGAAATTTCCTTAGAAAATTTTCAAAAATTTTGGTTTGGGAAAATTCATCTTTTCTCCGCCGGATTGCATGGCAATCGAGGTCGCCACGTGTCCTCACGAGGCAGCAGCGGAGGCACGAAACGTTTTGCCCTTTGAGTTTTCAAAAATTTAGAAAAATTTTCCATTTCTCTCTGTAGGCCCGTAGCCAATCAAAGGCTGCCACATGTCCTCACGAGGAAGCGGCAGAGGTGCAGAAACATTTCGCCTTTGAGTTTTTTGAAAATTTTGGAAAAATTTTCCATTTCACTCCGCCGGCCCGCACCAATCAGAGGGTGCCACGTGGCACTTTGGGGGTGGCGCGGAGGTTCGCGAGAAATTTTGCTTTTGCGCCGCATGGGGAAAAATTCTAAAAAATGCCCCGCGATCCGCCAACCCACCAAAGGGGTTTTCCCCTCCTCTTGACACGTGTCCCCCTTGGGGAAAATTTGATCCCAAAACTTCGCTGGACCATATCTTGAGTTCCCAAGGAGTTAGGAGGACTTCTTTATATCACCGGAAAGGTGAGAAAATTTCCTATCCATTAGGAATTGTTTAGGAAATTTTGGAAGTGTTAAGTATAAAAAAATCCATTTGAAACTCTGAGCCTATTAGAGAGTGGGTATGGGGGTAGATTTCTCCCTGAAGCTAACTAGAACATCTAACCCTAAAATTTAAGCCTTGTGAACTTGATATTAGTTAATAAAGGAAACTTTTGTTTTGGTAAATGGGTTTGTTCCGGAACCTGCCAATGGCAAACTGTTGCCTGGCAACTCGATTGTGTTCACGCTTAAACAAAAAAAATTATTCCATAATTTTTTTAGCTAACCCTAGGTTGTTTCTTGGTTCTCAAGTGGTTGTTGAAACAGGCATCACAGCTTGGTATCAGAGTAGTGGTTCAAAGGCATGGACTATTGGGCACACTAGAAAACATGAGACATGAAAACTTAAACCTAGCACACTTAAATCTAGAAAACAACTTAGCAACAATTTGTATATTTTAGTGAACATGGAAGTGGTGTATAACTTAGAAAATGAACTAACTCTCACTTTGGTCTATGTAGGAGGCTCAGACGAAGTGGGAGGAACCTTCACAGACTCATATTCACCACCACCACCACCACCGGATCGGGTGTGCAGCCATTCTACCTAAGATTTTGCTGCACCCTTCGGGATGTTAATGTCGCTCTACACGAAGGATTAGGTGGAGGGCAGATAGCTAGTCATGATAGAGCTCCTTCTATCGAGGGTCAGGTATCTCCTTGACTCAACGAGGAGCATAGAGGAGAGAACTCCCATGGGAGTCAGGCCAAAGTAGAGTCACCACCTAGGAGACAGGGTGACAGAGTTCCAGAGCATAGAGAGAGGTCTCGGAGCCCTAGGCTTAGGGATGAGCGTGCAGAGAGACCTAGAGGCGACTGGACCATAGCGGTGGATTACATCGTGAGATCCTAAATCTTAGGCCCTCACACTACTCAAGTGATATGGGTGGATTTCAGGTAGAGGCACGCTAGTGAGCTTGAGTTGTTGCTTCAAGCTTTTTCCTTGTTCTAGCAACACGAAAGCTCATGTTGTGATCCATCTACTGAGGGATGGAGCAGGATTATGGTGGAGGACAGAGGAGTAGAAGCTCCATGTAGATTCAGAGACAATGACCTGGGAGCTATTTGAGGAGAGATTCAAGAGTAGGTATTTATCATGGAGGTTCATCCAACAGAGGATTGATGAGTTCCATGACCTCCGATAGGCTTCTCTTTTGGTAGCAAAGTATGAGAGTAGATTTCTAGATCTACTTCAGTATGTAGAGTATATACAGGATGAGCAGTGTGGATTCATAGGTTCATCGGGGCCTGAATTTGGATATGGAGGGCAAAGCAGATCCACCGTCCCCGGAGACATTGGCGAGGGTCATTGAGAAGGCCTATATTGCAGAGGAGACTTGGGGTAAGACCCAACAGGCTAGAGACCGAGTCAAGAGCCGCATTCAGCAGATGCAGGACAGTAGATCCATAGGATTAGCACCTCTTCCTCAAGGTGGTTAGCATTCAACACAGTCATCCCAGTAAGCCACAAAGAGCAAGCAGTAGCAATCCCGCCCATCGTATATACCTCCACAGAGAGTTGATGCACAGAGGGTCGATCATGGGACCTCCTCCTGGGGTCCCATTAGGGCGCAGGGTAGACCTAGAGCTTAGCCGGTAGGAGCTCACCCACATAGGCCAATAAAACCGCAGCCGATCATTAGGATCCATGCCACAGACTTCTAGGGCACCTACTAGAGGTGTTACTCCTGGAGAGGATCAAGTGGTTGCTTTGGATGTGGAGTAGCTGGGCATTTCTGGAGAGATTGTCCTCATAACCCTAACAAGGGTAAGGCACGTGTTTCGAGCCGACAATTGGTTAAATGGGACGCAGACCACAAGATTTATGCAGTGGTTGAGAACCACCAAGCAGAGCACCAAAGCATAGTCATTGAGACCACAGGTAGCATTGGTGGTATTCCTACCTCTGTATTGTTTGATTTTGGTTCTTTTGATTCTTTCATTGCACCATCTTTAATAGAGTGATGCAAGCTGATGGTAGTTAGGCAGATCCTTAGTTGGGACGTCAAGATGGCTTCTAGAGCCAAGATCTCTATGGATTCCTTACTTAAGGAGTGTGTGGTGGATTTAGGACCTTTCACCACTACCTCATATCTCTGTATTCTTCCTTTGGGCTCATATGGAGTCATCTTAAGTATGGATTGGCTATCTCGCACACAGACCGTGGATGGAGTGTTATCATAAGACTATAGCTTGTGTTGATGATGTAGGAGTTGAGTCAGTGATCTCAGGGGTCAGGAAACCTGTTTCTATTCGCACCATTTCCGCTATGGATCTTAAGCAGCAGTGTGTGCGACGGGGTTGTCAGATGTATGTTGTTACAATTAGTGAAAGATCTGAGGATGGGTCTAGTGGACCATCGCTAGATGATCATCCCATCTTGAGAGAGTTTTCTGATGTATTTCCAGGGGAGCTACCGGGGATGCCACCCCCACGTGAGATTGACTTCCATATAGACCTAGTTCTGGAGCAGAGCCTATCTCACGGGCACCTTATCGGATGACCACCCCAAAGCTCTGTGAGCTCAAGTTGCAACTTGAGGGCCTTTTGGAGAAGGGCCTTATCCATCTTAGTGTATCCCCTGGGTGCACCGGTGATCTTCGTGAAGAAGAAGGATGGATCCT